>KK351012.1:2521134-2722453 GCA_000671755.1 Glossina brevipalpis
AACACGCTGTAACTCACAACTGAATGCACCAAACAAAAAACAACACGAGAATTTTTTTTACTGCGAAATGTCACCTTTCCAACGAGCATAAATCTGAAATTGTTTGATCGATACTTTACGAGAAATTTACCAGTGTAACCATCTACCGAAAAAATAATAGATTTCTTTTTCCCCAAACTAATATATATATATATATATCTTTATTTATTCTTATTTGTATAGATATTACATAAATATATTCTTATATATTTGCCATGAATATGATATTAACGCTGCAATATTTTATAATATGAATTCATTCATATGACAAGTAATTTCCAAATGAATTTTGTTAATTTTTCTTTCAAAATGAAACATACGGACGTATCAAGTTAAGCGCACTTTTAATAATAACTTCAATATTTAACAAGAAGGAATTATGATTACAATAATAATCGCAGTCCACTGACAGTTCTGAAAGAGAATTTAGACAGTTAACTTTATTCACAGAGAGAGAAACATCTGAGAATCCAATCTTAACGTAATAAAAATTTATAATGCATCGACCAATAATTTCCGGATCCAACGAAACAAAAGAGAGACAATCAGTTTAGTCAATCTTCTTGATATATTTTTTTATGCCGACATTTTTATTTTTTATGTACATAAAATTCGAATTATTGCAATGTTTTGAAAATAGCATAAGTAGCGTCGCTAAAACTATTGGAACTCATAAACCGATGATCGAAATAATATGCAGTTTTGACTAGCATCACTTGAAAGTTAGTATTTTTTAACAATAATTTGAATTTTTTTGTTAAAGACGATATTTTTGTGTTTGTTCTTGGTGATTAATATTATACAAGGTCCAGCAAAATATTTACATGAAATTTAAAATAAATATTTTTTAGTAATTTTATTATGCCCATTTTAGCATTGAACTATTCAATGCCACTGGTAGCTACTAGTATCTGTTTTGGATTAGTAAGTAAAATCTGATTGAATTCAAATATTATCTATAGCCGTGAACTAAAGGTAAATATCTATCAAATGGTAGTTTTCCAAATTTTCCTGTATTTGCAATCTTGAGTACTTAACGTATCAAAAAAATATCTTTAAATGCATCAAAGTTTCTAACTATTTTTTTTTTCAACAACTTCTTGAAGAAACAAAAGTCTTAAAACTAATTTTCGACAGATGAAAAATGTTTCTTGGCTCTGCGTTCGACATCGGCGGGAACAATGAAAATGAAATTTTTTTTTTTTTTTTTTTTAACAAGAATTGCGAGGAAATAAAGCAACATCAACAACACTTTAATTTAACGGCTTAAATGTAAAAATAAAAAAAAAATCTAAAACACAATAGGATTATAAACGTGAAAAGTAAAAATAAAAGTAAATTTTAAACAAACAAAACCGCTATAGCAAAACAAAAATAACAACAATAACGTCAGCAACAAAAACAGTACAAAATGAATGGAAATAAACCAGAAATAGAAAACTTGCACAAAAAAAAAACAAAAACAAAAAAAAAACGGTTGTAATACGCTTCTGATGCAAATAAATTCACGCCATCAACATTTGCTACAACAAATATTAAGAATCTACAAAGACTCCATGAAGGTACTATATATGCAATGCATTGCTTAAAACTTTTCTCTTTTGTTTTGCCACGTTTTTCTTGGTTACGTTCTGTTAAGATGGTGCAAAAAACAAAAAAAAAAAAAATATATGCCATAATATGCAGTACGTATGTTTGTATATGTATAGGTACATGTATATGTATGTAAGAGTACATATCGTCGTTTATTATGCTGGTACCGGTCGGCATGTTGTTATTGTTGTTATTACTGTTAGTGATATCCTTGGTGTTATGTTCATTATTTTTATCTATTGCGAAATGAATGAATAAATGCGAAAACAGTTTTTTCCCTAACATGCAAAACACACGGGAAACTAAACACAAAAAACTCGTTCTCATTCAAATAAAAATCTGTAAAACGAATAAAAACAAAAAAAAACATATATACACATACATACATGTATATACATAAACACAAACGTATATCTAAAACCACAAAGTATGGAAAAGAAACTTAAACACACGAAATCTAGGCTCACATGATGTAAGCAAAAACAAAAACATATATATATATATATATATATATATATATATGTGAGTGAGCCACAATGATATTCTATGCGAACGCAGTGAAAAAGAAGAAGAAACACTTGAAATGTGAAATGTGAACTATTGCTCCATTTTTTGCTTATGTTAGTTATGTACGGTTTTCATATGCATACATATGTATGAGCTCTAATATTGTAAATGTGTGTAAATGTGCTTTGTCTTTGTGTTAGTGTTAAAATGTGTAAATGTTGCAATGCAATCAACGGAATTGTAATTTAGCGGAAAAGGATGTGCGGCCTGAGCTCTTGTTTTTCTTTCCTTCTTTCGGTCGATTCTATGCTTTAAAGAAGATACGGCCTCGTTTTTAAAGAAAAATATATTCACAGACATTCATAGATAGACACAACATACGTATATATATAAATATATATATATATATATGTATATATATACATATATATATATGTGTGTGTTTGTATGTGTTTGTAAACAATTTATATGCATAGAACCGAGTTCCTGTTTTGTCAGTGCGAAAAACAAATTGTACACAATTATAAAAACATATTCATGAAACAATTCGTTAAATTAATGACTTTTATAGTAATTACAACATAATAACATTCTCTTTTCTTCGTTCCCTCTTCTTTTCCTTCTTATATATTCGCACATTTGCAAATTTTATTCTAGAAATGCTTCATATAAATGAAGAAATTGGTCGATACGCTATCATGTATACAAGAAGAGCAATCGAAATATTTCCATTTACTTGTATTCGATTTTTGTTTATATAACCAGCGTTGTTGTTGTTGTTGTACTCACTATTGTGTGATGGGGAATATATTCATTTTATTAATTTGTTTGCAACATCGAAAAGGAAACTTCAAAGATATACATAAATCGTATATATTCTTAATTAACATCAAATTTAGAATCTTTATAAACATGTCCATATATTCGTCTGTCTGTCTGCCCGTGAGCGTGTTAACCGGAGCCGTAAATATTAAATAATAAATACCAACTTGAAATTCGTCAAAAATTTTGTAAGTTCTTGCAAACAGATTGATATTGAAAATGGACTAAATTAAACGTCTACAGTAGAACGTAAACAGAAAATATCTCTGATTCCTAAATTTTTCGCTCATTAGTCACAAATTACAACAAATACAAATTTCCAAATGTATTCTATAAAAATACAAGAAGTTCACTAATATTGTAGAATATCGAAATTCAGTTTTTCCTAATTCAGTTTTCACTTCTTTTTAGGAAAACTTTCTTTTCATGTAAAAGCTCTTGAATAATCATTCGCTTAAGAAGGCAACCAAGAAAGTAAGTAAAGATTTTATTCGGTTCAATTGTATTGTTTGAAATTGTCACAATATATATTTCCAATTTAACTAATAAAACGTCGCTTACGCCCTTTAAAAGATTTACTTTTCATTGTATGTTAGAATTATCGAAAGAAATCCCTACTGGTAATCGAAAAGTGATGTGTTAAACAAATGATTTAGCTATTAGCAGCTACATAACAAATGGGAATATCGATAACAATAAAAATAATAATAAGAATTTATAAAAATAAAAATAAGAAAAATAATAAGAACAAGTAAGAAAATTATATTCGGCTGTGTCGAATCATTTATACCCGCCACCCTTATCTTAAAAACAATATCAAAAAAAATTTAAGTTTTGACACTCTATAATATTGGATAGGCGAATACCATGGATATTTTTTATGTATAGCGGAGAGTTTCTCTCAGTTTATGTCATACTATAGGCGTTTCCTTTGATTAGTTTGGCCCATTTTCCAGATCTACCTTATCTAGCTTAAATTCAAGAACTTTTAATGGTTTTGCCGAATTTTATGCAAAAATGCTTACCGCAGATATTACGGAGGTTAGTAGACAGACATATGGATAGAAATACGGACGGACACGCCTCGGTGGATTCCGTATTTGATGCTGATCACGAATACATACATTTTATGACGTTTCCGAAGCTTCTTTCTGGGTTTTGGAAACAAAATGACAAAATTAATAAGATCCCATGCTTCGGTGGTGAGTATCAAAATAAGACTAAATAGTGCAGTACAGAAATGAAATTAGCTTTAACTGCCACTTTAAAAATATTACTTCAATCTAGGCCTAAAATGATCCAAAAAGATGAAAAGAAATAAATAGATGATAATTTGAAGTATTTGCAAAGGACTCGAAAAGGAGAAAAAGTTCATAATTAAAAAAAAAAGGTGAGTTTCGTCATTAATTCCCTTAATCGAAAAGCAAATATCAAGAGCAAGTTTTCTTTTCTCAAGAAAGTGAACGCTACTTGAAAGGAGCGTATTTTGCTAAGGAGGCAATGTTCTGTACTCAACCCACCTGACGCCACGTAAGGCAAATAAAAGAAATTGGTTTTGAACTTATTCTACTAAACGTTCATAGCTGCTATAGTTTGTATATCACACAATTGAGGCATACTCAACAATAGTCTTGACTAAGGATAAATGCAAAACGTTAGTGACATACTCTCAAATTCTCCTTTCATGAAACCAAGAGCTGATCTAACAGCTTTATTAACAAGGTGTTAAACTTGGAAATTAAATGATCATTTACTGTTCAGAATGGCACTCAAATCACAAAAAAATCGTGCAAACTCGAAAATTGTGCCATTAATGTAATAATCAATAGACAACGGCGAAGATCTGTTAAAAGTTATTGCCTTCAATTTATTATAGTTTAATCATAAACCATGGGCGTCACAAGAATTAACTAATCACGTTCAATCAAAATGAAGCCAATAAAAGTCTTCTATATTCACAGAGGAAAGGAATAGCTTTACACAGTCAACTTAGGTATACGAGAATGACTAATCACAAACGAAGGATCAGAAAGAAAGGTCCCTAGAAGTATGACAATTAATAACCACTTTTTGAGTTAGATCATGAAGGAATGAGGAGAATCATAGCAAAAGATTTGGCAAAAAATCCACTAGACATACTTTATAGATTAAGAGCTAATGATTGACGTGATCAAAAGATTTACTAAAGTTAGAAAAAAGCACGTCAGTTTACATTAACCAACTAAATGCATTAAAAGCATGACATGAGACACGAGAATTCTAACAGATTTGTGACAGTTGATTTATCACCCACAAAGCTATGTTAATTAAAGTTTTCGTAAATAGTTGTTCAAAGAATTTCGTTAATATGCTAAGTTTAGTAATACCCCTATAATTTTCAATACAATCTCCACTACCATTTTTATGCTGCATTCAATGCTTTCTCTTTTCACAATTTACCAGGTGCTTCATGGTATCTTAGGAATTCTTTTTTCAATTATATAAATTACATTCGTTGAATACTTTATAACCATATTTCATGTTATACACTTACAAACAATTAATTTTCTTTCAATCATGTCAAGCACGGGATTACTACTAACATTACATAATGCAAAAATTGAATGACTAATTGATGCAGCTAGCAAAAGAAATTATTTACCGCAAGCAATCATCATGTTATGTACCACTTAAGACAAAAATTATTTCGAAAATGTAAGACATGAAATATGCATTATATGTTAGTTAGAAGGAAACGACCGCATTGATAGTAGACGACTTTAATAACATGGCTATAGCATAATGCTGTCTAACAACTAACCCGAAGGTAAAAGCATTTTTGAAAGTTTTGCACCTCCGCGGGTAGCGCTCTTCAATATTTGCAACAGTTATAAGTCATTCATGCATTCTACTTTTTGTAAACTCTAGTTTTTATCCAAATATAACATCAATTTTAAGTGACGTTTACATACGCAAATCATCATCAAGATGTAATATTAAAACATTAAACTAAAAGCAACAGTGCAGCTTAATATATGACGCGTAATAAAAATGAAATGATGCCTGTCCATCTACTGCTCGTTGATTCTGTCATAAGAATACGATAGACTTTATCGAAGGCTAAAAATAATTCATATCCATCTATCGCATTACGAGAAGATGAGTCTGTCGACAAGGAAAAACTATATCTCCCGATACTACCATTAAAATATAGCAGAGTATGAGGAATTTATCAAAGGTTAACCGATAATCTCTGTATCAAGTTTATCAAAAAATGTACAAAAAGAAAATAAGACATAAATAGCTTGATCGAATCAATCAGTCAACAATAAATTGCAAACTTAGCTGATCGAATTGTCAACCAAAAATAAAATGACAGACGGGCTGAAAAGTTCGTACGCTGACACATAAATGGCGCTACTAGTATTAAATCCATATGATTTTTAGTTAGCCCTAACCTTCAAAAGACATTCCCAACTTTAAGATTCCTACTAAAAATTCATCCCCATTGAAAATTCAAAAGCAAGTTTTACCTTTCGCTTTATAAAAGAACTTAAAAATGCCACGGATGTCAGAAACGCACGGAACTAGTATTTCATTATTTTCGTTTTCCTCAGTCCTTATAGCTGAGAATAACTCTTCGAAAAGTGTTTTGTGCTAGAAAAATTGATCAACACTCTGGCCCCTTTATGATGATAATTTTTCGTGGCTCACTCGAAGACGCTGATTCACGTTTTACACTTAATCCGTGTGTCATCGGACACCATGAACTTAAGAATTTTAATTCAGAGGTTCACGTTAAGCTCTAGAGACATTGGCCTTGTGCTGTGGGAGTACAAATTGGTTCGGTGCGTTGTAACTTCGTTAAAATATTGTCAGTCGCTGGCTACTACTTTCTCCCACTTTTAGGTAAATTATGAAGTTATAAGAGAAAGCTTTGAAGTTGTGGAAGAAAAGACACACTTTTTGAATATGATTATAAAAAAAGAAGCGACACTCGACCAGACAATAAGTAATCAATTGTAATCAATATTAATCAAAAGAAGTAATGTCTGCTAATAATAGCGACAAGTGTAGAGTATTCCAAGTTAGTTCGTCTATAGCACAAATAATCGTGATGCAGACTAGACGATAAACCTTGATATCCATGGCAGCCACATTTGAGAAGTTTTTCGTACCAACTTCGTCAGTTATTGTTGGTAGTATTCCCTAATGATGGTTCCATTCAGAATATATCACACCAACCTGAACCCTCTTTCTTTCGAGAAAACAAGAAAAATAGAATATCTCGAAAATGACAAGAATTCGATTCTTAAACTGAAATTTTCAATCAGGATTAATTTGGCATATATCCAAACTACATCTGTTTACTTCCATCACCATATGCTGCTGAAGCCGTCAAAATGGATCGAAGTAATTTTTACTCTAAATAATTAAAAAATAAAAAATATCATCCATTGGTTAAGAGCAGTAAACCCACTTTGCCTTTCACTGTTCTAATGTAGAGGCACAATATTTTTTATATTCTGAATTATTCAATGAATAAATTTTATATATAAATATTATATTGAAAGTTTATGTAGAAAATTATTAAATTTTTGGAACTTGTAATGTATTAAAAATAAAAAAAAAAAAATTAAAAAATTGATACAAAACTCTTTCAATTAATTTAAAAAAGTAAAGTAATGCCAAGTTATAAAATTATAAGTGTGTCTATATGTGTATGTAACATAACATATATATATATTTGAAAATGTTATCGCTGAAAATGAGAAGAGAAAGGAGAAAAAACGTGAAAGTATGTAGGTCGGCGAGCATACAACCAACCCGTACTTTATTATCACGTACACATAAGAATTAATCTCCGGACAAGAAGAATTAAATATAATTGGATTTTTTTTTTTATATTTGATACGGCTAAGAATTGCTATGGAACCGAGTACAATTGTCTGCCATTCACAGGTTAAATGAAAAACGAAAACCACATAAGAGATTATACAACAGTTGTACCGGGTACAAAAATTAATCTGGATTTAACAGGTCAAAAAACGAATGAAACTACGAAAGCGTAAAGCATAACACACACGTATACACACTTACATATACAATCACATTTATATAGCATAGTATGCTGTTATTGTATACAGAATTGAAGCGAAGTGTTAACAAAAACAGTCAATTGGCATTACATGAATTTAAATATGAAATCTCTCATATAACATACAACGCGACTACCACACGAATTGCAGACAAAAATAACACAATGAATACTCTCTCTCTCTCTCTCTCTCTCTCTCTCTTGGAGTTTTTAAATCCACAGATATAAATTATTACTATAATGGCAAGTTTCGGGAAATTCAACACAAAATTTGCTATAATTATTCCTATTAAAATGTTTATCATAGATGAGCATATAGTTGTATGCATCGCATATATATATATATATATATATATATATGTAACATGGATAGGATTGATATGAAGGGAATGTTTTTATTATTGTTGTTGTTGATAATAATGAAGGATTGTGATGTTTGCGGGTGTGTAATAAAATAATGGCGTGTGTGCGTGTAGCGTGAATCCGATATGATGGCGATAATAAATCACCACCAATTATTTAGTCATCAATCAAAATTATCTTCTGATAGACATATTGCCTAATTGAAGTTGTATGCATGGCCGAGATTTTCTTTAACAATCTCTCAGCTGGAATATTCTTGCATTGACTAATATTTCGTAAACTGAATCATTTGCATTTTGTAGAGATGTACGCACGCACGCACGCATCCACGCACCCATGCACGCATTTAGGTTCAAATTCATATGTATAATAGCACAACAGACAGTATTTTCTTCAATTCTTCTCCGAATCCAATGAAATCTCTCTTCTTTTTTAAGTTTTAGTTGTAATCAAATTGCAGACAATAACCCAAAGTACACATATAATGACTTACTTTGAAATTATTAAATCTTTATTTTCTATATCCACGGTAAGGGCGTATTTTGTACCCAATGGCAAATAGATCTCTTTGTTGTTAGAATATGCGATTTAATATGCGATTTATTCTCAAAAGAAAGAAAATATTTAGTGCTGGTATGGAGGTAATTTTATGTCGAAAACATCAAATTATAATTTTCTTTAACACTTTAAAAAACGAAAAACGTATTCAATTATTGTCCGAGGAATATTTAACTCCTAAAAACTAAGCTTTCGTTTTTCAGAGAAGTGTATCCAGGGGCACTTAAATCTTTTTTTTTGGGGTTACGAGAATGCAAAACTTTAACACTTCAAAAAGAACGTGTGGCACAATACTTCTCGTTAACTGTTCACTTCACCAATTCACGTATCGTCTTCTTCTTTGAATTAGCATCGAAAAACAGAATACAAGAATTTTGCACCCTATAATTGTAGTTCTCATCCCTGTCGCACAACCGTTCAGATACACCTTTACAAGGAGTAGCCGTTTAGGTTTTTTCAAATTTTTTTTAAATGGCTAATATATCACTCGTGGGATGCCTCCTGTATGTATAATATGGTGATCGCCAAAAATAAATGGGGGAGAGAGAAAACGAGTGTCAGCAGGATCTACACTTGATTAGCAATGCGCCCAGCACTCAATATAATTACAAGCACGTGTCAAGAGAAAAATAGAATGGCCGCAAGATAGGAGATGTACGCCCCGATCGGTACGAACCGAACACTCACTATAACTTGAGAGTCGCGCTTTTTAATAACTCGGCTACGCGGTAGCCCATTGTTAGTTAGTAGATTGTACTTGATACCTTCGGTTGGGACTTAATCAATCATTTGATTTTTTCTTACAGTAACAGCAAACAATTCAACAGGTTTTCATGTTCAACATCGCTTGTAACATCGCAGATATTAATTGAAAAGCCAGATTCGATTTTAATCTTTCTACAGTAACAGTAGAAATCTATCACACCAAATTGCCTAAGTAACTACTATTGGGTTTATTCCTATCTCTAGTATATTAATTGCATATATTGTGATTCATTTATTTATCTATCTCTTGGAAGAATGGTTACGAATGCGGAAGTTCGGCTACGAAAATTCTCTTATTCTCGATAGAGTGTATTCAGAAAATGTGAGGACTAAAATCTTTCCTTACTTTCCTTACTTATATGTATGTAGTACATACATATAATTATAGTAATCATAAATAGGGTTAAGAGCACTTACAGAGTATTATAGTATTCTAGAGTAAGAAGATAGACGTGTAAGAGGTGACACTCATATTTTTTCCAAAATAGAAATATTCTTGGAAATGAAGCTCTAGATAGCCGCAGAGTGCATTCCGTCACCAAATCTTTATTTCTTACAAACTATTCAGATTACTTCAACAGTCTGTTTGTATCTTAAATTTTCTACTCTACTCTATTCTACTATATATCTGATACACATTTTTATTTTTACTAAGTATCGTATTCCTCGTTTATTTCTGGAAAAGTACTATCAACCGTACTCTATGTTACATTTCTGTCAAAGAATATATACATAGCAAGTTATATGTATGTACATATAAATTGGAAATGTTACACAAAAGACAAAATAAACTTGATTAAAGTCTTAGTTAATAAATCTGTAAACATTAAAAAATTTATAGAAAAAGGGAGATTTTAAAATAACTTAAAAGGGGTTCGTTCAAGTTGTCTTCTTCAATCTTACAGTCAGAATAACAACAATTTTTATGTGTCATTTTTAAAAAGCTTTTTTTTTGTATTTGTAATCAAAGCTCTTTAATTTAAATATTCAAACGTTTGCTTTACATATACTTGAGTTGACGCGTACAAAGGCACTTGAAGTCTGCGAAGGCAGATGATCGAGTCAGAAACTGTTTTTTCTTTTTAAAATATTCATAAATTCTTGAATCAATACGCTTTTCATGCTTTATTATTCAAATATTTAGTGTTATGTCTATATATATATATATATATATATATATAACATATCACTTAATAAGTTTGTAAGATGACAAATTGATGTCGTCACTATTGACGAATCTATTCGATTTTTAGATAGTATCAACATCCAAAGTAAAAAATAAGTAAAAGTACATTTCACGACATTATTTTTCTAATTTTCAAAATAAAGGAAAAATCCATTTCGTGCGTTGATAAAGGATTGGTTTTTTAATGAAATGAAAAATACCATTCGAATCAAGAATCAGCTTAAAAAGTATTACGGCAACTTACGCAGTTGCTTACTTATAACCAAAAAGAACCATTTGTCGATTATTCAGACCGTTGTTTGAAGCTGGCTAGACGAAATAACAAGTATTTTCCATGCGATACGAGACGATGGTTTAAACATAGATTCATCACTACACTCTAAAGTCAAATCGTTAGCAAGCGGCAAAAGTCGGCTGGAAAGGTTATAACGTCCGTATTATGTAGTGCGCATAGTATATAATATTAATCAACCATCTTCAAAACCGATAAAGGGTCAATATTGAATATTACATTTAAAAAAAAAAACGGGTCTACAAGAAGAAGAAAAATGCTTTTCATCAATGCAATGCACCGGGTCATAAGTCTACAACAACAACAACGACTACAACAACAGCAAAATCGCAAAAAATAATTAGTGATCCTACGAACTTATTGAGTGAGATGTTAGATAGGACATGTACATATTGTTAAGCAAAAAATATATCTGAGAAGATATGTCTACAAGAAAACTGTTCAATTCTGTTGAAAACGAAATTTCCTGAAATGTTGAGAAAGTAATGAAAGAAAATAATCTTTTCCATGCTTTATCTATCGATATCATAAAATGGACGAAAAGCAATATTAACAATAATTCCTGAACAACCCAGCAAAATATGGTATATGTGACTTGGTTCAATGCTTTGTGCTTTGTAAGCAAAGGTTTAGCCCAAGCCAAGAAAATTAAATCGTGATATTTGAAAAAACAAGAGAGCTATGCGGAATATATATATATATATACATAATATATAATATATATATATAATATTTTTATATCAAAGTATATACATTAAAATTAAAAATCAAATACAAGCAAGAATTGTATTAAAGATTACAAAAATTTTATATAGCAAAACACAAAGACCATCACCTTTGCCGATAAAATTAAAATTTTCAACAGTTAACGTACAGTTTGATTTTTATTTAGTTTTTCTTCTAAAATTACCGCTAACTTTTAATCTATAATTGACAGCATTTTATCAGCACTTAACCTCAATCAAAGCTATACAGTGTGGTAACTTAAGCATGCCGTACTCGAAAAATTATTGAAATACCTGCGCAACCTTTAACGACAAGGTTAGGCTATATTGCTATGTATATTTTTCAATTTTTCACTTCCACATCTCAGTGTCGTGGACTTTAGTCAATACATAAACATAAATTTACTGACAACATTATTCTGCTGCTGTTGCTGTTACCGTTGTCGTTTTAACACGTTTTTACGTTTCTTAAATTTCCTTGAATTTTTAAAAGCAATTAACTCTCTACTATTATGGTAAGTTGATGTTAACTGGTTAGTGGTGGTTTGGTCTTTGATAGCATTTACTGATTTTTACTCAATCAATTTTCGCGATTTGATTTTCTACTTAAAAATTTTATCACGTAATTAAAGAAACGAAAGCATCCCACCGCATAATCCACCAAATGAAGCACCCGTTCAGACAACCAACCAACCAACCAACCAACCAAACAACCAACATCTTCTCGATAGGAATATCAACTATTTTCCATGATTTGATTAAAATTGAAGATGAATTTTAATTAAAATCCTTTTTCACATTCCTTTCTCTTATCCTCTCTCTCTTTAGATTTCCTCATCTTTCATAAGCTGCTTTAGGGCGATTGTTTTTAGTACGTATTACAATATGAACTTTTTTATAATCAAGCAAATGCCGCACTCACACACACACAAATCCATTCATATATCCATTCACACACACACACACAGACACAATGCACACAAAGAAGCCTAGAGTCAAAGTATTGTTATGCGTTTCATTCTTTCTTTCTTTCTATCTTTAATATCTAATGAATGAGCATTAGGGAAATAGTAACGGTTCGATGGTATACCATTACAATATCACTCTGATGACGGTGACGTTCTGTTTCTCAAGGCGGCGAATTTTTTCAATTCTTCTTCTTCTTATTTAACACAGGAGAAGAAACCTTATTTTGACATACAAGCAGTCATAACTGTTTGTATTTTATTTGCGGCTGTTAATCTAAGATATTTTCCAGATGCTTTGAGGCCACAAAAAAAATTTTATAATTCCAGTTCATTTTACATAAATAAAATGCCACTTTGCTAATATTGTAATTAGTGGGAACAAAAACAATTTTGTGACCATAAGAATGTTAGAAATGGATTTTTTTATTTCTTTATTTATTTTTTTTTTTTCTTTTCGTTCTTTTTGTTTTTTTTTTTTTGCATTTAATAATATAGGGTAAAAACAAGCCATGTCTAAAAGTGAAACAAATTATATGAACACTTATTATCAGAAAATAAAACTAAATTTATTTTGTAAATATGTTTACAACCGCGAATAGAAAACTTCAGAAAGGCTATAGAGCGTATGTATGTATGTATATTCTTGAAGAATATAAAATTCTGAATTTGATTAATTTAAACGTACGTCCGTTTCGAGGTATAAAATAACGGTTTCCAAATCCGGAAAAAATTTGAAAAATAGTTCGTTTTTTAAATGGGCTAAAAATAAGATCATCTTAAAGTAATGGTGATCTTATTTTTAAGAACAAGATCCATTTTTTAATATTCTATAATGAAAATTAATACAAAACAATGACTTGTGATACAAATTTTGACTGTGGCGAGTCTGGACTATATAAATCTACTTTTCGAATCCCTTTTCATATAAGGGTTCTCACAAAAGATAAAATTCTTTGCTACAACAAAATTTTAATTTTTTTGGTATTTCCTAACGAAAAAAAAAATAGAACAATAACAAGTTGCTCGGCAAAAATTCAATATATTTCATTTGGATTGGATTGATTCACGCGTTTTCAACCCTTTACCATACCAGGATGATTATGAAAATTAATCCTTAATATGACAACAAAGATAAAATTGTCGACGAAAACAGGTTAAGAATTGCATTCAAGTGAAATAGTGAAAGGCTTTTAATAACAGGCTTTGCAGGATTATATTTTTTTTTTAATTGGTTTAGCAGGAAAGCGACCGTAAATTTTTAAGAAATTTTTTTTTGTCATTGGCTTAATAAGTCCTTTGAACCTTCTAGATAGTATATATGGGAAAAAACTTATTATTTGCAAGAAAATGTTTTTTTTTTGATTCGGTTATAGAATCATAAATTTCTTCCCGTTTTATCTTTCTTTTAATAAAATCTTAGAAGAAGGAGAACGACAAAGAATGTTTGACCGTTGCACAGTTTCATTGGCCCGGGATTGCAAGTTCATGGTAAAATTTACTAGAAAATTAATTATAATATAAAAAAAACATATCTCTGTCCTAACACATTACAGAGCTTTAAACGAGTTTTCTTCAAATAGGATTTTTTAAGAAGGAACCCGAGAGAACTCCGATAATTTTCACTAATTTTTTTTCGATTCTTTGGCAGTATCTTTGAAATAATATATCAAACAAAAGTATATGATATATTTTCGATAAATTAATTTAAACATCATTTATTACAAAAATTTAAGCATTTTCTTTTTTTTTCTGGTGGAAAATTCAAATTTTCCTTTCAAATACTCACCAGTCATAGAAATATAAATATTTTTAAAATACCTCAGATACTTCTCTACGTCTAGACATATATATGATATATATGGCAGACATCAGACAGACAGAGAGACAGACTTAAATCGATCTAGAAAACGTTTCCTAAACGTTTAGAAATCATTGAAAAATTTTTCCAAATTGATAGAAAGCAATTTTAAGGTTAAGTATTTTCAAGTAAAACAATATATATTTCGCTAGAGCCGATTTGCAGCACCGTTTACACCGCCTATATTCGCCCAAGATTAAAGCACAATCAGCTGGTCAGGACTTTTCATGTCTTGTCTAAACATCTTTGCCTGCGTTCAACAAAGTTCTGGAAAGTCCCTGCATAGCGAAAATATGCCCAACACACTTATATATCCTAAGTCTTGGGATAACATAGACTATCCTTTACTTATATATATATATAGGCACTTCCAGGGCAATTTTTCTCTCAGTCAAATCATTCAGTAAAGCTATTGAATTTTTTCATATTATCTCCTATTCGTTCTGATGTTGCCCGTATATTACACTAGGGTGCTATATGATTTTGGAACAATGCGCTCCGCAGGAGTCTTCTCTACCTTTATTGATATTCCCATGCAAGCATGCATGAATGCAAGTCGAACATAAGTAAATTCTATTATTTTTTCTAGTACATATTACACTATCACTATTCAATATCGATATGAAATTTGATACAAATGTACGCAAACTTTATACAAGATAAACGATGCAAGTGGTCGCAATCAGCCCAGCTAACAAGATGACAGACAAGCTTACAATCTAAAAATCTTCAAATTTTTTCACAGTTTCCCAAGTTTGCTTCCGTGAAGACATGTAATGCGTGAAATATTTTAAGGAATAATACGATTGCATGTTCACTAAAATTATGGTCATTTTTCTAACTTAAATATAGAAAATTGAAATCAGTTTTCAATATTCAAGTTTTTTCACATGGAATTACATGCCTTAGTGTGTATAAGAATAATTTTTTAGATTTTTTTAAAGAACAAATTTAAGAAATAGCAGTCTTGGGATACAATCTCTTCTTTTTTTCTTGGTTGGCCTCTCTTAACGTACTACTGCAGGTTACAATTTTTACACTTTGAAAATATGGTTTGAAATCTAATAATTATCGATGCATATTTTTCCATCAATTCATTTTAAAAAAAAAATGGAAAAATTATAATTTTATAAATAACTAGTTTTTGAATTTCAATCTATGATATCTGTGCCCTACATTTCGGTTTAATGGCTTTGAAATCTTCTCTGGTAATGGCAGAGTTATATTTAATGTTTTTCTTCATTATTTCAATTATGGTTATGTATACTTATCAAGTTATGCTAGGCACTTGAAATGTCTCTAATATGGCACTAGGCTCACTAGGCACTAGGAATATCGAATTTTGCAACCATTTAAAAGTTTGCCCCATCCGTCCTTTTATATTGTTTTTGGTTTTTTTTTTTATTTTTTTGAAATATGTGAGCCCAAGGAGAAAAAAGTATTTATTACATCTTTAAGAGAAAACTGAAACCATTTTTTTTTTTTTTGATAAATGAAATTATTGAGATCGCAAATTATGAGAAACGTTAAAGACACAAATTCGCGTATAAGAATATAAAAATTCTTTCACAAAAATCATGTGATCGAACATATTTGATTAAATTAACTGTTTTTTAACTTCTTGCTTGAATTTCGTAGTTTCTAGCCAAAGAAAGAGTAAAGCAACGAAAAAAAAAAAGAAAAACCTGAATACTTACCAAAAACAAAACTTTTACATTCGATACATAATGAAAAAATTAACTTAAAATACTATACAACTAATTGCGATAAAATCGTGCTTACGCTATTATTTGATAAATCAATAGAATACTTTCTGTAGCAGTCCTGATTGTTATGACCCACTAAAGATAAGGTACGCGAGGCTAATTTTGATAACGATTTTTTTTTTTCGTTTTTGTAACTGAAAGAGTATTTATTTAGTTTTTATTGACCATTATCGCATTAGGAAAAATTTGCCAGTAATCCTGAAGATAGACATCGTACACTGCTGGGAAATTTTCATTTTGATCGACTAACAAATAAATTAAAATTATCTATTTGTTTTTTGGTTTTTATTTATTTGTCTCTATATGAGATTTGACAAACAAAAAAGAAAAACAAGAAAAAAATTTTAATTTATTATATATAACTAAAAAATCGAAGTAGAGCAAGAAAATAAGACGAAATATTTTATATATTTTTATAGCACCTACATACGCAGACCTTACCTGCAATAGAATCATTCACGGGAATATTTCATCACTTGCAATTATAAATTTTGATATTTTGATATTTTGATATTTTGATATTGAAAAAGTACAGAAACCATAAATCCATCAAGATCGATACTAGCGAGAAGCACAATCAATCAAATACTTAACTACCGTAACATAAATAAATAAACCGTGATTTGTAAGCACGAGTTAATCTTTGCTGCTATCGTTATTAGTTAGATAAGAAATTAAGGGTAGTCGAGTACCTAAATAATTTCATAAAAAGAAAAAACACCGGCCAGAACTTTTTATATGACTGGTAGCAGTCAATACTTCAACGCGGTAATTATATATCAAAAGCGAAAAATTCAAGATGTTCTTGAAAGTTGTTTTAAGTCTTTTACTTTGTGGCATTGCTTTGTCGAAAGCCAACTCCTATTTGGGGTAAATATTTTAAATATTAATAATTGAAAAAAAAAAAAAAAATTAAATTAACTCTAATTAATGTCGCGTTTCTTTCATTTCGCTTTGTATTGATTGTAGATATAAAGTTTACGATATTGATGCGAAAAATGATTTTGAAAAGGAGATGATTTTTAGATTGTCGGCCAATGACGATTATGATTTCTTCGATTTACCTAAAATAATTGGCAAACCAGCTCGAGTTATGGTTTCGCCAAAGGATCAAATGGATTTCGAGATGACCTTAAACAAGTTCAACATTGATTACAGTGTGATTAATAATAATCTTGGCCAAACATTTGAAATCGAACGTTTGCAAAATAACTTTTTACGTGAAGCCCTAGGTCGTAGCTCGCGTATTAGTTTCTCTAGTTTTCAACGCTTTGAGGCCATAAATGGTTACCTAGAAGATTTGGCTAAAGCTTTTCCTGATCGCGTTAGTGTTAAAACAATTGGTAAATCATATGAAAATCGTGATATGAAAGCTATTACCATAACGGACGGTCAAACATCGAACAAGAAGAAAGCCATACTTATCGATGGTGGTATCCATGCAAGAGAATGGATTGCTCCAGCTGCGGTCTTATATATTATACATCAGTTGGTAGAAAATTTCGAGAAAAACTCGAACCTATTAAAAGATTACGATTGGATTATATTGCCCGTAGTCAATCCTGATGGCTATGAATATACTCATACCAATTCGCGTATGTGGCGCAAAACTCGCAGGCCTATAGATAACAATTGTTACGGTACCGATGGTAATCGCAACTTTGATTTCCATTGGGGAGAAGTTGGCGCTTCAGGAGTATCTTGTGCCGATACCTTTAAGGGTCCCACTGCTTTCTCTGAACCAGAAACCCGAGCTCTTCGTGATTTAATGCATACTTTGAGTGGTCGTGCTAAAATGTATCTTACTTTGCATTCATACGGCAGTTATCTCCTATATCCTTGGGGTTGGACTTCGTAAGTAACTCCTTAGGAAAATTGATAAGAATTGCAATAGTTCTGCTTTATATTAATAGTGATTTGCCTGAGACTTGGAAAGAAATAGACGAGGTCGCTCAAGCTGGTGCTGAGGCGATTAAGAAGGCTACTGGAAACAAATATACTGTCGGCTCGTCAACCAATGTCTTATATGCTGCCGCTGGTGGTAGTGATGACTATGCTTATGCTAAAGCTAACATCCCTATTGCCATTACAATGGAATTGCCCGCTGGTGGTAGCGGTTTTGATCCTTCACCAAATCAGATACAACCCTTCGTCGAGGAGACTTGGGTTGGAATTAAAGCAATGGCCGAAAAAGTTATGGAAAAATATTAAAATGTTATGTAAATAAATTTCTTACTTACCTTTGAATTTGAATTCTTATTTAATGCTTTTATTGACCATCGAAAATTTATTCATTTTGTGATAGAATTGGTCTTTGAACTAAAACCTGAAAACTAGTACCTTTTCAAATGAAAATTTCAAGATTATCCGAAAATATAAAAATAGCAGTGTGAAACCTCAAACTTTTTTTCAGTTTAGATAAATATTTTAAATAGAAATTTTTGCATTTTTCAATTAAAAACTAAATGGAAATTCAAAGAATAATTGGAATTTTTTTACTAATCCGATTTATGCATCCTTTTTCATATTCCACGCACTGCAGTTTCCATAGTATCTCTGAGCTGTATACCTAAAACAAAATTATGAAGCAGTTAATAAAGGAAAGAGGTTTAATTTGAAAATAATTTTGTTTTTTATTTCTTTGTAATTAAAGGTTTTTCGGTTTTTCCCTTTCAACTGACGGAAAAAAAATTTGTAATTTTTAATAAATTAAATGAAAATTCATATTTTAGTATACTGAATATTGGCGAACCATTTTTTAAGTCCCTCCGCCTTCATATGAATTTTTTTATAAACACGACAAAGTTCAATTTTTAATATTTTATAACGAGAATTAATTTTAAAAAGAGTTGGAATTTAACACAAGAAAATTTACTTTTGCGAATTTGTATCGTATATGTCAATTTTTCGCAACCTACCCCATATAAGGATTCTAATAAAAAGTAAGCCTTTATAAGATGGATAAAGCAAACATTTCGATATTTTCTGACGACGAATATTAGTGAAAAATGGCGTGGGGTAAGGTAGTGTAAGATATTGAATAATCGACCTTACTTATAATGTTTCAAGTTTTTAAAAGATTTTTTTTTACTTTTATATCTCATTTATGAATTTATGATCGGAAAAAATGCGGAAAATATTAATTGAAAAAAATTATTCACAACTATTTTTTTGTTTTTTCAGAATATTTTCTAATCATCATCATATCATCACTAATTTTGTAATAGCTATCTTAATACAAATTTCTTCCCTAAAGCTGTCAATTCCTTAAGAAAACGATTGGAAACACTTTTTATAACGAGCAAGGTGTACACCAATTTTAACCGACTGGCGATAAATGCATCAACCTCGTTCACAATTGCAACTTTTCTTTTAATTATTATTGAAGAGCGTACATTATATAGGAACGATAATAACAGATATGACTCCAGTTTCCAAAATTTAATTCGAATATATTGTCTTCATTAAATTTATTAAATAATATATTAAATAAAATTCCTCACCATGGATATGGCTTATAATAAATATAAAATTATAATAATAACAAATATTAACTTAAATATTAATACCAAAGGTTATAAAAGATTTAAAGCGTAGCTCTACCTCTAAAAACCCTTTTCAGAATTTTACTCAGTAATATAACCTTCAAAAGGTTTTGTAGCAGGACGAATCATTTATGTAACTCCAAAATTCGATGTTTGAAACACAGTCGGCACTAAAATTGTAATCATACTTTTCTTGAAATTACCGTTAGCATACATCAATTTTTAACCGATCGCTTGATTTCGAAATCCTACTGTAGTAGGGTCATAACTATTTCTTCTAGTGAAATATGAGGTTTTTTTTTTAAATTAGGAATTCAGGAATTTTTAGGAAAAATAAAAGGAATTTTTGCTAAAATCGACTACTTTCTTCTCTTTTTATTAATATTTTCAAGAAAAAAAATCATACGTGTTTAATTAGAAAACGTAATGCTATACAATTAAAATTTGATATCAATCGCTTGAAAACTGAAAGTTTTTTTAATAGTATTGCCCAAGGAGGTAGTATGGAAAAATGTTTGTACTTTTTTCTTTAAGAAAATTGCTGCTTTTCTGTTTTACTTTTAGATAATTGATAAGAAATTTTTTTGAATACCCAAACAAAAACGCTTAAAATTTGTTCTAATAAATTAATTTTTCATAAATAAATTCCAAAAAAATGACGCTCACAAAGTTCGCATTACTCTATTGATAGACGCACGATATAAGAGAGCAAATCTATTTGTTCTGAGATTTGCGAGCATCAGCTGAAGGCAATAAAAATTACTATTTAGATTATCTACCTTAGAGAACTTTTGCAATGATTTAAACGCAAACTATGTATTTTTGTATTATTTACAAATTTTTTAAATGAAATCTCGTTTCCTGAGATGGATATCTTTCAGCATTTAACTTAAAAAATTTTGCTTTACAGATATCTAATCAACAATAAATTTTAATTAATGATAATACTAACTTACCAATAACTTACCAATAACTAAAGCACAAAGTATTGGAAATGAATTTAAAAAAAAAAAAAAACTATGTCGCACTGTAATTGATAAACAGTAACGTGGACTTGCGACTTTATTTATCGCTATAATCTTCTTAAAGTTGATAGTAATTGCGGCATGAGAAAATAACAAGGTGCAGAATAAAACTACATATATACGAACTTAACCATTAAAATAAATTCGGATGTGCCGAATCTTTCGTACCCGTCGCATTTATCGTAAAAAAGGATGAAAAATTAAATTTGGTTACTTTATGATATTAGGTAGGCCTAGCAATTTTTATTGCGAAGTCTACAAGTAGTGATTAAGACACCCAGTTTAAACTGTATGCTAGAGGTTTTAACACAAATTGAAAGAACATACTTAAGAAAATTATATTTGACAATGTCGAATCTTTTATATGCTACCTTTAAAAAAAGTTAATAAAACTAAATATCAATACTCTTTAATATTAAGTAGGCGTGGCTGATTTATACCATTCTCATTTGCTAAATATGATCCTGATATCTTAATGTTTCCGACCAGAAAAGAGGTGATCGCAGACATTAAACAGATGGACGGATGGACGGACGGATATGTCTAGATGCATTCTGCATATGATTCTTATGAAGAATATATACACTTTATGGGGATTTCTGAAGCTTCTTTCTTAATTTTATTTTTTCCCTAATATGCATGTATACAATATTTATATATATATATACATATATACAATATATATATATATATATAATATAATATATATATATATATGATTACACTATTTGTTTGCATAAGCAAAACCTTGCTTTGCTTGTCGATGCAAATATGTATGCAACCTGGACAAAAAATTACAAGCAGTACATGCGTATGCGCTGTGTATCAGGCAATCATATATCAAAGCATGGAATAATTGCACATATTTACGTATAGTAAAATATAATCGCTTGCATAGCACTATTGCAGTAGTATTACGCGAGCAGATAAATAAATAAACTTTCGAAACTACAAATAGAAGTTTCTCAATCTATTTTCCTATTTAAGTTTCTGAATAACTCTTTATATCGATTTTCATTTTAATCATTGTCGTTCCCAAGAAATCATATATACATATCCTGTAGAAAACCTAGGATTCTAACAATAGTTAGTCATTTCTATATATTGCCATATGTCAAGATGAGATAAATATTTATCGTCGAAAACATTTTGAAAGAATTAAAAAAAAAAAAGATCGACATCAAGCAACTTTCGTAGACCAAAAAAATTTTTTAAAAAAATTTATTGCACTTATAAAAATTTGAAGCGCTAATCACTTCCATTTCTTATACAAATATATTCGTTTAATCGCAATTAACTAATTAGAATAGACTTGCATGCCTAATAAGTTCCAGAAAGCCTGCGAAAGTCTCTTTACAAACATCTATAATATCGGTGAGTGGTACGTGAAAATCTTCACCCGGTAGTTCCAAAGTGAATGACATTGGTATGCCTAGATTTCCATAAGCAAAATCATCCAAACCACCGGAAGCTTCATAGAGAATATTAGCAGAAGTGCCTACCCTATAAAGTGTTCCGCGATATTTGGCTATTTGTGAAGCAGCACGTGTAGCTACACCGTGCAAAAAATTCCGAGTATGGGCGTAAGCAGTTCTAGAAATCATATTAATTAATATATTGATAACAATGGTAGGCAAACGGTAATTTGCGCTTAAATTCTCTTACCTAGAATAGCCATAAGGGTAAAATATGAATTTTCCATATGAATGAACATCTACGCTCAATTTGATACGATTACGATTATGCTCAAGATAGCGAACAACTGCAGATGTTTCAGATTCGGAAGCAGGAGCGGTGCCAGCAAATACCTCAGAACAGATCTGAAAGCAGATCTCGTTATGATATAGAATTTTCTGAAAATATTTAACATACGTTAGCACTAGCACCACGACGATTCCAATTGTTGGCGAAATTTCGATTAATATCTACACCAACACAAGAGCGGCCAGGATATTGATGACGATTTTTCCGCCAAAAGCGATCCTTTCAAAAAAGAATCTTTCGTTATATTAATGCTTAATTAAGTTTCTCTTATTCTTTCTCTCTCTCTTTATCTATAGAGTTTATCATACCGAAGTGTGTGAATATTCATAACCATCTGGATTAACTAAAGGCACCAAATATATTTCCACATCATTTAAATATCTTTCAAAAGTTTTCAAATTCCCTAATATCTCGTTAGCAAGATATAATACAGTCACCGGCGCAATCCATTCCCGACCGTGTGCTCCGCCTTGTATGTAAACTACACGGCGGTCACGTACTCGATTATTACGAAATATAGAAAGAGCAGCAATATGACGACCTTCAAATGACCGACCCAACGATTCATAGCGACAATTTTGTGGATAATGCTTTGCTAAAATACTCATATAATTTAAAATCTAAGAGTAAATCAAATCTAATCAATGGTTATATTCTCGTATACTGATCTGATGTATGACATACCTCTTTATACCTTGGATAGTGTGTGAAGAAACCTCGTGCTTGCCGCTTAGGACGAAATTCATCAAATTCTAAATTATCATTGCTTGACTCTGCTGGAGTGGAGAAATTTAAACAAGCTCTTGACAAAAAAAATAAATTTCATTAATTAACTAAAGTGTTTATAAAACCTTTATATAGAAATTTGATTTACAATCACCATTACTTAAGATAAATATACGAAATCAGACAATATTGCTTAAGGTAGATGATAACTGTTTAATTTGTATTTTCAAATTTTATTTAAACCGTAATATTCAAGAGAGAGCAAAACTGGCAAATTTAACTTTTCAAAATTGAAATTTCAACAAAACACAAAAGACCACAGACGAACTATTACGAAGTTGATTCAAATTATATAAACCGATATAAACAGAATGAAAAATGCTGGCGGTTATGTAAATAAAATAAATCATAAATGCGATCAAATTTTAATCAAAGAGTGTGTATGACTTACATTTCGTCCAATAAAACACGATTTTTAAATTTTGCTTTTAATTCCTTTAAACGCTCTTCAAATATTAATTGATTTTCAGAATTTATCACAGCGATCGACATGTTACGTCCCAGTGACCAAAAATTCACTTTACCATCATTCTCCTCCAGATCCAGTAAGTAACGATATGTCTCTACGTTATCGTACGTTATTGTATATTTATTATAACTGTAAATTATGGAAAAGTTTTTATTTCAATTTCTGATATTATTTTAGTGAAAGCCCTAATTTACGATATTTACAGAATTTGAGGATGAATAATTTCGTCAAATCATTATACTTCAAATCTGGTGTTTTATTTTACATTACATTCGTTATACCATTAAACGATTTATTTTGATCTAAAAGCATTTGATTATTGTTTGTATGTAAATGTGGTGAATAATGATAAATAAAAAAATAAAAAAATATTTAAAATCATTAATTAACCATTTAAGGAGCAAACAATTTATGCCATTTTCCATGTCTAAATATCTTTAAAGTCATTTTGTTGCACTCACCACTGAAGGGGAAGGGTTAATTCATTTTGTCATTTAGAAAAGGAAACTTATATATATATTCTCGATCAGCATAAAATTTAGAATCGATTTAAGCATATCTGTCTGTGTAATGACTGTGGTATAAGATCTATGGTGGTGACCTGGCCGCAAAAATAAAGATATCGACTTTAAATCTAGTAGAAACGTTAGAAGAAGTTCTTCTACGCAGGACCAAATCGCGCCTACAATATAAAATAAGCTGAAAACACATTTGCTTTTTGGTTGTTTGGCCCAGTGCGCATAGACTGCAAAATAAACATTTCCAGGGAATTCCATGAAAATAGAAAAAATTTGACACGCTCACTTATTAAAAATTAGTTTTTCTTTAAGAAATCTGGTGGGTGTAAAAAATTTCGCGCAGCCGAATGCTATGTTAGCAAACGACAACTAATCTGTCACAGAGATAGAGAGATTAAGTCTTTTCGTCTGTTCTGATAAATTGGATTTCATTGAAATAACGGTTTCTCGTTCATTTCATTTGATATTTTTCATATGAGGGAATCATGATTTTTTTCTCGATCACTATTAAAATTATGGAAATGCCAGAAATCACTGATCACACCAAGGATATATAAAGTCAATATACTATAATAGCTTATATCTCTTAGAAAAGCGGAAAAAAAACAATGTTCGCTTAAAACGTGTTCCGTATTCTATAATAGTCAGAAATATGTAGGGGTAGAGAAAGAGGACGGGAAGAGAGAGGGAAGAGGAAGCGAAAAGGAAGCGAAAAGGGAGGCAGAAGGGAGGGAAAAGGGAGGGAAGAGGGAGGGAAGAGGGAGGGAAGAGGGAGGGAAGAGAGTGGGTAGAAGGAGGGAGAGAGAGTTTGTCTAAATTTTTCTTGAACCCGATGATTAAAATGCTTCTAGTACTCTACATATATAATGTTAGTTTCTTAACTCTTTACACAATTTATATAGTTACGAATTTTAAAAACCATAATAATTTATCAATTTTAACTACAATATACAATGCTTCCAAATAGTATGGGCTAAAACATATCACCAAACATGAATATTCAGTCATTCAGACAAAATTAAAAATATTTCATAGATTTTGCGATAAACACTAATCAATATGATTACCGGTAATCAAATCACAATGTGTTAATATACTTAATGGCGAACAGTGGACGTTATTAGGAAAAAATATATATAGATTTAAAAAAAAAAAAAAAAAAAAAACATATATTTGCAATTTTCTATAAAAATATTAGATGTAGAAATAAATTCTCTGTATTTTTTAATAAATTTTAAATTTATTAAAAACAACTTACTATAATGAGTAATTATGGACATATTCACTATCACTAGAAATTTCGTGGTTACGAGACGAAATAGTCATGGAGTCGTTTTGGCAAATCTTCAATTTTTGTAAATCGCTGTGTTGATAAATATGATTGCATTGATCGGAACTGGCCAGGTTTAGAGAACAATCCGCAATCAGTAGAAGTTCTAACCTAAAGTTGAAGATCACTTCCTGGGTTGTCTTGCCATGGAGCACCGTTTTTTTTTGTCATGGTGCAAAATGACTTTTCGCAAGCTTTTGCCTATAAGGAGAAAGATTTTCTTACTTCAAGCGCGTTACTGGTTTCACCTTCAGCTTTAGAAGTTCGTAGCAGATGATTCCTTTCAAATTCCACCAACAATTCCACAGTAGCAATTTCTAGGGACGAATGTTCATTTTTGCAAGACAAGTTGATTGTTATTCTAGATCTAGAACTCATGCTTTCCCCCATGTGATCCAATTTTCATCACCCATAATAATTTGAAGAAAATAATCCTTCCTTTTATATCGATTTAACTAATGATATCGGACGCCAACCCTTCGATCTCTCTTCTATTCATCTAGCTCATGATCCTTCCTTCTGTATCTTTCCCATTATATGCAATCGAACTGAAATTGCCTGTTGACGTATTCCTAATTGTGTAGAAAGTCCTTTTTGAATTTATATTCGATTTTCCACTAGTAAAGTTTGAATTTCTTCATTCAACGCCTTTCGAGGACATTCAGAGGATACATCGTCTTCAAGACTAAAATTTTTTATACGCGCGCGAAATATCGCAAACTATCTTCTGTTTCGTAAATTAACGCATTTATACTCCGAACCAATGTTACTTGTTGACAATCAACTCTTTACTATTTGATACATACTGCACGACAAACCAACCAATTTCAATACGATGAATTTATTTCTACACCTAATGTATTTAACATATTTTGTTAATCAATAGTAAATAATAGGGTTTCTTAGAATTCGCAGCATATAAACAATTGCAATTCACATATATATATATATATATATATAGAATAAATCAATACTGCATAACTTATGCAAAATGTATAAATGATGCCAAGTTTTTGTTTTATGAAGTGAAACGTAAGTCACTCACTGGAGGGTATATATTTGTATATTTCGCGTAAACATCTATTCATACTTCAGTTTTAGAATATATTCACGAATACTTCTTTTAATATACGATACTGTTACGAACAAATCTTTGCTTTTATTACCAGCTACTACGTATACATATACAACCGAACAACATTAACAGTCAATATTCCAAGCATATTTTGTACGAAACCTGCGAAATGTAGCCGCCAAAATTTCATTATTTTTGAAATATTGAAAATTTTGAAAAATGAAAATATTATTATTCGAATATTGTTATTGTTCCAATGTAAAGCTCCATTTAGATCAAATTTAAATTGTCCGCTCTCAAACTATTTTTATTTATTTGCCAACACTTTACCGTACAAATGACAGCAAATTCGAATCTTGCGCAAATTTTTGGACATTGCATTTTTGTATGTATAAAATATTCGGGATAAAAAAAATGATGTCATCCAAGATGAATATGAATTTCTTCTTTATTAATCATTTTGATTCGCCTGAGTCTAAAGCCCTTGACCAAATATGTCGATATTTAATTTTTTGCAATTACAATCATTATCATTAATAAAAAAACAACGAAAATTAGATATGAAATTGTGTATACAATATTTAATTCAGAATCTGTCGACATGAAAAAAAAGAAATCTTATAGTTTCACTACACTGACAACGATGGACAGTTAAGAATATGAAAAATGTAAGCAAAAAAAATCGTCCTTCAAAAAGGTAAATGATATTTCCAATCATATAGAATGCTTACGTTGAGTTTCAAGAGTTTTTTTGCTTCGGTTGACGTATATATTATATAAACAAGAAAATTAAAAATATGAAAATCGAAAAATGTTTATACATATCTCCAGTCCTTTTTCTTTCTCTATTATGCATATCACAGGAAATTTTATATATATATTTTATTAAAGTATGTAAATACGCCTGGAAGAAAACAATATAAAAGTTAAATCACGTTTAGATAGGAGACATCTAATAAGCCTATCTGCCGGTCGAAATCGTGTCTACATTCAGTTGTACCAAAATGTTTAAAAAAATGCGATCAATGTGTCGAATATAAAATAATATGGACATGCATTAGTTAGACGGATGGACAATTACGCATAAATCGATTCAGAAAATGATTCTAAATTAATTGTTATAATAAAAAAAATTAAATATATTTCAAGACTTTCTAAGTGTTACATACATCCGTCTAAATTTAATATATATTTACTACAAACGGTATAGGGTATAGAAATCGTTTGTTTCTATTTACGTAGTTTATCCAATAGTTAACAAATTATGCAAACTAAGTAGAATTATTCGTGAAGCAGTGTTTCCATTGTGTACATTATTGCAATACATCCGCTTTGCCAGCGAGTATGTGTTTGGTTAAGCATCTATCGCAAATAATGTGCATACAATAAATACATATGGCTGCATATGTATTTGTGTAAGCGTTTGCAATTATATGCTGTAGCAGAGTTGCATTTATATCGAATATTATATTTATAGTGACATTATATATTTTTGACTAGAATATATTTTGACTTTTTTTTTTGGTTCTTTCTTTTCTCTTTATTGTTAATAAAAAAAACAATAAAAATAAAGGACTAATAGAATACAAATAATTCGATTTAATCTAAATATATTTTCTTTGTTTTCTTTTATAACCATAATTCAAAAAATAGAAACAGATAGAGATCAAGTTTAAAAATAGGAACGATACTCGCGTATAACGTTTATTAAGATCTTTTTGTGCTTTTTTTTAAGCAAACAGAGAGAAACAAAGAAAGAGAGAGAGAGAGAGGGACATTAATCAACCAACTGCAAGCACGTTCATAAAACGCTTAAAGTCTAACTTAAAGCCTATAAAAAAATATTGAAGTAAAACTTGGTTACAAAGACTAACTAGAAGACTAATTCAAGCTATAGATAGTATCTTTCGATTCTTTTTTTTTTTTTTTGTTATTATTTTCAAGTGATGAATATCGAAGAATAACTCTAAAACAAAAGTAACTGCTACTTAATTTTTGTATATAATAAATATGTAAATCACTGACCTCAGTTTTTATATAAAAATATGAAAAAATACATAAATAGAAAGCACATACTTCGACTGCATAGAAGTTGAAAGGCGGAAGATTTTTATTTAAAAATATAAACATAATTTACATTTTTCATAGACAAAAAATGATTATTTTTTTTTTAAATTTCTATTGCAATGATTATAAGTTTAAAACGAAATAGAAAGGTACGTTTAGTTTTTAACGATTTGCAGATGTCCATTTTCTGAATTAGTTGGTTTAATGTTTGGTCAATGGTATAATGAAGTAAAGCTAATAATAGCACAGTTATATTAAAATCACTTTGATAATTATTAGATATTTATCAGAGTCTGGCATTAGATACTTAACAAGATCGTCTGGCACTGACTCCAAAATAAAATAAATAAAATTAACATTTCTTTACAACGCTTCGTCACTTTTAGAAAGCGAATAACTATAAATTTTAAATTTGTGTTTGCTTAGATATGATGATTCTGATCTTACATAAAAACCTCTATAATTAGCAAAAAAATATGTGGCTTTTATTTTTCTAACATAATTAATGCACAAATTGTGTTTAAAAGTACATATAAAGCAATGAATTGATCGATACTAAAAGTAAAAGCAAGATTTCAAGTCAATTGCATATTTATTCCATAAACTAAAAAGTGCACTCGCTTAGAAATAGTTCAAATATTTTTATCGAATATTATCGTATCAATGGGATGATTTTTTAGTTTTTAATATCACTTACTATTTGAAGTAAGCAAAGAGATATATTAAGGTTATGCAGGTGCATACAGAAGGACTTGAGGTCGATTTTTTTTTATTATTATACCAAGCGATTCAAAAAGCATTTTCTGAATCGATATGAAGTAGGCTTTTGTCTTCAAGGTGAAAATACTAAGATTCCGGGACATGAATATATTTTACTTTAAGGACGAATTCTATTCAAAACGATGTTTTTACATTAAGTTTTCACATAAAGCCTTACTTTGAAAAGTCATTATGCGAGAAGAATTCTCCTCATATATTTCGACAAAAATCGCGGAAAATGATTATTTTAACATATTGAATAAATGAAATAAAGTACGATGAGATGAATTAATTTTTTCAATTCCGTATCTTATAAGTGTTTTTACAATATAATAAGGTTTTATATGACAAGAAATGAAAAAAATTAACGATTAGTAAGTTCTTTGGTTAGAAATGAATTTCATTAAATTTATAGGATTTGGGTCACATAGCAGGTAGGTCCCTTCTAGTATGGGATTTATTTTGAAAAAAAAGCTTTTAAGCGAGAACAACCCAAATTCATAGTTGGCAAAGCGATTATAGGGTATTCAAAAGTCGACCTTACCGACTATAACATATTGGTAGTTAGCATCAAGTCCGATAAATAATTGCAAATGCTTAGACATCGATTTATTGCAGAAAAATGATTAGAGGATGTTTCATTGTCGACAAAAATTTCTTTAATGGAATTGTTCCTTCAATTACTTACCACCAAGTGATAATGAGTTATACTATATTTATGCCTCCCAATTGTAACACAGACATGCATTAGAAACTCTATAAATGTGAAACATATTCCTAAAAAGCGTAAATTTCAAAATTAATTCAAAAATATAGACCCCTCAGCTTGTCCATCGTCTGTTATTGACAAGCTGGCGGTCATAAAAATTAAGATGAAACATTGAAATTTGGCAAATATACTCTTAGTTGATCGTCACAAATCGAACTTGAAAATAGGCATAATTTGCCTGCAATGGACATAAAATTATTACTTGAAATTCATATCAAATATATTCCTGCAATTTAGAACAAAAAACACAAGAAAACACTGGGAAACTGGGAATATTAAGAAAAACAATTCACTTTTCACGTGATGTAGATTTTGAAAATCAGTCAATTTGGATACGATCGGATACTAAAATATCGTAAATACGTTTTAAATGCTTTTAATACAAACTAAGAACGAAATGATTCCTTCTTATAATTGTATAACTTAGTAATTATTAGCAAGCATTCGTATGCATAGGCGAATTTATATATATATATATATATATATATATGTATAAAATAGTAATTATTACCCTTTATATCCTTTTAGATTATCCGCCAATAATAAATGAAAGATCGTTATCAAATAAACGAGTAATTTTTGCGTTAACATTTTATGTTTTTAAAAAGAAGTAATTGTTATTAAAAATAAAAAAAAAACTTTTTCAGTTTAATTTAAAAACTTTTGGTTAATTTTTATTATATTGAGATATAAGAAAAAGTTGTTTTGAGAAGAGCATAAAAAAAAAAAAATTTTAATTTTTTTTATTTTCTAACGCTTATTTACTTTCTACTTTGCATTTAAAAACATGAATGGTTTGATTGATTTTTTTTCTTTTTTTTGCTCGTTTTATATTTCGATATTAATATTAGGTAAATATTTCTTTTAAACAGCGAATTTTGTCCGCTATGTTAAAATTATCGCGACTGACTAAATCATCTTTAAAAATTTCATCTGGGAAAGAAAATGTTATATCAGACAAACTAAATTAGATAATTTAAAAAGTTTTCGCCGTTTTTTTATAAAAATAAGACAAATTAAAATAGTAAAGTCGACCGCGTGCAATCGCCCGCAATCTCTTCCCTTAAACAGAGATTTTGAATCTATTGATACAATAGAAGGTCCATTTTAAGTTGTTCCGGTTGTTGTTTATACTCTAAAGTTACTCTAAAATATCTTTGAAAATAAGCAAAACCGATCTAAAATGATTTAACAGATTGATTAAGCCATTTTCATAAAAATCCACAATTTTCCTCATCAGTTCTCCTATCTGATATCTTAAGAAGCAATGGATAAAAATCGCTAGAACTATATTAAAAACTTCAACTACAAAGATTGAACATCGATGAGTTATTATGTTATTAAAATTGAGAAAATAAATTACTATTTAACGACGATAATTGATTCCACACAATTCTTTAAAAATGTTAGTAAGCAATGGTAAGCAGCAATTGCTTTTTTGGTTACCTGAGAATAAAAAAAAAAATTGTTTTTTTAATTCTCTAAGCAAACGCGAATGATGATGTGAAGAGAGTGATGGTCAAGGTTAAGATAAAAACAAAGCTAAAGTCTTAAATAGTTTTTCTATTTCTAAAAGGTTTTTAAAGTTTCGTATTAAAATCTTTTGTTTTTCTAATTTAATTTGAAACTAACCGGCAGCTGTTAACAAACCATAAGTTAGTCTACCTTAAGCTTTACATAATTAAATTAATTTTTCTGTTAATTCAAACATGATTTTTAGAAATCTCAACTTATAAGCGACGATCACAAATTGTTAATCAGGATTGTCAATTTCGCTTCCGAATTCTTTTTCATTTTTATTTAACAAATGATCAGTAGCTATTTCCTTGAATTCAAAATTTTTTTTATAATATAAACTTGAACAATAGTTAGTTCATCGGGAAAAAAAATGCATAACATACATTTTAACATAATTTGATGTCTTTCTTAAGGATTTCTTATTTACACAAGAACTTTCCAATTAGGAAAGTACGTGTTCCTTGGAAGGTGAAGTACCAAATGTAACGTTTAGAGTTTATTGTTCTACTTTATTAACACTTGGAAGCACGGAAATTTTTTCCAAAAGACATGATTATGTAAAGATTGGAAACCTCTGATTTACACTATAAATCCGCAGGGTTTTAAGTTTTAAATTCAAGTTTCTATGCACGAAATTTGTAGCAGAAAATTCAATTTAAAATTTAATGAAACGAAGTGAACGGAGTGTGATTAAAATCAAGTGTGTTCTTCCATCTATTGGATTAATGCGAATCCTCAGGAATACTACAAGTACGAGACAAAATTATTCATTTTTCATTAATATGATATAATAGTAAATAAATTGAAGAGCTATTAAAACTTTATTGTTGAGGAAGACCGACTTTTAAAAAACCTTACACCGCATCGCTTACAAAAATTATTCAACTATTTGCATTAAAAAGTGTAAAAAATCGATCTTTGTTTCCGTGGCAGCCATTATATAGGAAGGGGTCTGAAACGTAGACCTATGTTGTTCAAATTTAATAGAGAAAGGTATTGTATCGAATCATTAATATTAGAATAATTTTTATCACAAAGTATTAATCATAATAAAACTCATATAAAGGCTTGTTTTTGATAAAAAAAAAACTCTTATATGGGAGGTAGTTTAAAAAATATATATGATAGTCCTACCGCATAACAAATTTCCCATATTCATATTATGCACTAGATCGAAAGACTATACTTCACTGATTTTTCTGGAAAAATAGTATAAAAAAAATGCTAATATATTATGGATTCATATGTATTATATTATATATGTATGTTAGACCTATGTTAGATATAAGACGAACCGTGTTATTTTAGACTAAAAATATATTTGATATATATATTCCATATTTACTCACTATACCACTTGTGAAACAGGGTTTGCTAAGTCTATGTGGTTATAAGTAATACCCAACAGGGTTAAGATAGTCCGATCAATTGAGGATTAATTTAAGAGTCAATTTCTGCCGGTCTATCTGTCTGATATCTCTCCGTTTATTCTCGTGTTCAACCAACGCGTCGGAATTTTTCAAATATTTGCAAAAAATTTTGGTATAATGAAGTGTTTCGACGAATCTATCTCATAGCCACTCCCCATATAACGCCGCTGTTGAAAAGAGTTTTCATATGATAAAAATCAATAAAAACTAGTATTTTGATATGTGAAATAAATGTATAGAATTTGGACCGAGTGAGAAAGCTTTTTGAACCACCTCTCATATAACCATTTCTAAGAAAAGTATTTTGTAATGCAAATGATGGTAATGTGATATAAAAGTTAACAGTAGCAAATTTTGAACCATGAAAGTCTATGGGTCATATGTGACATATTAGGATTCTCATGAAAAGTTAACCTTTATATCGTAAAAAGATCTGTTGTTAAATACTTCACGAGGAAAATCTGTCCACGCCAGTAATTTGACATAAAAGTTCACTGTACCAAATTTGGATCACGTAGGTCTAGTATTTGGACGCCATTACATAGAAGTATTCTCATGAAAAAAGTAAGTTTTTATATGATAAAAAGTATTTCCTTCTAATATTTTACTGGGAAAATTGATCCATAACAGTAATTTGGCATAAAAGTGAACTGTACCAAATTTGGACCATGTAGGTCTGGTATTTGGATCCTATCACATATAAAGGTTCTTAGGAAAAAGTAAATCTCTAAACGCAAACAAAACTTAATCTTTAATACTTTATGACAGAAATAGCAGAAAATTGAGAAGAGATTTTACAGAGAAGTTTTACAATAAATTTGCTAAATTTTGACCACGGCAATTCACATTTTTGGCCCCTTCCCTATAAGAGGTCCAACGGAAAGCATGCTTTTACATGGAAACAATTGTATCATTTTTGGTATTTTTTCACGACCATAAATGAAGATTCGTATAGTGTAGGGTATTGAATGATCGGTTTTGCTCCACTATAATGATTTGTCTTATTTTTGATATGAGCTTGTAAAAAAAAATAAACCTTATAAAAAATAATAATGTAAGTTACACAAAATTAGGATGTAATTTACACACAAGCAAATGTTGCAAATGGAGTAAAATCCCTAATCATTTGCAATATATTGATTTATTTTTCCGAACACGATTTCAAGTTAATATCACGTTGCCTTCTTTAAAACACTAAAAGAAAAAAACTATGAGTTATTTATAATATTAATGTTAACTTACCACGCTTAAATTAAAAGATACAAAAATTGTACGAAGCAGTTCATATTTATACATATATATATATATATCTAAATTATTTATTTATATTTATTTATTTCTTATCCGTATATATGTAAATAAATTTGCAAAATATGTTTTAAAAAGCTCTCGATTACTAGATCATACACGCCTGTTGATATAATCAGAGTGTGTAAATGTAAAAATAGTTAGCAAACTGAACAATTTGTAAGTTAGCAAATTGTGTAAACTAAATGAGCAAAAGTGTTATAATTAAGTGTGAGGTATCAAGATCTCCATGTAACTGGAGAGAGAGAGAGGCGAATTCTCGAGATCATGTCCCTTCTCGAACAGTCAAGAATCGTCGCAAGGGCTTTGTTAATTTTTTAAGAAGGGCATTCGGATAGAAATTGACCAACGGAAAGGATGTCAATACAACAACATTTGGCAGGTTCAGTGCGGTCCTAGTAATGTTTCGTATTGAATATAGTCTTATTTACTCTAAGACGGGCAACAAAAATAGTCAGCTCGAGAGAGAAGGTTATAATAATCAGGTCTAACGATGGAAATAATTGACCAATAGAAACACTTCTATGTGATTCTAATTCTTAGATTAAAAGCTACGCTAATGGATCTATATGGCGAAGTAATTACGTACGGAATAGAGGACGGATATATGAGATATATGAGACTGGTACAAGGCGCACTTGGCAATCTCTTCCGCCTGGCATTAAACAGCTTTTGATTGAATGGGGCTATAATAAATTTGCTCTAGTCCACGTAGCTCTAAGATATAGTCGTCTATAACTCTAGCAGAAATAATTTCGCGGATACGACATAAGGGCGAAAAACTTTAAGAAACAAACTGATATAAATGATTGCATGTATATACTTTGCCGTACTGTCCTTGCATTCTTATATTTTCTGATGAATGGTGAAATTCAATTTCTTCCAAAGTTGATAATTGAATATAGTAAAATATCTTACCCAGACTTCGATGATTTTCCACTTTTGCATTTACTACTGGCTGTTTTCAATCAAATCGTTTTTGAAAAAGTTTTCTAATTATAATCAATCAATAATTTTTTTGAATAAAAAAATTTTTTCATACATCAATCGAAATCACTTTTAGAGATAAAGAAGACTAATTATAATATTAGCGATATATTTTCGAATAACGATTGTGGTAAAAAAGATATAAAAATGTTTATTTTTACAAGGTACGCGTTTTTTATATTAACAATAGCCTGCGTTTTCAATCGAACTTCAATATTTACGGAATCGCGTTGGGCATTTCTGCAACAAAAAAATGATAAACGTGGTATCGACGATTCCACAGATTTTTCCACATTAGAACAGAGGATGCGACAAAATTATTATAATGGTTTAGTTCGCATTAAAGGAAAATTGTACACTTTGCAACATGCATTATTAAACGACGATGCCAAACTAGATGACGATTCCAATTTGGAAAGTTCAAGCGAAACTAACACCTTTTTGACAGATGAAAAAGAAAACAATTTTGATGAATACGAGAATGTAAATCCTGACCCAAAAACTGAAGAAGAGTCTAAACTTAGAACTGCTATATATGAATCATCAACAACCAAAGCAACAGAAGAAACATCTGCACTGTTCACTGAAGCGTCATCAACAAAAGAACGTGAAGAAATAGACAGAGCTATTGCAAATTTGTTAGATATCGTTACATTCAAAGTGTATACAAACCATGGGGGCGATCAAGTTGAAGGCGAACAATATAATATGGAACGAACCAATGTCATAGAAGAACAAAAAGGTGGAGAGAAAATGAAAGCAAAGAAATCAGTAATTCACAAGTCTACTAGAAAGGCCGAAAAAAAGTCGTCGTTAAGCCGTCATCGTAAGAAAGCAAATCATATGAAATCATATGCCAAGAAGCATACTCATGCCTACGCCCATCAGCGTAAAGTTTGATGAATATATTTTATCTTAATAAATATTTACATTTAATTAATTTTTATTACATTCGAGATATATATACAATTTATGTTTTATATTTTAAATAAATTTGACAGAAACGAAGAAAGTCCTTGACTGTCTAAGGAGTACAATTCTTTCTAGATAGCATAAGAATATCAGAAACTGCTTCTAACTGGATTCAATCCTCTCTTTAGGGGATTGAAATTTCTATCTTAAAGCAAACTCAGAAACGATGGAAATTATCCTCAACGCCTCGCATTTTAAAATGACTCGAAAAACTATATCTAAATTCTTTTTTGCGATGCTCTTAATATTTTCTTCAACTTAAAATGAATGAAAAATACTTTAGTAAATTCATATGGAAAGTTTCTGAAAATTTCATTAGTCAATCTCTCGGAGTTTTGCAAAGTGTACGTCATTCAAAAAAGTACGTCGAAACTATTTTTCTCTTAGCATACTAATTATAAAAACTTAACTAAAGCAATCCATCATAAAGTTTTTATTGACATCTTTGTTAATTGCATTCTCAAAGCTTGAAATACGGTTTTAGAACGTAACGATAATATATATTTTTCAGAAAATTAAATTCTGTTTTATTGCCTTAATAGATACTTTGAAACTTCTAGATTATGTGGTAAAAAATTCATGACTTGCAAACAGCTTTTTCGTAGAAATTTGTAGTTTCTCCATAAGCGCTCTAAAAAGAGCGCCTGTTTTAAATGAACTCCTGCTGAGAAGTTACACTCTAATCTCTTGCGCCTCTAATGCGCTAACAAATATCTTTAGAAAGTGTTCATAATCATTTCAAAGAGAGAGTTTCCAAAGAAAAATACGGTGGAGAAGTTTTATCGAGACGCCCGCTGAGTAAATATAAGGCTAAGGATGGTTCGATTGAAAGAGACTGCGTCTAAAACAAAATTAAAAGTTTAGAATAAAGTTTTTGAAGCTGATTATGAATCCGACTATAGAATTATACACTTTCTTGTTTTTTTCTTTGCAATTTCGGCTCACTTAAATTATAAAACGTGCGATTCTGTTTTTGATATAATGCAGCAAAAGAGACACTTTTGAATAAAAATAGAAGGATAGAGAACTAGAAAGAATGTATGAACACGGAATTTTTGTAGTTCTACGATTGCGGCCTAATGAAAGAAAACAAAAACAGATTTATTATAACAAAAGAATGTGTCCAAAGTGCTTATCAAAATTTTAAAAATGTGTGTTTTTCAAAACAAGACTTTTGAAAACGACATAAAACATAACACCAACAATTTTCATTTTTTACAGTATTTTTAAAACAATATTCTTTAAGAAAATGATAAAAGTTTTCTCAATATATTGATTAATAAAAGATTGCCTTTTTTGGTCGAAAATTGAACTTTTTCATTCAAAAGGACTCATCAAACTGCCAAAAATTGATGTATCTGAAAAAACCTACATGTTCCTTTAGATGTGTTGGCATGTAGATTAAAATTATTTGGTTTTTATTATAATTAAAATTTGAATCAGATTTGGTGCCTTCCCCGGAGCCCCTTTACCTAAAGATGTCTTTAGAAATTGACTTCAATGTTGCCATTTTTTAATATTTAAATATTCGCTTGATAACCTCCTCATGTATTATTTATTATCTCTTTCCCATTCCTTCCACCCAAAAAAAAAAAAAAAATTGCCAAAAACCTATTTCTTTAGGGCTGCTACAGTGGCGTGAACCCTTAAGTAGATTTCAAAACTCTAATCTGAAAGTGAACATATTAACTATTGGATAAACATAATTTCTTTTCATAAGCTTTTATTTAACTTACCTTCGTGTCCGGAGTAAATACTACCCAGTCGATATTGTGTATATTTATTTAAATGTTGAATACGAACGGTTCAGAAGCAAAAATTAACAAAATTTTTACCGCTGCACCATAAAATATAATCTAGATTTTAATAGTATATAACTAAATACTACAATAACTATCGAACTATTTCAGAGCTATGGTCTGGTAAAAGCTGCAAAACTTCAATTAATAAATCAATAAATTTATAAAGTATGCAACTATACGGGTTTGTTTTTAAATTACAGTAAGAGTTTAATAAAAACAAGTAAAACAAGTTAAAATTTTAAAGTCGGACAAATCGGACCCTTCAATGCCCTACACCATAATGACTAATATAAATGTCCATCTATTTTCGCAAAAACGTATCACAAATTATAGCATGTTTCCATATAAAGATATACTTTCCGTGGTGGTCCTTACAGAGAAGGGATCCTAAAGAGTGAATTTAAGTAGTCCAAACTTAGAAAATTCAACTTCTCTGTCAAAATTTTTCTTACTTCTTCGCTATTTCTGCCATAAAGTACCAAAAATTAATTTATGTGTTACCATATAAAGGCTTATTTACTTCTCATAGGAAACCTTCTATGTGATATATTTCAAAAAAATTCATCTTCCTGGTCCAAATTCGGTACAGTTAATTTTTAAGTTAAATTATTACTACGAAACGATTTTCATCATGCAATACAAAAGATCATACCTTTTTATCACATAAAGGCTTACTTTTCGTAAGAACCGTTAGGTGTGGTTCAAATCTACTATAGTTAATTTTTATATTAAATTATTATTACGGCTCATTTTCATCATAAAATATTAAAAATTACACATTTTTACCATATAAAAGCTTACTTTCCATAAGAATTCTATACAGGACGTGGTTCAAAAAGTGGTCCCATTCGATTCAAATTTTTTACACTTATTTTATATGCCAGGAGAATAGTTCTTACCAATTTATGTCGAAAAATATTAGGAATACAGAATACAGGGCATGTAACAGCCACGAGGACTTAACATAGATTCACCAACACTAATTGAATCATTTTTCTTGAATTTTATCCTATCTTCTTTTTCTGTCTATCAATCCGTTTATCTGGTTACCAATCTGATGTTTGTCTATGAAATTTGAGTCGAAATTTTCGAGATATTTTATTGAAATTCGTTTTGACGAATGGAAGAATCATGTTGAAAATAGATTGGATAAAACAATTTTTAAGACAGCTTCTCCTATAACGCCCTATTATGAAAAAGTTATTTTTATCGATTGGAAAATCGCATACGAAAAACTAGTTTTTGTATGGCAAAAAGATCGAATTGTAAAAATTTTATAAATGGTCTACAAGTTTAATTTACAATAAAAAATTAACTGCACCACATTTGGACCAAGCAGGTCTATTTTTTAATCCCACCATATATAAGAACTTCCATGAAAAGTATATGCTTAAGTGGTATTTTTTCGACATTTTATAACGAAAATAAAGAAAGTATTATATTAGCAAAGCGCTTTTAATTAATACCTCTAAAGCTGACAAAGGTCGAGAAGACTTGGTATTTTGGCTATTCTATAGCTGGAATACAAATTAGAGCTTCACAAATGGTCTGTCCTAAGAAATTTGTTAAAAAAAAAAGAGATTAGTATTTCTTATCAAAATTCATTATTTATTAGGAAAGTAAACTTAAAATACTACTGTACAAAGTCCGTATAGTGGGTGGTGGTCGGAGTGTTATTCACGTAGCTCCACCTGTGTACAAAGGCTTTTTATTTGTTCAGTTTTCTTTTTGTATAGGAGATATTTATTTGTTTCCTTACATTTTTCTTTTTTAATTGGTCATTCTCAATTTCATTCACTTGATTCGTACAATGATAATAGTTACCCACTCCCAACGCCATGATTTATCGTTACATGTTAATATCCGCCACATAACTTTCTGCTAGGCTGTCGTTAAACAACTGAAAGACCGATCTGCATTTGAACGCTGCTTTTATAATTTGTCAGCTACCACCACACTTGGTATGCTGAGACAAAGCTTTTCGTCGCTGTATTTATACGCATATCATCTCTTGTGGTGGTAGTGGTGGAGATAGCTTAAAGTACTTTAAGTCGTATATCTACTACTTAGGCAGTAATAGTTTAGAAGGTAATTTAGCTATGTGGTGAGTATTATAATTTGAAGTAGTTTAATTTTATGCATATGTACTCTGACGTTGAGAGAGTAATTTAGTTATGCTATTATAGCTTTAATTATAATGCTTGCATGTGTGTAAAGAACACAACATTGAAATATAACAAGTGCATGTAAAACTTGCAGCTTTGAGCAACAAATAGAACTTAGAGAATAAGTCATGTATACAAAGGGATCTCTGGTTCTTAGAAGAGTAAAGAGCTTATACATGCGAACATGTTAACATACAGAGATTTTTATATTCATTCCTCCATTCATATGGAGCTAAATTTATGAACCAAAGTTGTAGCCTTTTCAATAGTAGTGTATACGACTATGTACAGAAGGCAAATGATTATGTGAGTGTATATGAAAATGAGCTTTATATATATGTGTATATAAATTTATATGAGAAGACTTCATTATTAAATACGTGAAACAGCTGCATCCTTACAATTTTGATGATCGACTTTTCCTTGCCCAAAAAATTTAAAATACGTGCAATAAAGGTGCACACCAAACTGATCACATTTTCTGCTCTTATTTATTTATCTGCAAAACGTACGCTAATAATTTTGTCAAACAAAATATTCTTTGTTCCTGCCCCTGAAAAATATGTTAATTGCTTTATGGAGGCGTCTATAACCAACTCAAAGTAGTCCTCATTTCATATATATATATATATCCATATATACACTTAAATGTGCTTTGATTTGATTTAATTTAGCCTATATAAATATCCATATATATATGTATATATATGTATATAGATATTACAGGCTCATATTTGTCATTTAAATGAAACGAATTGGTAAACACGCACAGGCGCCGTTTAACCCAAACAAAACCATCTCATTCAGTAATTTTGGGAAGGCTGACTGGCTGGCAGAAATTACATAGGTTTGCGTGAGTGGAATTTTTTTAAAGCATAATAATTTGTTTTCTTTTATCTTATGGAATGGCAGAATATCCGACAATGGTAACGGCGTCAACGGTAGAGACTAAAACCGAATGTATTGTATCATATTTATATGATTTAGCTTATCACACAATTGCAGTAACCAGCACAGGTTGGTAGCGGAAATTGCAATCCTTTCTTCAAGTCTTTTTTTTTTTTTTCTTTTTCCAAATCTTTATAACTTGTTTAGTTCAGTTTCTTTCTTTAATAATATTGTCGATTTGTATGTTCTATTTGCTCAACTAAACTAATAGTAGAAGAAATTGAGACGGAAAAGCCGTCATTATTATTAATTTGAAATATTTCATATTTTCTTGAATAATTTTTGATAGAAGAGAAAATCTTTTTACTTTTTTTTAGTTTTTTAGTTTTTTCGTTTTTTTTTTTTTCTTGGTTCAAAAAATTTGAAAATTTTTTAATTTAGTTTGTTTCCAATATTTCTAAATCTGCTATACGTTAATTCGCGCTAAATTATGGTAAAAGGAACGAAATCAAACGAGAAAAATAATGAATCCGATGGAACGCGCAACATTGGCAAAGAAAAAATGCATAAAACCCCAAACCCGGCGGAGAAAAAAAAACACATAAACAAACCGTCGACCAGTAAAGCGAATGCAACTAAATCGCATTCGCGACACAAGCCAAACAGTTATAATCGTTTATCAGTGATAAAAAGTAGCAGTAAATCGCAAATACTAAGCACGAAAATGTGTAAAAAGTCTACAAAACATAATTCGAAACGAGCGATTGGCGGCAGTGAAAAACATCAGATTGTACCGCGACCGGATGTACTTCACACATATTTATCGCATAGCGACATTATACAATATTTAGATTTTGTAAAATCGCGTTTTAGTGAGTTTGTGAAGATCCACATTATCGGTTATTCGTATGAAAAACGTGCAATTAAAGCCATCGAAATTGATTGGATTAATGATAAAAGCCCAAAGGATAAAAATGAGGAAAGTACATACACCCTCTCATCATCGAGATCGGCACCAGTTGGGCAAACATCGAGCGAGGGACGTAATACAATATTTATTGAAGGCGGTACACATGCCCGAGAATGGATCTCAATATCGGTGGCTTTGAATTGCATTTATCAATTAACAGAAAGAAATTTAAGACATCGAGATTTATTAGGGAAGCTACGCTTTTTTATCGTACCATTAGTTAATCCTGATGGATATGAATACACTAGAACAACGGTACGCTGTAAAATAATCTTTATATCTATTAACGAAATTTTCAGTTTATATCATCCAGAACAAACGACTTCATTCACATCCTCGATAATATCCTTATCTTAAAAAATGTTCTTTGTCTTTGTCAATGTTAATGTCGCGATCAAGATATGTTTTGATCTTAAAAACCTCTTATTCTAGCGATTAAAACCAATGCTAGAACCGTAAATACCAGACAAAAAATTTCAACTCAGATCGAAAATCTTTCTGAGTTATCTGTTTAAAAAAAAAATAGAAAGTTATACAAGAATTATTAAAGGGCATTTTTTGTATACAATTTATAGAAACATCTTTTTCAGAAGAAATTTTTGTTGTTTTTTTTTTTTTTTTTGGTATAAAATTCCTTTTTTATATATAATTTTCTTTTTCTATGAAATTATTAAATCCTTATAAGCCGAATTAATTTTATCACAAGAATCCGCGCTGGCGAAAGAATCGTCGTCCCCATTGCGAAGAGAAACATGTCGGAACTGACTGTAATCGAAATTTCGATTTCCACTGGGAATCGAATCATAGCAAAGTTAAACGAAACACTTATCAAGGAGAAAAACCTTTTTCAGAGCCGGAAACAAGAGCTTTAGCGAAAATTTTACATCGTCTTTCACAAAGATTGTTATTTTTTTTATCATTACATTCTTACGCTACCAGTATAATGTATCCTTGGGGCTATACAAGGTGAGTTGAACATTTAATTTCATACATAAACGAATAAATCCAATAAACATTTGACAGACTTGAGCCAAAAAATGCTAAAATGCTTGAAACGTTAGCCGCTACTGGCAGTAGCGCTATTAGATCATCTAAAGGTCGCTATTACCGAGTAGGTACCATTGCCAATATCACTAAACGCACCATAGCCGGTTCGGTCGTTGACTATGCGTATGGCGTTATTAAAGTACCATTGGCACTGGTCATGGAGCTGCCATCGAGTGAGTATGGTTTTCAGCCACCATCCCAGGTCATCAGTCAGTTAGGTCATGAAAGTTGGATTGGCATTAAGGAGATGTGCAAACATGCTTTCTCTCTCAAGGCCCAATTGGAGGATTCGAAAAAAATCAAAAAGACACCGTTACCAGACGTAGTAGAGGACACCGATAGCGAGATTCGAATACATAAAGAAAAGATCGATTGGCTCAGAGATGAAGGATATAATTTTAAAAATTTTGATCTTTACAATGTACAAAGCATTTCGAAAATTTGTTTATCAACCGCCATAGATTAGATAAAATTAGTTGCATTTCTTTCGGCCATAACTCTCTCTCTCTAAAATTTTATACGTACAGAAATAAAAATATTTGCAAACATTAGTTAAATCAATTATCTTTGCTTTAATTGTAAATGCACACATATTTGTTTACACAAAAAAAGACAAAAAATAATGAATTCCTCTACATGTTTTATATTAAAAAAAAAAATCATTGGAGAAAAAAGTTAATAACGCACAAAAATATTCGCAATATCCTGTGTGAATGAATATGTAATTAAAACATGTTAACATGTTTTCCATTTAGAAAAAAAGAATAATATACAAACGAGTCTTAACTAAAGCAATATAAATTCAACTGCAAAAAAGCGAATTATCTACACAACGTGAAAGTAATGTAAATTAAAAATGATAGATCTATTGATTAAACTTTACGGTAATTTTCATGAACTTTATTCTTAATTAATTTTCATGAACTTTATTCTTAATTAATTTTCATGAACTTTATTCTTACAACTTGTTCACTTTACGGAAAGCAGATGTTGTGCAAAAAGTCTTATAAATCAATCATAAAAAAAGAGAAAAACTACAATGAAAACCACATTTACGATGTGACAATATCGTTTATTTGGGGCAGACGAGGCGCTGCATATTTTAAACGTAACTTTTCATACGCTTTACGATCCTGCAGACAGGAGAAATTTTTGAAAATATATCAAATTAAACGATAATTTATCATTTTACACACCTGAGCATTAACAGAGGGTCGTAACATATCAATAGCCTTCAGAAAATGTGATCTCCTTACGCATAAATCCTCTGTCTTCGAATCGGTATTGTTCAAAGCCTCCTTCAAAGCCAACATAGAAGCTTGCCGCACTAATCCAGATAAATCGGCACCAGTGTATCCATCAGTGAAAGACGCCAGTGCGTCAAAATCGACATCATCTGCCATTACCGGTCGAGTACCATTCTAATAATAAAATATGTCAAGTAATCGGCATGTATGCTGTTAATGTGTTACGATATGAAACGTACCTTAGTGGTAGCTTTTAGTATATCTACGCGATCTGAATGTTCGGGCAAGCCCACATACAGAATAGTATCCAAACGGCCAGGTCTCAATACAGCGGGATCTATAATGTCAGGGCGATTGGTTGCGGCCAAAATGTAAACACCTTCCCGTTCTTCTATGCCATCCATTTCGGTAAGTAATTGATTAACGACTCGCGTACCAGACCCAGTCTCATTATTATCGGAACGTTTAGGACACAACGAGTCGAACTCGTCAAAAAATATAACACATGGCGCTGAATTTCGAGCACGTTGAAAGCAAGCTCTTACCGCGCGCTCACTTTCACCCACATACTAATAAAAAAATAAAGAGGGCAATCGTTCACATTTATCTCAAACCGAATCTTAAAATATCTAATCCCAACTTATTTGTCTTATCCTCATTATTATCATTATTATATCACCTATCTGCAATTTTTGAGTATTTCTTTTCAATTGTGATAGTATTGGACAAATTTTCCAGTTTCTCTATTTAAATTATGATTAAGATTTCAAAATTTTGTAATTCATAAATCCTTTTTATTTTAGTATCATTAAACTAGTTTAAAAGCCAATTATATATCAGTGTACAAATTTACCCACAGAATTATGTTTGTAACAATTTCTGCACTATGCTACTAGACACTTCCTTTGGGCTTATTAAGTATGTAAGCCTTAGAATAAATGATGTTAAATATATCTGTGTAGCATATGCTATGATCTGCATACGGTATTCTGTAGCCAATAGCTTACACATGACAACATACTACTATTCATTACATCATGTTATATTTCTAGACTAGAAGCTTATACTGCCTGTTTAGTAACAAAAAAGGTGAGTTAACAAAAAAGGTGAGTAACGTTCCAAAATTGAATACTTCTAATAAAAACAATTTTTAAAACTATAAGTTCAGTGTGAATTTGCTCTCCGTTTTACAAATTTTCGTACATATTTTTGTTCAACAGATATAATGTAATTATGATAGTAAAAGCCATCTTGAACACTATCTCGTGCCAATTTTTTTTTGTTAAACTTACCATGTTCATTAGCTCTGGCCCTTTAACTGATATAAAGTTAATGCCTGCTTCATTGGCTATAGCTTTGGCAAGTAGAGTTTTGCCACAACCTGGCGGACCACATAGGAGCACACCAGACGGCGCTGTTAAACCTAAACGGGCCAATTTTTCAGGATATTTTACCGGTGCTAAAACGGCAAGTTTCAATTCTTCTCGTATTTCTTGCAGTGAACCTATGTCATCCCAGCTTACATCTGGTACTGTGACAAAACCTTCACGTTTAGCCAAAGGCTGCACAACTTTGACAGCCTCACGAAAATCTTCCAGCGTTATACAAAAGTCCGATACAAAAGTAATATCCTCAGGTGGATTATCCAACCAAATCAACAATTCAAACAGCGACGGTTCCTGTAGTTTAATTTTGGCTGTTATTATCTCTTTCGAAATTCCATTTGAATTCTTTACTCCTTTCGTTTCTTCGGAATCAACATTTTCAGAACTTTCACCTGATTTCTCTTTGTTTGTTGTATCTACCAGCGTTGTAACATCTAAACTTTTATTAATATCCTCGATGTCACCCTCAGAACATTTTTCACCTTCCGTTAATTGCTTGTTTGTATCTGCTTCAACGGTGTCAATTTCCATTTCTTCTACGGTACTTTCAGTTTTGTTATTGTACTTGTTGGTATTTATTTCATCTTCAGCGGGAACAGTTTTCTTTTCACTGTTTTTTTCTTCTTCATTGTCATCATCTAAATCGACGATAGTTATATTACTTTGATTCTTTAATTGAAACGCACGCATTTGTTCAGAGCATCTAAAAAAAAAAAACAATTTATTGAAAATCAAAATCAATGTATTTCAGTTACATGACTTACTTTCTTTTAACTGCTATTGTGGCCGCACGTGATACTAACGCCAATAAGTCGGCCCCAACATAGCCTGGTGTCAGCTCAGCAATTTTATCAAAATCACACTTAGGCTCTACAGACAAGCCATCACATATAATTGTTAAAATATCTTTGCGATCCTTTCGAGTAGGTATGCCGATAGCAATTTCATGATCAAAACGTCCCACACGTCGTAAAGCTGGATCTAATACGTCGGGTCGTGTGGTGGCGCCTATAACTAAAACAGATTGACCACCCTCGCTTAGCTTTAGAGCGTCCAAACTGCTGATAAGTTGTGAAACTATACGTCTCTCCATATCCTTTGTTGCCAGAGCACGATTCGACGATATGGCATCAATTTCATCAATGAACAAAACACAAGGCGCGCAACCAACAGCCTGTTCGAAAACATCACGTATACGTTCTTCAGATTCGCCAGAGATACCTGCTACTAATTCGGTGGCGGGTATTTCAATGAGAGCCAAATTCAGTTGCTAAAAGCAAAAAAATTATCAACATTCTATTATAATTGTAAAAATCATAAAAATCTGTATCTCTTACTCCGGCTATAGCATGCGCTAATAAAGTCTTTCCACATCCTGAAGGTCCGTGCAATAATATACCTCTCGGCGGCATAAGACCCAACACGAAATATATATCTGGTGATTTAATATGCATCAATAATTCGCACAACTCTTTTAAAGTCTTCTCCATGCCGCCAATATCTTGGAATGTTTCCCGTGATTTCCGTAATTGAATTTCTTTCTTGAATTTACGCGAACGTTGCGAACTTAGTGGATTAATATAACGATCAGCATTGGATCCGTTATTCTGTTCTTTTTGTGATTGATTTCCGGGATATTGTCGAGGTTGTTGTTGACGTTGTTGTATTTGTTGCAATAAATGTGATGCTAAATTGTCATTCTTATCTAAATTCGATACATTGAATGATAAATCTGAGTTATAAATATTAAAGTCCTTTACCATGTACCTTGGACTAACTTACGTTTCTTTATTGGCTGGCCACTTATTCCAGCTAAAGACATTTCATGACGTTTACGTGTACCCATTGTTGGTGGCTGCGTCGTAACAGCACACAATGAATTCGAAACATCTGTTGTAGCAACAGTTGAAGAACTACCTTTACCTGCTGGTTGGTCAGCATTCGACGTTGTTTTGGCTACAGTGACAGGGTTATTTTTAGTAAGAACCGTGGTGGCAGCTATAAGTAAGATGTAACTTGCATTTTTACCAAATCCAAATTGAAATATGGCTACATACGATTTAATGCTTTTCCATTAGAATTTGTTTGATGTTCATCACAACTTTCATCGCTGCTTATGTCGATTGCTTCACCAGTTGTGGGCTTAGTACCTGACGTATTATTTTTTGCTTTATGGTACAAACTGTTCATCATGTTGCTCATGATGTTATTCATCGAATTCCCATCCTGGAAATAATACAGTTGTTTATGTCAATATATTAAAAATTTCATAAAAATAAATAAACTTATTTATATTTTCATTCAAAAAAATTTTATACGAAATCTCTGACAATGAAAAAAAGATTTAATTACACAGCGAAACAATATTTCCTTACATCCATTACTTCCAAACTGGAGGCATCCGATTCATCGCCACTTGATTGTTGATCCAAACCGTAGCTTTGAGACACCACGTGATAAGCTACAAAATAAAATTGAATATTATAAAATCACAAAAATAAACTTTTTTTTGGGGAAACAAGTCAACCTTGTTCTACTAGGGCCCGAAATGGAGCAATTTTACGTCGTGAATATTCGGCATAACGTTCCTGCAGATGCTTTGTCATTACTCCCACATCCAGATATGTTTTATCAACATTTTCTTCCAAATACTAGAAATTGAAAAAAAACATATTTTATTTTCAGCTTAGTTGTACGAATACAGTATATATTCATATATGACACACATGTACATCTGTAAAACAAACGAAGAAACAACATAACCTAATTTTAATTTAATATACGTTGAAGAGTCTACCGCCGGCATCATATACAAACATACAATTGGCGGTGCGAAATCCACTTGTTAGTCTGTTTTTGGAAGGATTGGCACTCCTTGTCCACATTCTTTTTCAACTATTAGTACCAAATTTTATTCATACCTGTTTAACTCTGCTTATGATTACCGGATCATAAGGAGCTGGCTTAGATTTTTTCATTTCTAAAGTCTTCTATATCATGTATTCGGTGGATATTGTAGAATAGCCTTCTACGTTTTACAACTTCACTAAATTTTCTCAAATAAATCTCTTCAATTATACAAAGATACGCGTTTTTTCTTGGTTTATAGAAGCACAGTTGTAATTTTAAGTATGTTGCTAATACAATCACTCTAAAATACAGCTAAATTAAGCTACACATATCACACACATAACGACTAATTTAGGCTAAACATAATCAAGGTGCGCTTTGCTTTTAGGTTGAGAAATGAAAGCTGAATGAATGTAAAGCAATATAATAATGATTGTGTTCGTGTACATTGCTTTTTATTTATTCAGCTGTTATTCTTACGCCCGTAAAAAGAAGCGGGCTGTTTTTGTGTTCAGCTTTAATTTATATCCCAAAGTTTAGAAATATAAGCGCGGCCTGATTGTGTTTACAGCCTTATAGCATGTGTTAGTGCACGCAAATGTGCATAGACGATATCGTATAGTATAGTAATGATTTGTTATCTAAAAGTAAAATATCAAAATATTATATATACATAGAGTAATATTAAAACATTTTAAGATAATTTGAGCTTTATAGCTGGAAATAAGTAAATTTAAAAAAGTTATGGGAGGCAATCGTTGCAGATTTCGTGATTGTAATGTATCAACATTAAACTGTCCCGGTATTCATTTTTTTCGTTTTCCCATAAAAGAACAAGAGCGTTTTCACAAGTGGCTAACATTTTCTGGAAATCAAGGAATATTCAGACTACCACCAGAAAGTAATGTGAATCGTGTGGTATGCGGCCGACATTTTCGTGATGAATGTTTTATGAATTACAAAAAGGACCGAATAACGAAAACAGCAATGCCAACAATATGGCGTTTAAGTAAAAATGTCGCCATTGACTATGAGCAGGATATTGAAAATGGAGTTCTTATTGACTTAGAACCCCCCAGTGCTTCGCACTTAATACCACCTTTAGACTTTAAATGCCCCCTCAATTTGAGTGACACTTATAATTTGTTAAATAAAAAATTAATTAAAATAGCCTCCAATAAAGTTATTGCATCAACTGTCGTTCCTTCAAAAGATGAAAAACTCAATAATTACAAGCATTCGTTAGCACCAAGGAAGAATGGGGAGCCAGGATCAATAAATAAAAAATTTAAAAAAACTGAAGTTAAAGTCGACTCAGGCTTGCACGTATTAGAGCAAATTGTTTTGTGCGAAGCCAATGAAATTAAGGAGACTAATGAAACAGTTTATAGTTTACGAGAAAATGAGGGATTAACAGCAGACGAGGAAACTGTCAACTATGAATATGAAGTGCATGATGATGACGATGATATGCAATTTATTATTCCTACAACACAAACCGAGTATGATCCAACAACATTAACGCATCCCGCCAACAAACTTGAGACCGAACTTTTGAAGTGTAAAATGGAAAATGAAAGTTTGAAAAAACAATTGCTTGCATTAAAAAATGAAAAAGAGAAGCAAGATCAAGAATTAAAAACCACCCAAAAGACATTAAAAGATAATGAACAGCTGGGGGCACAGCGCGATCACTACGCTAAGAAATGTAAACTGTTAAAACAAGAACTCGATTCAATTCAGGTTCTCATGAAAGAGAGTCAAAACCAATGGTCTGATATGAGCAATGAATTAAGTGGAACTAGAGATTTATTAAATGAAACACAAGACAGAAATATTAATCTCCTTCAAAAAATTGAAGAGAAAGATGAGGTAATGCAGTCCTTACAGAATAAATTGGAAAGTTTAGAAAAGATAAATTGTAGTACTCAAACGCGATACGACGATTTATTAAAGGAATATGAACAGTTAAGACAACAGTGTGATAAAATATATCAAGTTTCTAGTGTTCCTACTTCAAATGCACCACAGTCGATTACAAGTAACTCAGTACCATTAACAAAAGCACAAATATTCAATGCTATTAAGCGTTACCTCAGTGCAACAATGGTGTCGCTAGTGCGTATGGAAATGTTTGGCAGTTCGGAACGAGAGTGGAAACCAGATGAACGCGCTGTAGCTGTTGATATTCTTCAACTGGGTGAATCTATTTATAATTATTTTACGGAAGAATGGCGTTTTCGTCTACCTGCCCTACGCGAAGTGCGCAGTTGGATAAAAGAAAAAACGTTTTCTAATGAACTTGAAGAGGAACTTTAACGTAAGAATATATTGTAGGAATAAATTCTTCATGATCTGAATGCAGCTTGCTAATAATTTAGTTTTCATTAATTTTTTAGCAAAAGATATGAACGTCGAGTAACCAATACTTTTTAAAATTTATTGATTGATTAATTCTGACATAATTATTCATCTATTATTATGTAAGTAACATTTTTAGAAATATACGAAAATGATTTAATTTCAATAGGCTCATGAGTCCGCACTGTAACACTAGAACAATCGACTTTTTGCGTATATATATATATTTATACCAAAGGGAATAAATTTGATCCCCTTTCTTTACGGATCTGCCGAAATCGCAAATATAAATATAGTAGGTTCTCTTCTTTTTTGTTTTTAACATGGAGGCAGCCCTAAGAAATAACTAACAATTTTTCGGAAATATCTTCACGAGGTTGGAAGTTATAGACGAAACTAAGAAAAAATTGTCGTTTTGTTTTTCAAGTTTATTTTCTTTTCTCATATATGGTAAGTATTATTTGGTCAGGTCATACTCATATTTCAATTTTAAGTTCTTACTGAATCAAGAAATGTTTATGTCAAATTTCAGACTTCTATCTTCTTTGCAACTATAAAAATTTCACAAAGAAATGGGATCAAATTGATTTCTATTGGTAGAAATAGTTATACGTTATCGATATCTCGAAAACTAAAACAAGTTGAGAATAATTTATTATAAGTATTCAAATATTCTTTCGCATAAAAAAAGTCAGCGAAAAAATTTCTAATAGTCCACGCGTTCGAATTATTTTTTTCAAGATGGAAGATCGATCAGATTGAAGTATTCCGTAGTTCTAGTATTATTATTGGTTTTTAAAGAAGAAATGTAATCACACGAAATGTGCAAATGAATTCCAATATATATTTCGTTTTTTATATATTTATTGAATATAGTTTTATAAAACGTTTTAAAATATTAAAGTACTCTCACAGGCTTTTTTTTAACAATATATTATTCTTCGCTGCTATAAACAAATATACGTAATATATATTTTATTTAAATAATCAATTTAAGGCTTAAAATCGAAAAAATTTGTCATTCATAATTTTAAATCTATTAATAATGTTAGTTATACTTTTGTTTTGTCAATTTAAATAATAAGTTTTTTTTATTGATAAATTTAATAAAAACAATTGTTTTAAACTTTATTATTCATTTTTACTTTTCCTATTATACGAAATATTTGGAAAAAAATTTTCGCCTTTAAAAAAAGAGAAATCAATTCGTTCACGAGAAAAATTCATCATGCCTGGTTAAAGGTCTACTTGAGTGATTTAAATGAAAAATTTTGGCTTTTGCAACAAAAAAAGCCAAAATTTAATATTCGCTTTAAATTCTTTTTTTATCCCTTGTAGGAGGAAATATTATAAAAGTTTAAGACAAGGCAGACAGATACAATTCTTCGTAACAATGGTTGAATTCGTGCTCATGAAATTAAGAAAACTTCTTGCTTCGAAAATTGAAAAAAATAATTTAAAAAAAGATTGAATTTTAGCTAAATTAATAACCTAATAAATCAGATTAAGTCATCAGATTTTTAGTACAGTAAAAAAATGTCTCTGGCTAAGAAAAATATGTCTGTCTAAGAAAAGTCAAAGAGAAATATCTGTTGTATTTATTTGTGGCAAAGTTTGAAATAAGACTCGAAATTCTTAAAAAATTATTTTAAATGAAAATATTTTATTTGCAGTCTGCCAAAAATATATATGTTCGAAAAATTTGATTATTAGAACTGCAATTAATGCAAAAATTAGTCACTGACATGACCAATATAAACAATTGGGAAAGAAGAAATGAAATCATCAAGCTAAACTCAGTATTGAATATTGCATTAAGTACATAACATTTTATTTCTTCACTGGTATGTAAATTTCTAACATGACATAATTCTATTTCTGGTGGGTGGGATAAACCAACAATATGATTAGATTTGTTTGTTTTTATTTTATAGCTGGATCGTCATCATATATGATTCTTGATTATCGCTTTGTTTTTGTTTTTAATCGACAATTGATTATCGTATTTCTTGGCTTCACGTAACATTTTGGCTAAATTTTCAATTATAAATCAATAAATAAGAGAAACTTAGAAAATGAGAAGTAAGTTGAAGTTCGTTTGTTTCCTACAAACAAACTAGATGATGCAAGCAGTAACAGGCAGAATTAAAAAAAAACGAATTACATGAACTGTGTGTTAGGTTATAAACTGAAATAAAATGAACAAAAAAAAAAAAAAAAGACCTAATGGGAGAACGCATTTCACGGCAGAAAGTGATAATTAAAAGTTAAATTTGCTTGCATAAAGCCTATTTATTTTTGACTATTGTTTTCAGGGCCGAAAGCGGTAATCAAAAGTTACATGATGACTCCCTTAGATACTGATTACATATGAAAAATTTCACTTCATCTCACCTTAGTTGAATTCCATTAACGCAATGCTGCTACATTGTATTTTGTATTGCACATCTGTTGTGAAATTCGATCTCTCACTTATGCGAAATCCGGCGATAGCATAGTTGCATTAGTTTTGAGTATATAAGCCAAGTAAAGATACCGAAAAGATCTCTTTTAGAGTTGCACTTATATATAAAAACAAAAAAAAAACTAAACGAGAAACATAAACATAACCATAAACATATCCTTCCCAAATATATAAGCGCCAAACTTAAATAAAACAAAAACCATCATTCATAATAGTAAAGAGAAATATTACTATATTATTGTTTAGTTAATTCTCCAAAGAATATATGCACACTACACGGATCTATCTTCTGTTCCTTTTATTATTTGATTTAAATCTCTTAGGTTGTATAACTCTTTTTTCATATGTTCATATATCTTTTTGGATAGATTGAAGATATAGTAATAAATCTTAAACTGACTATATGAAGCTATAACTCCGATATATCACTCCAAAATTCGTGTGGCGTTTGTTCAAAAAAGAAATAGTTCTTTTCTTTGACCAGCTGTAACATCGTTTCTACCCCTCACCATTTAAAAAACTTACCGTAAGCATTGAAACGTTTGTTGTTGAAACTGTACTGTTTTTGTTCTAAGGTTTCTCTCACATATTCGATCTATTCTCGAAGCAACACCCTGATATTATGGCCCGCCTTTTTGCGTCTTCATTTTTGGGATGAATATTCGCAAAAAATAATTTTTATTATTATAATTTATTTTTAAAAAAATATATAAAAACAAAAAACGCACTCGGTTGCTTGTGAAGGGCGATACATCGTCATCAAGAACTGTAATTGATCGTCGCCTTACTTAGTCTTGCTTTTGTTTTTTTTTCAGGGCCAACCTGTTTAGTTTTCATTAATTGACTTTTCACCACTCCAACACCCGTTAAATTTAACCGTATCCTTAGCTCATACCTATAGCGCCTTTTAAAATCATTTTGTGTCATAATTTTGACCCATTTCAGGCTGCTCTTCGATGAAACGCAATATTTCGTCCACTTGTGTCTTAAAAGCTGAATTGAAATGTCAACTGTTTTATTGTTTAAAATATTTTACACATGTAAATGAAAAAAATTATTTACTTATTGTCTATATTGTTAAATCACTTTTAACTCTATAACAGTGTAAGGAATTTGTGAAATAAAAATTGCATTTATTTTTGACTGTGCACGCTTAACCGGCTACTTTCTTCGATGGCAACTTTTTTTTGTGAAATCTTCATATAAATCGTGAACATCACATTTTATCTCTTAGTTTTTCAAAACTTTAAGTTCCATTTGTATTAGTTTCTAGGAAATTTTCGCCAAGTCTTTTCATATTATGGAACTTACCAGTATGCACCGTATTAAAACCGAATCTACTTACATTTTCGTGGAATTTTTGTAATCCGCAACAGTTGCATTTTAACGTAGAAAGCGACTATCACAAATTTACATGACGAAAACATACCTTTACGTGGAAACAAGCAATTATTTTAGATTTTGGTCACAAAAATAAATGAAGAATTGTATTAGGCAAAGTGGACCACTGTATTTAATGATCGGTCTTGTCCGATTATAATATTTTAGCTTGCGTTTGCTTAATTTAGGGAGTGTTTAAGTCGACATAAGAAACAGTCACATTATTGATTTTTATTATTCAAGTCTTATTATAAACAAATTAAATATCGAAATAATAGAATTTTCGTATTCGTCTGCCCGAACTACAATCCTTCCTAACTCACTTTTTGTTTTGCGAAAAAAGTTTTACCCAATATTCATTCCATCCATGGTGTTCTAGATTGTCTTCCACTTTTGTCTTTGTAATTCTTGTTCTTGTTTATCTCTGTCGTTTGTCCATATTTTCGAAGAAGTGTTCTAATATAATCATCGATTGATTGAGGACAACGTTATTAAAACTCTCTCTCATGGTTAAACCATCGTTTACTCCGCTTTTTCTATCAATTTATTATCTTCATTATTTATTAGGAAAAGGACGGGATTAATTTTCTTTTTTTTTTACCACAGTTTTAAGGTATTATAAGCAATGACCCATGAAAGATGCTTTTGTAGGAGATTCAGTATTTTTTTAGAAGAAATCTAAACTTATTTAAAAGAAATCTCTATATTGTATTATCTAAATAATCTTTATTAATTATGAACAAGAACAAGATGTCTTCGCGTCCAAAAGTTTATATAGTTTATCTTGCAATTGTAGGAACCTTTACCTATTAATATCCCTACGAAGGATTCAGAAGTCAGCTATCAACTTTTTTTTTTCAGAACAAATAAGTTTTACAATACATGGAAATATAATTTTTCTCATATCTACGGCAAAAGGTATTTTTTTTAGATATGACAAATGTTTCTAAATCCATATACAAATATGAGTCGAAAATCCTATAAATTTTTAAAAAACTTAAATTGATCGATGAACTCTCTTAAAATTAGCAAAAATTAACAATTTAATGCTTTTCGTATTTCAACAAATTTTCAGAAATATTAGATTATAGGACATATGATATCAAATATTAATTAATTAATGGACCCACGAAGATATCATGTACGATAATATAAATTACCCTATATTAGTATACAATATATAAATTACGGTGTGTTAAGTGAGAGTGCTATTAAATATTCAATATTTAAATATTTACAGACTTTCAAACTACCTATACACAACGGAACATATATTAATTAATAAATATTTACTCAACACTTTCATCGTTCCAACACAAGCTAGTAGAGTAAGTAGTAGCGAATATTAAAAAATTCGGTATAGGCCGAATACAAATTTCTTTTCTGTTTTGTATTTATTTTATTTTAACAAAAAAGCACATTTATATAGAATAACTCACACATTTATGTTGATTACTTCTTGTTGTCCTTGTCAAAAAAAATTCTTATGTGATAAAAATAAATTAAAATTAAAAAGTGATAATAACGGTAAAATATAAATTATTTGAAAAAAAATAAAATAAAATCTAAGCTGAGCTTCTTTAATATACAAGAAAATTAAAATATACATACGTATTGTAATAGAACCATCAAATCATTTTGGAAAATAGACAAATTTCAACACACATACACATACACACCACATACTCAATATGTACCTGTTACAACATGAAAGCATATATATACATATGGGAAATATTTTTTTTTTTTTTTTAATAACAAGAGAACGTTACGTAGATATGAAAATTTAATAATAAATGAAATAATTCGAAAATGATTTATTTCTTATGATTTATTGAAAAACAAATTTTGGTTTTATTTAGTTAATGCATTTCTTTATCCACTAATGGAAGAGGGAAAGTATTGGCATACTATTGATATGCTGAAAAATATTCATTAAAGATTCTATATGATTTCAATTCTAATTAGTTTAGATCTGAGCGGCGATCTACACGGATAAGAATTGAAAAAATTAATTGAGAAAATTGAAAAGGAGTTTTTTTTATAAGTTTAAAATTGTTTGTTTTTTTACAGTAGGACGAATTTTTTAAAAAAGCACGAATATTTAACAAGCTTATGGCATAAGTGGTGCAAATGGGCTGGCTGGCTGGCTGGCTTACTGACACGTCAAGAGTTAATAAAAAAGAAGCTATTATTTGTTTACATTTGCTTGAGTTGGTGGAAATATGCTAGTCATGCCAGAATGTACATAATAGTTGATGAGTTGTTTTCGTGTTGATATTTATCAGATATAAGGATTTTTTTTTTTTTTTGAATTGAAACAATTTTCATTTTAACTGAAAAAAAAAACAATAAAACGAATGAAATGTGTCCTAAGTGCGAATTAAATATTTTCCTGTATATTCGAAATGTTAAAAAAAAATTAAATATTAATGAATTTATTATGAAAACTCGAAACTACGTCACTTAAGAAAATACTTTATAATTATTTATATTTATATATATATATATATATATATATATATATATATATTATTTTTAACATCAATTGAAATCACTTGTATTTTATATATAAATGTATATATTTATAAACATTTTTTTCCTATTTTTTTCTTTTTATAATTTGTTTTCAATAAAAAATGAATTTTCATAGGAAAAAAAAAACACTAAAAAATTCAAAAAAAAATTTTTTTTCTATATTTTTCTATTATATATTGCAATATTTGATGGGATGCGGATTCTTATATTTTTGTTTTATGCCTTATTAACATTTCATTTATTAATTCTTACTTTTAACAATTTTGTTCATTATCATAATTTTATGTTTTGTTTTTTTCTCTTTTGCAAAATATTATAAAGGATTTATTAGAAATGTATCGCATTATCATATAAATTGTATATATAATGAACATATAAATATATGCATGTATTTTAGTATTATTTTATGCATTAAGAGAATTTCATTTACTTAATTTACTAATTACTCTAATAAGCGCTCCATTCTCCTCTTTAAGGCGAAAATTTTCCGTTTTGTAAACTTCCAATTGCTGTTTAAAAAAGGAAGAAATTGAAAAGATAAAGAGTTTTATCGATTATAACGCACGAAAATCAATATTGAAATGATTAATATAATTAATAAAACAAATAAAAAAGATATTTGTTTTTTTTTTTTTTTTTTTTTCAAACATTTGAACATTCTAAGGTTAAAGCAATAAATCGCTTAAAAGCTTTTTTAAGCAAAATCATTTATTGGAAAATATTTATTCATGTACATTTTTTTTTTTATTTAATTGAAAAAAAGCGATGTTTTTATATATTTTTAAAGTTATTATAAATTATTTTGCTTTTACAGAAGACTTGAAAGGTACATGCCCATGTTCGTAAAAAATTATTACTGCATAATCATTTAAAGCTTTTTATAAAGTGCTTGCAGATGCACTACGCATCGAAATAAGAATAAAAAATACGCAAACAGTCAAACATGATGAGTAACAGTTAATAAAGAAAAAAAAAAAAAAGAATTTTTAGCTTTTCACGTTAGTTTTTGCAATTATAAAAGTATCAATAAGCACAGCAAAGGTGGTTGGATGCGACCAGTCGTGTGTAAATCGACTCAGATTCTTACGTTTATAAACAAAAAATAGTCAACTCTATATGGTTGGTCGCTATTGTCTACACATAGGATCTTAGAACCGGGACAATAATATTAGTAAATCACTCTTCTAATCTCTGGGTTATGTATACGAGTAGAAAAAAAATAAATATGGATTAGCTGCTATTTCTTAACTATTCCGATTTAAGGTAACTTATTCATGTATTTTTAGTTCAATTTCAAATCACTTGGGACGAACGTGTAAGTATATTACCTATTTGAACATTCGGAGGAATGCAAGAATAAGCAATGTCCTTCTACAATTCAGAATACTTTGAAATTAAATTACTTAACGAATTATTCACGAAATCAATAACGAAAACCATATGAAAAGTATTATCTCCGTTTCAATTTTTTCGTTGTTAACTAATTCCGCAAAATTCAGATTGAATGACAAATTGCAACGCTCCAGCGGGAAAAATTGTAACTGAACAAGAGTTTTTCCAAACATCTGAGTTCGCCCCGTTTTATTAATGCCGAAGCTTAGTAGTAAATGCACTTATCAAACCCAAGAGCTGGCAAAGTAATGGTTGCTTCAGTTGTTTTTCAGTTGACTTTAGACGAGCACGGCCTCAAATAAGGCGATTTATTTATTAGATAATCTCATGTGAAAAAATTTCGAAAAAATTAAACCATTTATCCCTTACCAACGTACTTGTCGTTCACTTTATAATGAGGACTACATGCTTTCTCAAACAATAACTTACGACCTATCCACAGATATTATAAGGCTTTTCCATTTCAATTTTTAATTGCACACAGTCCTCTCCAAATGTGAACTTTTTGTACATTCTTTCGGTGAAAGTTTCATTTCATTGGATAAGCGAGTGCGATTTAAGAGGAAAAGTCTTGTCTTTTTTTTTTTTTTTTCTTTTTTTTTGATAGGGCTGCAAATATTAGGTCACTGCGTCAATTTTGGCCAGAAAGTTTTACAGGTAAAAATGGTAAAGTAATGGGAAATACCTGTGTATATAATGATAAAATTCGATGATTTTCTTCCAACATGGTATCGCCAAATTGCGAGAAAGATGGAAAAAAGTTGTAGAAAATTATGAAAAATATTTTGATAAATATATATTGCACCAAATTTTTCTCATTAACTGGCTTCTTCAGGTGAAAAAATGACGGAAATTAATCTAATATATGTATTGTGGGCCGTATACGGACTTGCCAATGCAACATACTCAATTTAAGTATTTGCATACATTTTAAAAGGTATTTTTATGTTTTGTTTTTTTTTTTTTTAATTTATTAGTGGAACACAGTTTGAAAGATCTTCGTACTTGACAGGGCCTTTTTTTGCTACTCAACGCATGCTCTTTTAACTGGTGATTCAATAAAAAGGGAATATTGGGTGTTTATTTGTTAAATGTAAGCGCATCCATTGGCCAATTTAGATGATTTTTGTTTCTAAATTAATAAAATAAAGAAAAGACACGAAGTAAGTTTGTTCTTCTAATCAAAGTTTTAAGGTCGTGATTTTAACAGGCGCCTTACAAATATACAGAACTAAATTCATCTTAGAGAACTCACAAGTAAATTTCAATTTGACATTGGAACTTATTGGATTCTGACGTCGAATAAAAAAAACTCAAGACTTCCAAAAAAAAAAAAATTACAATTGTGACCACCTGTAGAACAGTGGGTCGCAGCATAGTACACAACAGTGTAAGAAGAAAATTTTCAGGATTTTAAAGAAAATGAGAAAAAAAAAATTGTAAAATAATAGAAAAAAAAAGATAATTGCAATATTTTAGTGTGATTTTATGGAAAAAAAAGCAAAGGTAAAGATAATGATGTGTGCGAAAGATTTGCAAAAATCTACTAATAAATTCCAGTAGATTGCAGAGTAAAACATTGATAAAACATTTGGGGGAAATGAACGATCCAACTACCAATTAAAAGTTTAAATTTTTCCTAAGATCTGGTGATACTGTGGAATGTTATTAATGATTTCTTTGCTCTTCGTTGTTCGCAAAAATATTATATTCTTTTTAAAAGTTTCTTCTTAATTATCAATTGGAATACAATTTTTTCAATATTGTATTCCTTTTTTTGGCTAGCAGACTCTACAGGTAGTATGGAAGTATTAACTATTTGATTCCACTGAGTTAATCATCACATTCAAGAACTCTAAATACGTTCAAGTCTGATAAAATTAACGTTTTTTTTGATTTCCGTACATTTTAAATTGATTTTCATAAATTAATTTAACTGTTTCAGCACAAAATTGGTATTCTAGCTTCATTATGACTATTGTTCTTGAATACCAAATTTGATTTGAGTCACAAGAACGATTATAAACAAATGTCACAATCACAAACTCTTATGAAAAGGGAAGTTGAAGTTCGATAAAACGTAGCCGTTATCAGCACGGCAGATGAATGATGATGACAATGATGGGCAAAGCTGGCCAACCGACTGATATGTCCATAGCTAAGCAAACGCTACAGCTTCACTAGTTGACTTTGGAGCGCTCCAGATTTGTGCAACTTTAGTTATATAAATATATATATATATATACCGAGAAGAAATAAAGATGGATCTATCCCTTTATTACACCGATCGATTCGAAACTATTTTGTGAAGCAACCTAAATTTGCCTGTCCGTCTAATATCTGCGCCCAAGTATTTTTATGTATAATCTACAATAATTTTCGAGATTTTTTGACGAAATCTGGTGGTATGATTTGCCATAAGCTGGGGAGGAACCGAATTCAAAATGCACCGAATCGAACCACTTTTACGACCACTTACCATATTAAAGTCGTATATGAAGTCGTATAATAATTGGAATTTGCAAAATTTCTCGACAAACGAACAGTATGAAAAACAAATGTGAAAAATTTAATTGAATATGAAAAATTTTGGAATCCTTGTTCGCTTATTATGGGCGTTTCTAAGAAAAGTAAACCTTTACATTTTATGATGAAAATTGTGGTCTGTATAAGCAATTTGACATAAAATTTAACTGTAAAAAATTTGGACCTTAAAGATGAATTTTTTGGACCCTTATGAGTAACTAAGCTACCAAATGGTAACAAAGACAAACAAGATTTGTGACAAATATGTTCAATGTTGTTAAATTTGCTGCAGCACATCAATTCATATTTTGGGCTGACTCCTATGCCTTTGCGTGGAAACAAGGGTATAATTTTTGGAATTTTATTGCGAGAAAAAATAAAGTTCTGTAGGCTATAAAGTAAAAAACTTTACATATCTACTCAATTATCAATAAATCAAGTAGAGTTGATTATGATCCTCGTTGTATTTTCACCAACGCCCGCCCAAGGTAAGAACGACAATCCTTTCCCCTAGGAAACCTGAGATCTATATCTAACAGCTTAAATATTTAATATTTCCGCCATTCGTTATAATCATAGTCACTACGAAGAAACTCATTGGATGGCCATTCCTCGTGTTTGATACGCTCAAGAAATTTGTACCAGCAGACTTTATTTCATAAAGCCTATGATTAAACTGTAAGTAACATGTATTCACATTTCTAGTTGAATGCACTTTACAATCCCGGATTTGAGAGTTATCAATTTATGTCCATACATGATCAAACAACCATTGATACAGTCCTGTATTAATACGCTTCCAAACCTAATACTTCTCTAGTTCGTAAACTTTCCAAAAAGTAAAGAAGCGAATATTTCTAAACGAACCTTTTTCGGTTCGGTATGTTAGATACGAGTCTTCTCTATAGGGAACCCGGCTGTACAACTTACAGACGTATAAAATTACATTTTTATTTCAGTAATCATTCATCATCATAACCTAATTTTTCAATATTTTTACCAAAAAAAAATAGTTGTCGATATCATAAATATTCGTTTGTGAACCCATTTATAAAAACAAATTCTTATTAACATTATCGCTACAATAAATAAAATGATTAAAAACTTCTAAAATATATATACAAACATACATACTATACACGCACAAACGTCATAATATCATGTGTATTGAAATTTTATATAAAAATTATTTTGTCACATATATATCATACCAGCCATTAGCGATGAATAATTATTCCAAAGTAACGTTCATGCCAATGTTACATTGCTTGGTGAAAATGAATCAATCATCTTTAGGTTTACACAAACGCGCGATTTGCTAGTGCACCTACATTTATAAGATGTGAACACATAAACAGGTAGAGTGAGAACGAACGTGTGGTAAATTTTCGCGGTTACATTCTGTTGTAGTATCAAGTGTCATGTTAAGCACAATATTCCTTTTCTTTCTTTCTTTGTTTTGGTTCGTTTAAATTGATTTAAGCATATCAGTTAATTAATCGATTCCGATTTAATTTATTATGATTATTTTTAGTTACGAATGATTTCGATTTATTTTCTTCTTTTTTTTTTTCATTTATTGTGTAAGATATGTAAGAATAATTTTAAGAAGTCTTTTTTTGTGTATTTGTGCGCTTTGTGCTTATGTCGTAGTAAAATTTATTTATTAAATTTTCAAATTTAATTTATATAGTTTCGTCTTTTTACATATTTATTAAATTTAAAAAAAAAAAAAAAAAAAAAAAAAAAAGACAAAATTTTCCTAAATACTTTTAATGATAGAAATCAGTTTTATATTTAAGTAATTGTATGTGTCGTATCTAGTACAGAGCAAATGTCGGAGAGACGGGCCCCGCTTACATAAAACTTAATTATTATGTACTAAACTAAAACAAGAAAATGTTTTTTTTTAGCATTTTTTTTTAATGCAACTCTGCGATTATTGATCTGATAAGAGAACAATGCAGCAATTTTGTCTGAAAAAACAGGCACTGTCCCACGCAAATGCGACTTGAAATTAAGCGTAAGGGATTCTGGGATTTTTTTTTAAAGCCGATTTTTAACAAATTTTTTTGTAAAACAAACATTGTTTTTTATATCGATGCTTTTTCACTGGAAAATGTTTTTACCTATCGGCGTATGTTCCAGATAACGACAAGGATGTAGTATTGTTTTTCTATAAGAGTTGCTGCACTGCATCGTCACCATTTTGATGGTAAATGGTGATTAAATATATAAATAATTTGATTGATCTTTCTTTCTTTTGTTGCTTATAAAATAGCACTATCCTCAACAAAAGGAACCCTGTCCTTAAAACAACGTACAATCAATCCACTGCAATAAGTGCAATAAGTTCGTAGGATGATATTTAGTTGATGCCACTATTGGTGAATCCATACTATTTTTGGATAGTATCAACCGTCAAACGAAATGAACACAATCTGCACCAAACAGAAAATTTCTTAAAAGTTTAATTACTATAAAGACCCCGTGGACAATTACTTCAGAGCTGCGATTACGCGCCAACTATGGAAAAATGATTTCTTTTTTTAAAATATTTACGGTACGTGACAACGAATGAAAACTGGATTCATCACTGAACGTCGCGGTCGAATAGGCAGTCAGCCGATTTTGGGGAAAGTCCACCAGAACGATCAAGAACTCAAAAGGTAGCTGAAAAGAGTCTACCGTCAGCATATTGGGATAATATTCATCGACTATCTTAAAAGTGGACAAAGGATCAATAGTGAATATTACATCACATTTGTGGTGCAAAACGGTAAAAAAAGATACGAATTCATTGAGTGACTTGGTATTAATTCACATATACCGGTAGCTGTATCTTTAATTTGATTTCATTTTCAATTTTCATAATTTCGAAATGAAACATTGTGTGTTTTGAATCGAACTTCTAACGGTGATGCTCTAAAATGATATTAAAAGAAATTACCGCCGTTTAACAAAAGTTGGTGAAAAGTTGGTTATCAGATGTAAAACGTAATATCGTAAGTCTGATGATCTAGTAATAACATAACCTTACATTATTAGTGACTCCGTATCAGCATCACATAATTTTTTTCGTACGAAAATGTCAAGTTTCTGTTGAATAAGCGACATTTGCGCGAAATCTTAGTTTTTCTGCTTAATTTTAAAGATAGCGTCGCTAAATCTTTCGAAGCGATGAACAGTGGTTGTGTTAGGATATCCAAAGAGCAAATAACCATGATACAGACTAGGTGAACTCATGACATGCGTTTGTGGCGGTTAGGTGGATAGGGTGTATTGCTGTTTCCATGAAACAAATGGAAGCATCATTATGATACGCTACCAACAATAACTGATGAAGTTGGGACGAAAATCTGATACAATATTTCAAACATCATAAGTTTAGAGCATAACGAAATTCGACTCCATATAGAGAAAATATGCCCGGAAAACTCTAGTGGCATTAAGCTGGAATGTGCTACTTTCCTGGCTATTAGCAGTGGACATTATTCCTTCTAATTAACGCTGATTTCAATCGATTACTTATGGTATGGTCGTATGGGGCTTCCATGCTTTCCCATTCTTCCATTCTCGCGGTAAGTAATAAAAGGCCTTCAAAAGTGATGGTGAAGTTGCCGATGACAATTTACTTTACTTTGGGTAGGAGCAAGTCAAAATCAAAAATTGCCAAAAATGTTGATAAAGTGCAAAAATCATTGTTCTCACAAAAATCTTTGCATAATCTTAAGAAATGTTAGTAAAAATATCAACAATTCTGTCGTCGATGGGCTCGAAAAAATCTCGATCGATACAGAAACGAGATTGCATCCATTGAAACATTTGAACGTTGCTATGAAAAAGATGAGAGTCAATATAGAGAGGGACGAAGAGGGGGAGGGAGAGAGAAAGAGAGGGAGGGAGTGACAGATTGAGAGAGAGAAAAGAAGAGAGAGTGTATGCAAGTATGCAGCAGAAGAAAGCTCAGTGCGTTCTACAATCCTTATCTAATTAAAAATAAAATGCTGTACAGACTTTTCAAGAGGTTTTAACATGTTAAACCCTTGAAAGAAATTGGTAGCAATAATAGCAAAAATGATTCTAAAATGATTACTGAAACAAAACACACAAATAAAGCGATTGATATGACATGGGAGGCGACAAGAATGTGAGTGTTCAGAAAGTGATAAAGCTACAAGCAACTACCATCACGGCTAGCGGTGTAGATATATAATAAATGTATCAAAGTATTAAAGTACTTTATTTCCTATTTCTTACTCCGGCTATAGACACTTCCTCCTACTTTTTATTAAGTAAAGTCCTGTGAAATAATAAAAATGAAGATTATAATTAGGATTTCTTGTTTTTGTTTTTTTTTCGACAAAATTACTGCATTGTATGAAACTATTGTATCAATTATATACATTTCGAAATAACTGAAATTTTGGAAGAAATATTTTTTTTTTAAGCAGTATAAAACAAAAATTCAGATGACGAAGCAATGAAATTTTGTGTGTAACATAAAAATATTCAAAAGCTAAGCTAAGTATGTGTAATGAAAAGTTTTGACGGGAGTATTTTAGTTCGCATGAGCACATTTTTCTTTAATTTTTTTTTGATTAACCCCCCAAAAAAATTTCAATTAATAGCCTTTAGTAAGCACAGCTCGTAGAAGAAACTAATTTGTATATAGATTCTACAAGATATACTAGATTTTTCCATTTCCGGAAATCATATGTTATGTTTAAAACATTTCTAAGAGATTCCCATTTAAGATCACGAACTTAGGAAATGATATTTTTTGAAATAAAATTTAACATAATCGGTTTATATATTGACTTGCCTATCCACGTTTTCTATTCACAATTCAGTACCAAAGGTGACAGTAGTGTCTGGATAAGGCATGGCTTGTTGAAAATTAATCTCTTAAAAGTTCTAATGCCGAGAACTGAATGGAAAGTATTAATATTAATATATTAATATTATATTCGCATTAATATATTAATATTAACCACGTGTTCAGCTTTTTTTTTTTTAAATTATTTATAGTAAAATTTCACGGTATAAAGGGCATATAAGGTAACGAATTTTATATAATTCTCAAATTTGAAGCGTTCACTTCTACGAACGAAAACTGCAAAGGCGTGTACATTCGTCCTTCGTTGATATACACAAATTAAATTGTACCTAGCTATATATTTTCCATATGTTTGGTGGGATTTTTCTTTAAAAGTTAAACGTCGTAGTCGGATAACGTCGACTTTTAAATGCCTTACACCACTTTGTCTTGTTCAATTCTTTATCTTGTTAAAGATCTTATTGTCCTTCCTTCACTTAAATACCAAATTTTTCCCTCGTTGCTATATAAGATATTTACATTACATGAGGATATTTATATGGGAAAAAGTCCGAAAAATGAACCTATATGGTTGAAAATCACTGAAGTAAATATAGACGACAAATTACTATTTTAGATCAACTTTCATCATAAAGTACTAAAAATTAGACAGATCTTGCTACCATATGGAGGCTTACTTTTTATATTATTGTCGCATATTATTATTCTATATAGGACCCTTGATACATGACAAAAGGTTCAAAGAATGGTCCCATCGCATTCAAATTTTCTAAATTGAAATTTCTGAATTGAATAAACTTCGTACGATGTTAAGAAATATTAAAAAAATTAAACATTATATAACGAGCTTTTCAAAATGAGACGTTATACTGAGAGTAGTCTAGTCGAAGTTATAATCAAATCCAATCCACTTTCATTAGCGTTCGCGTGTCGGAGTGCCTAATTTTATCAAAATATTTCAAAAAATACGACTTGTGTGTTGCACGCAATTAGAAGCCGTTCGTTTCCAAAAAATGTTTCTGAACCTATTGATATAACAAAAATGTCGATCTACTTTAAGTCCTAAGAAGTTGCGTACATTCGCATTTTTTGTAGAAAGCGGCTTACAGTATAAATATCAGGATACATGCGTCGAAAAATGGAAAAACAATTTTTTTAATTGAACAATTAATAGCAAAGGGTACGTTTCAGGTATCGTTGTAGATTTCATTCTGTGCTTTCAATTGAATCATAATCCTTAATAACTGTTTGTCAGATTAATATAGTAAATAAGTTAAGATGATAATGGTCTTGCGGCACTAAAATACTTACAAATAAATAAACTACACATTTGTAGAATTAAAAAAAATTTTTCTTAGTTTTAATAATTCTGAAACTATATAAATTTCAAATAAATTTTTTTTTTTTTTTTTTTTTTTTTTTTTTTTGAACCTGGCCTATTATATTATATGTATGTATGTTTGTATATGTATAGGAGATATGTATGGATGGTCCATATATAAAAAGATCAACAATAATTAACTCTACGTTTTCGTATTCTTTTAACTAATGACACATTAAACTTATCTTTGCGTTAAGTATATGAAAAATTTTTTTATTGAAAAAATAAAAAAAAATAATTTTATTGTTTTTGCTTTGAAAGTTGACTTTGTGCCGATGTTGTCAATTTCGAAACGACTCGTGTTAGAGCACGATTTTCAGCACGTAAACGTTCATTCTCATTCTTTAGCTTCTGCAGTAGCTAAAATGACAGAAATTAAAAACAAGAGAGAGAGAGAGAAAGAGAGAGAAAAAAAAGATAATGGAAAAAAATTTTGATCAATGATATTGATTGAATGGTTGATGGACTGATTTGGTAGTGGAGAAGGTGGAAAATATCGATTTACGTTTTTCTTGTTCACAAACAAACACATTAACATGATTAGGGTAGGGGTCGGCCGAGGCAACGGACGAAGGGAGAGGTTCATATGAAATTTATAATGAGTTTTGAAAAACATACATAAAGCATACTTTTAAGTTAGGCATGCTGAAAAAAAGCTTTTTTTTTTAGTTTAGAGTACACTTCTCTTTTTGTGAAAATAGTGATCACATTTTTTGTTTTTAGCGTTTACAGCCTGTATATAGGTGGCATTTGAACACCACATGTATAAAATGATTGCAAACATTACTTACAGAGCTTATAATAAAAGAGAGCAGAGAGCGCTATAACATAATGTTATGGTTAACATGGAGATAAGTTTAACTACTGTTATTAATATGCTCTGATTTATTCATCTTATCTCAAATCAATATGTTTAAAACATAAAAGTTTTATACATATATAAAGACTTGAATAAATATGGAAATTTCGCATTTATGCAAATCATAAATTTATAGAAGAATAATTATAAAATAGTAAGATTGTCAATTGAATTTTTCGTCTTTTTTTCCACTTTTTTTTCACTTAAAAAAAATTTTCATCAAGCTTTCTTAGAATTTTTAAAAACTTTAAATAACTGAAGGAACCCTTTACATATGCACGCATATCTTTATTAACTGCATAAAGGAGGTTAGAATTAAACTTTTTTTTATTTGTCGATGACGCAATAATTTAATTTGCTTTGACATTTTGTTATTTGACATTTTTTTTTTTTTTTTGTTAAAGAATATGTAAAGAATGTATACATACACATATATGTATACATATACTTCACGTAGTCTTGTACACGTATTTCTTAATTGTTGGAAAAAATGATGAAATTAGAAAACTACTTATCACCAATAATCCTATGAAGACAAATAGGTAGCTAGCTTGACTTCTTTTTGGTTTCAAGAAATTTCACAGCACTACGTCCTAGAAGTATGCTTTTATTACTAAATCAATTTTCACACCAAACAAAGAAGTAAAAGTTAAATAATATTAGGGAATGAATTATGTGTATTAAAAGAGGAGAAAAAAGCATGTAAATTTTATTATTTAAAATTCATCGAATTGATACACAAGACATAAATTGCAAGAATCACGAACAATACGGAAAAATTATAGGAAAGATTGGTGACAAACAAATGATTTAATAACTGTGTCAATTGAGAAGATAAAAGTTGACGTATTGAGTTACACATACATACACTTCCATACATATATATATATATATATAATTAAATATATATATAATTATATTAAATATAATATAATTAAATATATATATAATTAAATATATATATATATATATAAATTGGAAAATGCGATTTTCAAAAATTAAGAAGTAAGGGAAAATAAAAATAATTTGTGCTTTAAAAACGTATCCAGAAAGTTCAAGGTTCATGAATTTTGTGCTTGTAATTTTTGTTTGTTTTATTTTTCTAATGATTTGTTTATGGACAAAACCAAATAAAAAACAAAACCGTAAATAAGAAATTATACCAGGGAGTGAGATATTTTTGATCACAAAGCACCCAAAAAAGTCTTACTGTAAGGAAAAAAAACAAACTAATTCACTCGAATACTTGTATTGGCAAGAAACAATACGCGTCTAACATTCAACTCGATCTGTTTTGAACGAAAATTTCGGAAAATATTTAATCTTTTTATTTCTGAAATGTGCATATATATAAACGAGCGCATTAAGTGATTCCATTATTTGTATATTTATAGTTGTTGTAATTTAACTCATACACATTATCACGTTAATCAATTCTTGAATTAATTTTTAAGTCTTCTTTGATGAGTAGTCAGTCAGTCAGACCTTTTTCAAACATTTTAACAAAGCCTTTTTGTCTCTGCTAGATGCTTTACTTAAAAATATTTACATTTTGAGAAATTCATTCTAGGAGATATTTCGAAGTAAAAATTACTCCTTCTTAATCCAGGTCCATAACCAATGGGAACATAAACTATGCACGCTTTTCTCTTTTTACACCGTAAGCCATGTACTTGGGATTTTCGAAATTGAAGTAGTTTTTTGAGCACATACGACATATTTTAACAGCTTAGCTTAGAGTTCACGGCTTAGGTAACATAAGTGTGAACTCTGTTAATTAAACTACTGTTACTACTATTTTATTATAAAAGAAGTTGAAATTTATAAGAAGCGAGCGGCACATGTTTAGCTATGTTAACCGTTTCATTAAAACTCATTTCTACAGTTTCCATAATAACATAAATTGGTAGTAACCTATCCGATCTATGATTTGTGGTAGTTTTCTGAATAAACATTTTGTTAAGAGCCATGATTTCGAAAAGGATATACGCAGTTTTCGCTTATTGCTATAGAAAGTGATTAATCAATTAATATGCTTTCTAAACAGATGTATATTAGCCTACAAGTAGGCACTAATAAGCCTTTATATCATTTCTACCGAGAAAAGAAAATGACGTTTAAATCTTAATGAAACTGCAAAAAAAAAAACCAAACGATAATATAAAAAAAACTTCTCTCATATAAGAAATCGGTAAATTAAAAAAGGCCGAGAGAAAAAGAAATAAAAAGATAAAAAAGACATTGAGAGATTAAGTCGATGGTCAGCCATATATTTTTTATTTTTTATTTTTCATTTTTTAATTTTATTTTTTTTTTGTTTTCTTTTTTCAAAATTTGGAAGAAAAAGAAGTGAGTGGCAAAGCGAACTATTTTGTTAATATAAAAGCTTTTTTTTTGTTTCGTTAAAAACTTGTAACACAAAGATAAAATTACAAAAACAAAAGTAAAAAAGTTTTCAAAAAAACATAAGGATAAAAATTTTTTTTTTTTTTTTGTTTGGTTTCTGGTGTATATTTATTATTGTTAAAGTGTTAAAACTTTTTGGTTGATTTGAAACAGACAGAAAGAGAGAGAAAGAGACAGAGAGAGAGAGTGGAAGAATAATACATAGAAAAGCAAAAGACAACAAAGCATCTCATTGGTATTTACCTTTAACTCTTCTTCCAATTCAGAAAGTTTGCGTTCCATAGTTCTCCTTTCACGCTTTTCAATCTCTGAGAGTGAATTTTTAGTGGTCTGCAAAAATTAAATTTGCATTTTTTCTTTTCTTTTTTGATTTGCTTGGTTTAATTTGATTTGATTTGATTTTTGTTTTAAAGGAATGCAGAACAGCGTTAATAAATGTTTCTTTAAATATCGTGATCAATACAGAATAATTAATATGCATATACAACATTAATATAGAGAAGATAGAGACGAAAAAGCATTAAAAAGAATCGAAAGAAAATATACTTCGTTAACCAATCGCTTGTTTCAGACACACACAATCAGTTTGAGAGAAATATAAGAATATTTTTTTTAGTTTTTAAAGCAAACGGTTTGCAATTTACTACTTATTAAAAGTCTCTTATTTAGCATAATATCAGAGACAAAGCAAGAGACAGAGAGAGAGAGAGAGAAAGAGAGGGAGAGAGAGAGAGGAAAAAAAAAGAAACAATGGTGAGGGAAGAGACCCTTTTCAAAGCGCAACTCGCAGAAAAATAGCTGGCACAGAGAAAAAGAGGAAAATATTTCTCTTTTTTTTTTTTTTTTTGTTTTATAATTAAAATTTATAAAAGTTATTTTGCTAATATATTCATCATTCTGAAGCATGAGAAGAAATATAATATTTTATGATAAGTTTTATCTTTAAATACTTACGGCATTGGCTAATCTCTCAAGTGTAGCTCTGGTTTGTATAATCTCTTCATCTTTTTTCTTCAATTGTTGTTTGAGTTTTTCATTTTCCATTCTTAAAACAAAGAAAAAATATTATCTTAAAACCGATTCTCTTATATGTTTTGCATGTACTTATTTACATACATACTTGAACGAAAAAAAAAAAAAAACAAACAAAGCTTATAAAAGGAAAAGAGATAAATAAAAAAGAACAACATAAATAAAAGTGAGCAAAGGAACTCGACGAAAACATTTAATTTGTCTTATAATTATCCATCATCCAACTATGATGTTTTTGGTCAGCAAAATTAACATATCATTAAATATGGTTTCTTTAACGACACTTTCGTATTAATCAAAAGGTCTTAAATAAGGACTTAGATTTGAGAAATCTTGAAAAAACGACCAGACGTTCACCAAACTAGATTAAGAATTAAAGTTTTATTTTCACATGCGGCATCAGCAAGGAAATAGTTTATTTTTTCATGACGTTTCTCCCACCAAAATGGTTCTTAAATTCTAAAAAATTTTTATCAAACTAAATTTGTGACATTCCAATCGTGAAACTTTTGCAATCTTTCAAGTGATCAATCTTTCTATTACGGCATTAAATATACATGTATTTTATAGAATTACGATTTGCGGGCGAAAAATTGAACTAAGTGCCTTTTTCACGGGCCTCTTTTAAAGCAAACTTAACACCATCAAAGTGGTCCTGCAGAGAACTAACTTATTACATATGATTGGCAGACAGGTCAAAATCCGAACTACGCTGGCTCAGATTTATTAAGGAACTTTTAAAATTATCGAAATATGTATATTTTAAAAAAGATATGCAATTTTCTACTTAAAGTATTTAAAAAGTTCGGAGTTGTATGCGATTTTTGGAGACTAACCTAAATTAAATAAAGAGCCATAAAATTTACACATTCAGTGAATAATTAATAATACTTTTTCAAAATATTATTTTTAAAAAATAACTTTAGCTTACTTGACCGCTTCCCAAAGTGCTTTATAATCAACATTATCAACGCTTTCAGATTTTTCACTGGATTTTTTCTCATCCGAGGCACAGTTCGAAGATGCGGAAGGGGTAGACGAACTTGTCATGCCGGTTAGACGGGAACGAGATGGTTGTCGGGACTCACCGCCGCTCTAGATTTGTAGTAGAAAATTTTAAGAAAATACATAGAAAAAATTTCAAACTCTGTAAACAAAAATTTAATTTAAAAATGTATATATGTGAAGAATGTATGCAAATTTCTTTTTCATCATAAAATATATTATACACGTACTTCATAACCTTCACTTTTCTCCGAAGACGCACTAAGGGATCGTTGAGCTGCACTGCGTGAGCGAGAACGAGTACGTGATTTACGTTCTTGTTCTCTTAAAGAATTGCTACGAGACACAATGGCTGCTGCCACGGATGCTGAACTTGTACCCGTTATCGTTCCATTAACATTAGCCGGTGGATGATGATAGGTATTTAAATTGCTACTCGATGATGACAAGGATTTGTGTAGAGACCTACCAGCAGTTTGACTATATGAATGAGGAATTTTGAAGGAATTGGATTTGGTTAGTGAAGTAGTTCCACTACCGTTTTTCGAAGAACCCATATTAAAGCTAAGTGAGGCCGTGGTAACACCATTATCGTATGTAGAGGCATAGGGATGGCTATAACGGTCACTGCTGTATTGTGTATTTGTATTTGTTGTATAACGAGAGGAAGAGGACTGGGGCTCATAAACGTTTGACGCTGCAGAGGAAATTGAAATTTTTGAATTGACTTCAATGTTGCATTGATTGACAACATTGCCATATACTGAATTAGAAAGAATTGAAGAAGCGCTGTAAGCTGATGATGATGATAATGACGATGACGAAATAGAGGGCTTGGAATTTATTAAGGACTCTTGGGAACTGGGTGCTGAACGCAAATAAGATTTAACAGTTTTTGTAGGATTCTTTGAATTATGCTTATTATTAGAAGAAGATAGTATTGATGATGACGATGGCATATAGGAAGTAGAAGCACCAGCAGTAGTATTATTCAAATAAGCACCAGAGGCGGAGGCGGAGGCGGAAGAAGGCAAAAAAGCTACAGTGAAAACATGATGATGCAAAAGTTGATGATTCGGTTGCTTTTGTTGATTAACTTTACAATTATCCTGACGATAGTGATTCAAGCCATTACCGTTGCTATAATAATCATTGCGTCCACCACCGGCGCTGACTGTTGACGCAGTAGCATATAAATTATCTCTTGGATTATAAACGCTGGAAGCATAAGGACTCTGATAAAATGAACCATTAGCTACCACACCATTTTGATAATATCCTGTACTTAGAGGACGTGAAGCGATTGAACTATAACCGTTTGTAGACGATCCGCCAAAATTATAACTGCCATTGCACTGAGCACGAGAACTCGACAATGAGCGACGGCGCGTAGTAGGCAAAGGTTGAGTGGTACGTGAACGTGAACGAAACGACATTTTATGTTGTCGTTATGTAGATCAAAACAATCTCCGAAAATTCACTTAATAGCTTATCTTTTGTTATTATTTCGTTGGATTGAAATACTGTGAAAATGTTAACGAATTTTAAGCATTTTGTATAAAATGACAAGTTAATCAATCAATCATAAGCAGGCGGCAGCCATTTTCTATCTGTCATCTTAAAAGCAAAAGAAGTTTTTATTATACAAAAAGAAAGAAGAAACGAATAACGCAAACCAAAACTGATAGAATTTTATTTAAATAGCGGATGACATCAATCTTCAATTTTTTTTCTTTTCTTTTTTTTAATGTATTATACGAAATAAGATTTAGTAGTTCTACGAACTAAGGAAAATCTCTTAAAATAAATTTAAATCTCGCAGGCCTTCAAAAACTAATAATTTCTTTTTATTTCCATTCGGAAGCAATAAAATGTTATTTAATAATGCTTTTCGAAAATATTTTTGTTAATATAAAGCAATACATGGAATAAGAAAGTAAACACATTAATATGATTTTCACATGTATTTCTCTTTTCTTTTAAAATCTTATTAGTGATTTACTCACGCGCTAAGGAAATTAAGAGGCAGAGACGGGCAACCGGACTAAGAGACACGGAGAGATAATAAAGAGAGAGAAAGCGAAAACCAGAAAAGCTTTTTTTTTAAAAAATCTTTAAAATAAAGCGAAGGCTAAGGAAATCGCTTCCGCGAAATTTTTCATTCTCTTTGAGAACGGAGTGTACTGTCAAATAATAAGAAAAATTTTTAAAAGAAACAAAGAAATATGAAATGAAATATAATTTTTCTTATTTTTTAGCTAATCTGATATCTTTACAATATTTTTGGAAAATTTTACGTTAACAAGAAAATCTCCGGAATTTAAGGAAAGCACAAAACATGCGAGACATTGTTATTGTTATACCAAATTACGTTTTAGCAACACCCTAGAATAAAATATAAACTCTCATTTAATGTGGTTTTTAGACATTCATGCCATTAAGGCCAAATGACTAATTATTTCTAAAGTATGTCCATCTTTAAAAATAATATTAAGTTTTTTTTCAAAAGACAAATTCATCATGGAAGAGAAAACTATTTTTCTACTAGAAAAGGAACTCCATTGCTTTCGATTGCAATGAATTTATATTTTGCCGGACTTGTAGTTTTTAACACTACAGGAAAAAAAAGGATTTTAGCATCTCAAATTAATTCGTGACTTAATTCTTCTTTTTGATGTCACAGAGCTGCTTATAATGGATTGCTAGGAACTTAATTAATTCTCTGCACTGATTTCAAAGAAACTAGTTTGCAAAAGTTTATCATGAATTGTGGTTATGTAGTCTTCGAAGAAAAAAAAAACTTTTAGATTAGAATACCACTGTACTGCAATAGTAGTAATTATAGCTCTTAAGGTCTTAAGTGCAAATTTATTCACAAGACGATTTGGGCTTTGCTGTTTACTACTATAAAGGTAGCCAGAAATATTTATGAATGATTTCATTTTGCAAAATATCATGTGTGTGTGTACGTATATACGTATATGTCCCTCCTTTAAGTGTAATCTTTCCTGGCGATTTTCATCCTCACATCTACATAGAACTTCCACTGAGCGACGGTTCCATTTTATTTTTGATATAAAAAAAAAAAAATTAAATTTAAAATAAAAATAAATAAAAAAAGATGCGTAATAAGAGTAGATTTAGTTACAATTAAAGTTGCATAGTTATTAACAAAGAGTCACATTTAAAAGCAGGGTAAAGGAGAGCAGACAGAAGTTTTTCATTAAATATGAGAAGAGATCTTTGTCTGTTGCCCTTCCATTTATTTATTAAATCATTTACAGTTTAAAATAAAATATAATAAATCGAAAATACATAAAAACATATAGATTTATTTACAAAAGAAACTTCAAAAATTTTGTTAATTTTTTAGTCAAATTTAGATAAATAACTATAGTGAGGCTTTCTTTTAATTATCAATAACCATATTAATGCCGATAATATTAAGTCTTTTAACAAAGTTGTTCTTGTTGCAACATTTAATTAGGATATATTTTAGATGTCAGAATAAAATACAAAATTAATTTGCAAATTAAAGTAAACATTTTGAAAAACTATCGAAATTGAAAATCAAGTTGTACTTTTAATAGCGAATTTTTTTTTCTTAATTACTGCATTTGAATGAAACCAAAAACATGTTCTCCCTTAAATTTGAAAGAGTTATTAGATAGTTCCTTCTTTTTAAAGCCGTTTGCAGCAAATCTCATATATTTTTTTTTGCCAAGTTTATAAAAATATGCAGATGGAAGCAATAAAAACGTGCATATAGGGGGAATGAATTACAGTCAGTTTTCTTTTTATCTTTATATAACTCAAAATAAAAATACATTTTATTTCACTTTTCGAACACATGATGAAGAATTTACCGGTAATTATCGAAGATATATATTAAATAAAAGACCAACACTATTAAACTTAAAAATAAATTAATTCCGTCACACCCACGATGACACTTTGGTGTCAAACCCTGCAACAATAAAAAATTAAGATATAAGAAAAAAAAAAAAGACTTTCCTTATAACCCGTACGAAAAAAATTGAAAAACACGTTTAAATAAATAAAATAAATTAAAAAAAAAAACCAAAATCAAAACAAAAAAATTTGTTATTTCATTACTATACACACTAAGCCAAATATATTCGTGTAAATGAAACTAGAAATAGTTTTAATTTATAATTATAAACTTAGCTTATTGCAACAACAACAACAACAACAACAACAACAACAACACTAACAACGAGAAATTATAAACGTATATTCAACAAATATGGTAATAAAATTCGATAAATTTTAGAATCAGTATTCACTTAATATGGTTTTGAAAATTGACTGCTGCCTGATATATTACTGCAATGAACATAATAAGTAAAGTCTCGTTAGATTATGTGAGAAACTGTGAGCATTTTTGAGACATTAAATTTAAAATGCAGCTAATAAATAACTGACTGATTTTTTTTTTTTTTTTTTTTTTTTTTTTTTTTTTTTTTTTTTTTTTTTTTTTTTTTGTAAAACAAAATATAATTTGTTGTTAAAAATTTATTGGTTTGGTTTTGAATTGAATTTGCGTTAGTTGTTATTGTGGCGTTATATCGTCGAAGAAGTTTCGTGCTTTCGATAATGCATTCAATACGCCGCAATATATATATATATAATAATAATAATAATAATAATAATGAGATCAGTTTTAATTGCTTTTGATAGATAGATATATGGCTTTTCTTCTTATAACTTCTATTATATAGGTAAAGTAACGTTTTCTTTTGAATCTAAAAATTGACTGAATTCATTATAATTCAGAAATTTTCTTTTATAAAATGTGCGCAAATAGCCTTTTTATAATATGAAAAACTGCAATCACTCTCCCTCTCTAAGAAGAAACCGTGTGTAGTAATTAATTACCAAAAAAAAAAATAAGCTTTTCCCCTTAGAAGAGAACCTACTCTAAGAGCATAATGGGGAAAAACTATCTTATAAGAGAATATTTTTTTTTTTTTTCTTAATTCTCAACAATTGCAGGCGATGAACAATACAAAATCAAATCTAAATTGTGCCGAATCTATAAGTGCCTACGCATGCATTTTTTTTATTCCCCCGTAGCGGTGTTCCATTTCGCTGTGTTGGAATTGTCGTAAAACGTTTGCATTTTGGGTGATTTGTTATTCAATGTTTCTCGATAGTTTCTCGTTATTTGTTATATATTACTAGATTTGATTTTTCCTATGTTATTTCTGTAATAGATACCATGTTATTGATAATATACAAACGATTCAAAAGCAATTTAAATGAAATTTTCCAAGTTTAATATTTCAGTTTAAAATTGTAATTTTCCGAATGAATGGAAAAAAAAAAAAAAAAAAAAACCTCCTTTGAAAACAATTCAGCTTTATCAAGCTGGGGCAAGGCCCCAACTTTATAGGCTGGGGCAAGACCGACTTTTTTCGAATAGAACTTTTTTTTTCTAAATAACTATTTTCGCTATAAACTATGAGAAAAACCAAACTTTTGTTTTTTGGTATATAAAGGCTTTCTTACTTTTGATGAAAATTTTTATATGGGAGAAGATTCCAAGGATAGAGTAAATTAATCCAAACTTTACACAGTCAAATTATAAATTAAATCGCAAATCTCGGGCCAATCCGCATTTAAAATATTAAAAATTAAATCTGATCGCCACATAAAGGCTTATTTTTTTTTTTTTTTTAATATCATTTATGTGGGGGAGAAATAGATTTAAAAGTGGTCTCATCATATCATAATTTTCCGCGCTCATTAATTAGATCAAAATAGTATATTTTTACTTCGTCTCTTTTGCCCAAACAGAGCCCATTGTGGATAGAAAAGAACACTGAGCCTAATTAACATAATTTTCAAAATGAAATCTTTATTTGGATATTGTTTGTCATACGGCGGCTTCTTAAAATACTTTATGAATCGGCAGTTGTTAAAATCGCATACAACACACAATCTGAATTTTTATATCCGTCTAGCAGTGGACTGGGCCAAACTATGCCATAAATCTGATAATTTTATGTATTTTATATATATACATATATATTTTATGTATTTTATATATATACATATATATTTTATGTATTTTATATATATACATATATATTTTATGTATTTTATATATATACATATATATTTTATGTATTTTATATATATATATATATATATTATGTATTTTATATACAATTCCTGTATGGTAGTAACAGATGAAAACTTTGTTTTTCATGAAGATTAATATGGATTATAAGAGATTAAGATTAAATACTATCGCAAGTATGTACATAAATGATTTTAAAAAATTTTGCGCTAACTTTTAAACAAAGTATTGTACAAAAGCTTCTTGGCGTTTTGTACAAGAAAAATTATCGATAAAAAGGCCGATATACAAGTTCGATTTTAAATCATATTTTCAAAAATTTTTTTTTTTTTTTTTTTTTTTTTTTTTTTCTTAGCGGAAATTTTCCAAACGAAAAAAGGAATTGAACCACTCGCACTTAGTTTAAAAATGAACAAGATTTTAGTGAACACCAGGTGATGTTAAACCTTAACATCTCCAGGTTATATTTCTCTGACTGTTGCGAAATAATAAAATTACAGGACTACCTACTTTAGTAAAAGAAACAGGAGAAAAAAAAATGCAAAACAAATATAAAATAAAGAAGAGATTATACATTACTAAAAACATAACAAAAAAAAAAATCGTTACAGTAAGTGTTGCGAAGTTGCAGTCAACTGCTATAGGTCAAGCAGCTTATTCGCCAAGTGAAATATATGCTTTGCGCTATTTTCTCTTAGGATTAATGAAAAGAGAATAATCATTATGTGTAAAATGTCTTGCGACTCTAATAAAACTTGATTTTATTATTTTGTTAATATTATATATATGTTTTTTCTCGTACCTATGAATTTGCAACACTTGTAATTCTCAATAGCATATAATTTCACTTCGAACTAAATGAAAGGAAAAAAAAATAAATATTTGTTTTGCATTTAAAAATGTGCTAAAAACATTTTACATATTTTTTTTGTAACATTTTGTTTATGTTTATGTTTATGTTTAGCATGTCAAGTATGTCGTAATATAGATTTTTTAAACAAATTAAAAGTATATTACATTAAATTATATATGTAGATAAACGATTAGCTTTAGCCCCGCTATTCACTCAAACAATATATGATTCATACTTGAAAGGAATTTTTGTGTTTTGCTCAAAGTTCTTTTAAGAAATATTTATGCATTTTATAATTTTTGTAAGCATAGTTTTTTCTCTACGAGAAAGATTAAAATTTATCGAATGAAATATCGTATCGAATATCATATTTTATAGAACTGATTTACTAAGGATTTTATAAATATATTAATTACAATACATTGAAGAGCGTATTGTTAAAAGTAACTTAAATAAATTATTAGGTCAAAAGTTTATTAGGTCAACGTCACAAAAAGTTTAATAGGTCAAAGAAAGTTTAAAAGATTCAAAGAACATTCTAATAAACATGCCATTTGCAATCTTCTTCTTCAATCTTTCTCATTTTTGTAAATCAATGAACTTAATGATTTATCATATACGGCATTTTAAAAAATATGTTCCCTCCTGCTCCATCATTTCATTTTTGAATTTTTTGACGTTTTCAATCCTAACGCTATTATTGCATATATTACAAGGTTTTCCAATGTTGTCGACTTATAAAATTTAATCTAAACTATTTTTTAAAAAATAAAGCAACGAGAATTTTTTTTTTTATGATAATCCATAACGAAAGGAAGAAAATCGACGATACATGCATTATATGTATATCTCAGGTATTTAAAATTCGACCTAAGTTCTTTTACTCATAGATTTTTAATATATTTTAGATGCTATAGAGATAGACAACTGGCCGCTTGCTATTTTTGGCAGTTAAATACATCAGACAATGAACTACAATAGCAGAAAATAAAACTGAGAACATCGACATTACAAAAGCAAAGTAGAACAAATTTTAAAATACATACTATAGACGACACAGTAGGCGCAGAATATCTAAGTGTTCCGTAATCATTTTAGAAGAAAAACGCTTTTCGTACAATAAAATAAAGATTGGAGACCAAGAAAAAAAACGAGGAAAATTGCTTTCACGTATGAAACATATTACAATTCATACAACAAACAAGCACATTACATGTCTATTGTGTGCGAGACATAATTTATTCGTTAGTTGGTGCTTCGCTGTCTCAAAATTATTTTGCAGCTTCCTTGTGTGGAAATTCCATATGATAGTTGGCATGAATCTACTTAAGAAATTCATGCGCTTTATGAATATATATCTATCTATCTATCTATCTATTAAGAGTTCAACAAACGTTGAAAATGAAAGCACACGTGCCATACAGAATATATATAAAACAGATTCGCGAATTTCCAAATTAATAAAGAATGGTAGATCAACAGAGTGATGCTTTCTATTTAATACTTTCCAATCTATTCATTTGTTAAGTTAATTTTAGAAAATAAAGGGCTATATATATATATATATATATATATATAAATATATTTTACTATTTTACTTTACGCTTTTTATTTTCCCATTTTCCTGTAATTGTCTCGACCACACTTGCCATCATCGATCATAACGAATATATTCTTCTACTTATTATCATGTAAACCTTCCTCCTTCAATATTTCATACATAATTTTCTTGAGATTAAATCTTAACTTACTCGAATAATTTTATTCATTCTTAGCTTAATATGCGAGCAAATTTATTACAAACACCTTAAGTCACAATTTTTAATAGATTTGTAGTCAAGCCATGAATTAGTGAAAAACATTAACTGTAATTACATGCGGTCAAAAAATTTAGACACCAAGTTATAATTTTGTATTCGTAGTAAGTCATAGCGACCGCTAGATACCAACCCCTTGTTTTAACACAATTCGTCACCTATGTTTGTCAAAAAATAGTATTCCAAAATGCATTCTACTCTTTTCCAATTTGTGTCGATAAACATTAAAAATGAAAATACCTACAGTATCCTACATTAGTTGCTGTACAAGATATTATAGCTTTGTGCGGACGTATGTAACACGCAGAAAGGCTTAAGATAGAACGAAATTTTATTATATCGATCGATGTAAGTCTGTTTGTGCGTTTGTCCATTTTAATTCGTATTCAATCCAAATGTTGCCATTTTTAAAGATAACGCTATTGAAAATGGTTTCGATAGGATCATCTTTAAGACCTCTTTCCATATAAAGCCGCATTTGAAAATGGCCTTTATATAATAAAAATCGGTAGAAATTTGTATTTTGGTATAAAAAATGAATGCACAATATTTAGGCCGAATGGGCCTTTTTTCTTAAACCATCTCTCATCTTTCTTAAACCATATCACCTTTCTCATGAAAAGTAAGCCTTTATATATAATAAAATACAACGATCAAAATGAGTCCGTAATAATAATTTGACAAAAAAAAAATAAAACTAATTGTAGCAAATTTGAACCACGTAGACCTATTTTTTGAAAAATCATCTTTTATAAGTATTCACATGAAAAGCAAACCTTTACGTTTCACAAATGTTCAGATTTTAATATTTTATGATGAGAATGAGTCCCTTATAGCAATTTGACATACAAATTGACTGTACCAAATGTGGATCTGAAAAGTTTATTCTTTGGACAAACTTATGTTTATAATTTGTCATGTTTTCCCACAAAGGTAACTGAAATATTGTACTAATATTGTATGCAAAGTGGTGTAGAGTATTTAATGCTGGTCGAACTTAGTCCGGAATTTTTTTTGCTTGCTCATATGTAATGACATTTCAAAATAAAATTTTATATTGTGGCAAATCCATCAAATTTCATCAAAATATATGTTCCGTTCAGTGCGTACAATTTCAGGCAGACAAAGAGTCTGAAATTTATACTTAAAACGAACTGAAAAATCATTCTGAATCGATTAGTTAATAAAGTCGGGATCTGTCTAAACTCCTTCTATGTGTTTCATATATCCGCTAAAATAATTCACATACCTTGGCCACCATGAATGGAGGTGAGACATTCATCGCGATTATCAATGCGATTTCTAAGGTAAAAATAATTCGTATACTTTTTTTGTTCTCCGTGAAAACAATGAAAATTAAAAAAAAAAAAAAAAAAAAACCATAAGTACAAAATTTGCTGAAAGATTGCGTTTACCATTTCTATATTTATAGATTTGAAACTGCGCAGTTACAAATAATTGGCTCTGTACCAAAGTACTTGACCAGAGGCACATGTAACGTAATTCATTTCACATTATTGTTAGTTCCAAAAATGAAATATTTATTGAAATAAGAATAATAAATTTTTTCGTCATTTTTATTATGAAACTTTTAAAATGCTTTTACTGACAGTAAAGCAAGCATACGGGATCTTGACGTTTACATTTTACATTATTTTTATGCATTTAGATAAAGATACGGCAAACTGATGCATATATATGTAATAGGTGGGTTGAAAAGTTCGTAGGCTGACACATAGATGACGCTGCTAGTTATTAAATCCATATGATTTTTAGTTAGCCCTAACCTTCAGAAGACATGTGGATAAACCACAATTTAGTTATTTTATGCCAATGATTTCGGTTAAAAAACATCGAAAATAGTAGATAAGTAAAATGATTGAAATATTTTTGAATTTATTCAACTTTGTAGGTGTGACAAGATACCTATCGTGTCAAAAAAAAAAGAAAATAATACATACATATACACATATATGATGACGGAAGTAAAGTTAATTTTTACAAAATATCTGAAAATATATAACAATTTCCTATAAAACGTCCCGACAAAAAAGTCTCTATAGAAAGTCCTATTTCACAAAAAGCCATTAGATGTAAAAATTCTTAATTTTTAATATTTTTCGATAAAGGTAAATGAAACCTAGTATGTACAGTAGAAGTATGGTGTAGCAAGCAAGTGAATGTGAAAAAACTTGAACGGAATGAGAACATTTTTTGAACGCCGTCTCATATAAATCTTATTATAAGAAATAAAACTTTATGTGTTAAAAAGGTCGCTGCTTTTAACATTTAATAATAAAAATTAGTAGGGATTAGCATGTTGACGTATAGATCTACCAGTCCAAATTTGAACTTTATTGATCAATGTTATTTCTCGGGCTCTCATCTACACGAAAAATCTCATCAAAGGCAAGCCTTTGTATGTCAGTTGTATATAATAATTGTTCTTATAACGTGTCAAACGCCATACTAAATCAATTCTCTTGTATGTAACACTTAGAAAGAATTACGAATCATTTCTAAATCGATTGAAGCATGTCTACAAAATCGTAATATTTGAGATATTTTAACGATATTTGGTGCATTAGCATCTTTTGCTTGAAGCGCAAACATTCTTGAAACTGAAGGAGATCGGACGCGTTATTTTGAAAAACTCTTTATATGAAAAAAATTGCAATTTTCAAAAATTTCCAACAAAATTCGCTGAATGTTTATACTTCGGCGTAAGTAGATCAATTTTTTTAACTTCACTTCGCGTAGGGATTCTCTTGGAAAGTAGCTTTTACACTTCCAAAAAGATATAATTGTTGGCATGTCATCACGAACACACATGAAGACTTATATTAAGTGAAGTTGTGCAGTGTATTTAATGGTCAGCAGCCTAGGTCGACTATAATAGTTTTGCTTATTTTAAATTGAAAAAACCTTATTATTAAATTTTGAACCAAGATGTGCGGTATTTGAATAGTTAAATAAAAAAAGATTTTTGAAACTTTAATTAATCTTTTTCTTTATATAACAAATTGATTAACTTTCAAACTAAATCTTTGGATTTAATCTCTAACCAAGTTGGAGATTAACATACCATATTCCTCTCCCTTTTTGTATTTTCAAAGATTTCAATAAGAGACAGAAGAAAGTAAATAACTCGTACCGGTATTAAGAAGAAATTTGCATTCATTCGTAATAAATTTTGAGAATTAGTATGGTTCAACTTACCTCCCTCTCCTCCGTATCATCATCTTGCCGTTCTGGATCGAGATCCTATATATATGTATGTAATTATATATAAATACGTGAATAGAATATGCAAAATATATTCATAACAATAATGAAATATTACAAAATAAATGGATTATATTTTTGCTACTTACATCCATATCAATATGAACAACGCCAGTTGATCTTCGTTTCGGTTTTCTTCGACGTTGAATAACAGCCTGTGTAGCTAAAGCACTACGGCTATCATTTTCCTTGTCATTATCTAGAATATATTCAAAAAATGATAAAAAAATAAACAATATAAATTGAACGAATGCAATCTACTAATACTTCATTTGAAATTTTCACTATTTAATTTTAGACAATATTTTTCAAATAGAGGGAAAGGTAATAGAATAATAGTATTTGAGTAGTTAAGTGTTAGGAACAAAAACTTTTTGAAAAATATTAAAAAGTTAGCAACACCGGAGCCATATCCGTGAACACATTTTGTATAATCGGAGCTTTTTCGGGAAAAGGCATAACTGGTCCAAATTAAAATTTAAAAAAAAAATCGTTAATCTACTCGTATGGTAGGAGAGTATTTGAATGAAAAAGCTTCATTTTGGACCGAAAGAAAAGACACTCATTTATTAATAGGTAGTACTTGCAAAAATTCTGATAATTTTTCACTTGAAAAAGTCATTATTTTAAGAGAAATTTGTACAATAACGCCGAAATTTTCTGCATTTTTTTTCTATCTTTTTTGCAACGTGACGATACCGTGTCGAAAGAACTCATGATCTATTTGGGGCTATCCATGAACCAACCCTTTTTCGCAGTTCTTCAACTTTGTGGAACCGCGTGCCACCCAAGCAATCAGAAGTCGCTATGTCTAGTGACAACGCGAGGAAGCGCCATAACTTCCTCTTCGAGCTGCAATATTGTGTCCTTGGGCACTTTTGCAATATGTGGCTGAAACGACATTTTCAGTCAATTCGTGTGGTAGCCATTTTCTTACTTTTTAGTCCTTTCTAATCATGCACGCAAATGTCTAGAAACAGATAATTCATCAACTTCTAAGCTGTTCGAATTTTTACTTTTCTTGAGTTCTCAAAACGTCAAACTGACGAATAGACACCTTTTTCACTTCATTTTTGTGGCTTATAAGCAAGAATTTAATAAAACAATTGCCAGAAGAAACTTCTTTCTACCTAGTGAAAGCGAAAATTCGTTTGTCCCAGTGGCTTATAGTAGATAGATATGACCATAAATACTATCTATGTGTGTGGTAAGTTATTTATGACTCGATGTAATATTTTTTAACAGGCAGATACAAGCTAATAAACTTTTGGTGTCTTCGCATGGCCAAAAATGTCAACTATACCATAGCACTGCTGTTAAGAATTACGTACCTTTGTCATCGTTAGAACTACTAATACCGGTTGTGGTGGTGGCTACTGAATTTGTTGTGGTTGTGGAAACAGTAGATGTCTCTGGCATCAAGGCGGTAGTGGAAGTCGACGCTGAAACACGACGCGGCATAAACGATCCAATAGAACTAGTGTCAGCCTCAGCGTGGCTAGATGTCGCCGAAGCGCTAGTTAATGTAGCTATAGAGCTATTAGTTATGGTACTATTTGGTGGCGCAGAAACCGGTCTACCAATCATGTGTATTGTTTGATTGGTTGCGGAAGAAACTAAAAAAATAACCATAAAGATAAAATAAACGTTTAAAAATTTTAATTTATGATTTTATAATTCTTACCATTAGGGTTCATGCCACCACTAGTTCTGCGCTGTGACATGACTGTTGATGAAAGATTAGCAGCTGCTATAACTGCCGGAGCACTTGGTATAATTATGCTATTATTCGGTGGATATGAAGAATTCCCACTAGAGGCGTCTTCTAATTTAAACTGAATTGTAAATAAAATTTAATGAAAATTAAATTTAATTTTTAATTGTTAATATTAAAGGCAATATTATTTGAAATTTTTAATAATTACAACGTCTAGCATTTTTGATATTTAAGTATTTATTAATTATTTTGATATGTCTTTGAGCTAAAATATTAATTATAGACGATTGCTCCATAACCAAAGTGCAAACTTTCACCAAATATTTATAATAACATTATTCAAAAAAAGGTACTCTTATATCTGTGATCGTTGAAGAGAATACATTTTCTTAGCTTTTTTTTTTTAGGGATTTGGACAATTTTGACGAAGCTTTTATGATTTGATAAAACTTATCTTGAATAATTTAATCTATCTATGTTTAATTAATTAAGCTATCAGATGTTCTCTCTTTTTACTACCTAAAGTTAACATCATCCGTCTTTGTGATTATAACTAGAGTGAGTGTGTTTGAGAAGGATTTTTTTAAGATACAAAATTTTTTTGCGTTTGGCATCTTTATTCTCATTTATCAAAACCTTTTCCAACGTTACCGTCGAGTATTCGCTTTCAAGCAGACCCATATATATATAATAAGCGAAATTATATATTTAAGGTTCACTTACGTATTTCAAATTTTAATTATTTTATTTCAAGTTCAATTATAAACTTCTTTATGGACAATTTTGTTCAAAATAAAAAAAAATAAAAAAAAAAAAAAAAAATGAACACTAAAAAAGAGAAATGACGGCAACATCTTACATAATCAATTATTATAAAATAATTCTTTATTAATAGAAAGAAAACAAACTGCTACAAATAAATGAATTAAAAAAATTTAATTACATATAGGCAAGGGCACGGTACCATTAAGAAGAGAAATCGAAAAAATATATCTAAATTTTAGTTGTTTTTTTTTTTTGTGATTTTTTTTTCCACTACAATAATTTTTATATTAAAAATAAGAACAAAATTCAACTTCGATTAGCGAAATAACAAGGCTTTCAGAATATGATTTTCAAGTTATTCTTTAAAAATGGTTTTGAACATTTTGAATAAGTTTTATGGGCGCAAAAGCCAAACACCCTTTGCCTAACACTATATTTCAAATATCCTCGCTATGAAACACCAAAAATTACGTTCTCTTTTCATAAGAAAGGAATCTGAAAAATATACCTCTTTAGTCCTAACTTGCCATAGTAAATTTATCTATAATATATAAACCTATATATATATACTCACTATTTTATGTCAAATTTCCTTATAAAACACTAAAATTTAGATCTTGTTTCCGTATAAAAGTCAAAAGTTTTTAAGAACATTCGTATGAAAACGGATTCTTGGTCCCATCCGTCGAACTTGTTTTAAATTTACTTAGCACACCTAAGGGTTTTTGAGGAAAATATATTCATGTCACAACTTTTTAAAATAAGGTTTTCTAGGTAAGAGAGGAACTTATCGCAAAAGTGGTCAAAACCAATCTATTTTTGATAACGTTCTTTCTTGGGTCAAAACATGTCAGCGTATGAAATTTCATAAAGATATCTTGAAAAATTGTGACTTACAAATTGAAATATATGAATAAATCCCAAGCGGACGGATGAAAGGACATGAATAAATGGATTTAAAAAATTATAGCCAATAAATTCGTATATCAAAAGGTAGCAGCTCTATTTCAAGTCCATCCGCACAAATATAATATACTCTTAGCAAATTTGTTGTAGACTATAACTATGTGCACAAAGTAAAGAAACAACGCAGCCAAAATTATCAGCCTTGAAAAATATTCATAAAGAAAAAAAATTGTCGCGCAATCCGGAACGAGAAGGTATTGCAATTAATATGGTTGTTTTTTTTTTTTTTTTTTTTTTTTTAAGAGTAAAGGTCCACTCAGCTAACTTCTTTTGCAATAATTCAGTTACTTATTAACCGTGACATCGGATTCCGCTGATCGAAGGCAAAAACTTTGTGTTAGCGAAGGCATTCAGGCAACTGCTATTTTGTAAGTCGATTTTGAAAGTCCGTTTAAGTGAATGGATTAAAAACGATCTTATATGCGTACTATTTCAACTCGATGCAAAATATTCGATATGAGTCAGTCTCTGTTCTTGAGGATAGCGTATATAATTAACAATTCGAAGTTACTAGCTTCTGTTTGCGTTTTTATTCATTAACTTCATTGCTAATTGATTGACTGCGAAACGGAGAAAACTATCCTTATATTATCCAGAATCGGCATTTGAGCTTGACTGAAACTATAATAAATCGCCTCGTGTAAAGAAACAAATCTTAAGAGTGATATCAGATCAGTTTATTCATACATAAACCGATGAAAATAATATAAAAAGGATTCTGAAACGTGTTGACAATTACAAGCTCATCCATCTTGTTGAATCTTCATGATTAATGATTTGATTTTTTTTTTTTTTTTTTCAAAGATATGGTTCATCTCTTTAGAAAAATTATCGTTTGTCGATGTTATAAAACTGTTGAAATGTGCCTAATATGTATATATATATAATCGAATGTATAATTTTTTTCCTTTAAAGGAGACAGAATCTTAGACAATTATGATTTTAAAGTTCTGTTGAATGAAACAAATTTAATTTCCCGTATCACTCTCGTCAGATAATTTTGAAAAAGCCAATTAAATCGGTCCATAGGTCTGTCCGTTGAAAACTAATAGAGTACTAATCGTTTTGGCATTTCTTTTAAAATTTTCAAAATATTTTCAAAAATTTATAACTTTTAATTTGGAGCTTTTTAACCTTTCCCTTAATGATTTCACATTCAGCTACGTCAAGAATTACTTGGCTAATTATCAAAAACTAAATAATTATATGTAAAGCGGCGTAGCAAAGTATTTTTTTAGTTTATGCAATTACTAATGAGCACATTGTTTGCCATATCATATTAAAACGCGTTTTGAAATGTCGCGATTATATAGACAGATTTTCACTCTTTCTTGTTATTGAATACCGTGCAGAAGCTGGCGGTGAATGTTAACGATATTAGACATCACTTTATCATTAATCTAAAATGCACACCTACACACATGTAATGAAAATATTGTTAATCAATAAATCAAAATAGTTTCTACTAATTAATTAAAAAATTTTTGGTTATTGTAAGCAAACATCCGATGAAGGCAATGGACCGATTTAAGTGACTTTCAAATTCGAAGGCAAAAGAGTTTAGTAATAATAATAACTATAACAATAATAGTAATAAGAATAATAGTAATAAAAAAAAAAGGAAAAATATTCAAAAAACCAAAGAAATCTATCCTCAATTTTCTAAATAAAATTTTTAGAAAGTGAACATGATCGTCATTTTACAAATAAATGAGTTACGGACTCAATTCTTTAATGCATGTTTCCAATGTATTATTATGTATATCTGATAAACTTATATATACACTCCCTCCCTGTGTTTGGAATATAAAAAAAGAATCTTGAATCTTGAGATTAAACAACGCTAGACGAATGAAATCAACGATATTTACGATAGATGATAGATTGAACGACAGGCAGATAAAATATCGAAAGAAGCTTTAAAAGTAATGAAATATATTTAGAGTTAAAAAAAAAAAAAATGCAACACAAAATGGAAACCAAGACAAAGTTAAGACAAGAGGAATAATGATAGATATCTATACGATGATAATTAAGAATTTTTAAATGTAATAGAGATAAGCTAAAAGTAATTATATAATATTCGAAATATTCTTAAAAGCACAATATCAACTCAATCTTTTTAAAACAAATACTACAAAATACTAATATATATATGTATATATATTTAATTTAATATATATGACAAAAAAATACCCTCAGAAGAAGCCAAAGTCTGATTTTTAAGAAATTTTCATACCGAGAACATAGAACAAATACGTAAAAAACCTTAGTGATCGCATATACAAATACAAACACACTTTATAAACATGCGCGCATACACATCATAAGGCCGTATTAAACACAATTATATTTATTAAATTTAAAAATTAAAAATACAAAAAAACTATCGTTTAGGTGTAGAGTGTAGAGAAGAAAAAAATAAATAAATAAATAAATAAAAAAATAGAAAGTATTGTTGATACTATATATTGTTTGTATTGTGTATGGAGGAGGTTGTTGTGAGCATACCTTGGAACCAGTATCAAATTTCATACGCCATGAGGGTCGACGTTCGGCAGGATAAAAGCCAGCACTGCCCATTTCTCTGGAACCAACATTACAAAAGTCATTGCCACCACTTTCACGTTCACGTGTATGCAACGGCGAAGAAGGCAATGAAGATGAATCCAAACTGCGACGACTTGTATAATTATAACCTACACCGGTTATCGAACCTACCCCAGTTATCGGGCCAAAGATAGAACTGTTAGTAGTACTAGTCTGTTCATTATTTTCATTATTGGCCGTAGAGGTTGTTGCAGTAGCATCGTTTCGTTTTTCATTGTTGACGGTATATTTATTTGCTTCGCTACGTAACTTTTCAGCCAATGTAGTTGTATTGCTACTATTATCGGGTTCGAAATAGGGACGCTTTTCTCGCAAACGTACCGGACTGCCCAGTGTAGGTGAAGGGGCATAATATTGCCCAGACAACGTTGTGGTTGGTGATGTGAGAGTAGCTATCACGGTGTGTTGTGATGAAAGTGGCAGAGGATTGAAAAATGCAGAACGTACGCGTTCATTAGCGTTTTGTAAACGTTGTGAAATTAATTGTCTTGTAGGTGTATTCGGTTTACGCATTCCTTCCGCAGGTGGCGGCGGTGATGGAGATTCAGTCTTTTTATTATCGTCCTCTCTATTGTACTTAGTAGATCTGAGCCGTCTGCTTCGATTATCTTCTGCGTTACTTTCGTCTTCGCTAACACTGCTTGATCTTGAATATAAACGATTCCTTTGGTGGGGTGGTGCCACCACTACAGTCGTTTCGTGACTTTCTGTGGGTGTAGGTGTTCGTGAGGTTTTACGTGGTGCCATTATAAAAGTGGCGCTTACTTCTTTCTCTTCACCATCATCAAGATCATTGTTATCATTTTCTGTGGGTAATTGTTCCGTTTCATTAACATCTTTATTATCTGTGTCTGTAACATTCGACAATGTCCGTAATTTTCCTGAGCTTGTTGCCATTAATGTAAAAGAAGCGGTTATTTCAACATCATCATCTTCTAATGATTTTTGATTTACTGCATCGCCGTCATATTTCGTAAGCACCTTCGACGACGATGTACCTTTATTCGATTGTTCTTCAGTAATTGCTAGTGTATCTGAATCGCTATTTATTGGTATATTATTTGAAGTTTTGCTTGCTTGCGTATCATTCTGTTAATTAATTAGTTGAACAAAAACATATTTGTTGTGTTGACAAATACAACAAATAAAATTGTTTAACGATAAAACTTCACCATATTCAAAATATATTTTAAATATACTTAATAAAGAGTGTCACGAAAAAAGGGAAAATTCTAAACTTATTTCGACTTATTTGAAATTTAGAATTACTTTGCTGGGCTTTTTCAGAATCAGAGGAGTAAAGTGGAATGAATATCATCGTTTTACTAAATGTTAAAAAAAGTTGTGTGTGAAAATAATTCGGTAAAAAATAACGAATAAAAGGAATTTAGTAAATTTGTGGTTTCCTATGACTTTTTCATGCCCAACAAAGCAATTATTGACAGCTATATGTAAAGAGAGAAACCTTTAGCAATATAATCATGCAACAAAACTAACACTAACGATTGCCTAATTGCATGCATAATTTTATTAATAATCCTTTGTAATAAAATAATAATAATAAAAAAAAAAAAAAATACTTCACATTTATAATGGTTTTTAAAATTAGCAAAATTACATAAAAGCAATAATATTAATAATAATAATAGTAATAAAAATAATAATAACAAAAATAATAATAATAATAATAATAATAATAAATCGTGTGTATAGATTTTTTTCTAACTTTTATTTTAAAACCTAACGTACTTGTACAAAAAAAAAAGGAGAAACTCTGAGAGGGAATCACAGTAATACGTTCTATTTGATAGAGGTAGGGCGGTAGGGTGATGAATTGACAGATAGACAAACGATAATGTATTTAGATGTATCTGTATGTAATAAATCCTATGAACTTTAAAAATTTCTGTTTAATAAAAATTTTTTACAATTTAAAAATGAATACGCCTTGTGAAGCTAATATTAATTAAATAATATACTAATTATTACTTTTAAGGATTTCTTCTTAAAGCGAATGATTTATTTTATTTAAGTAAGACTGTAGAGTGATACGTTTTTTTAATCTTTTTTTTTTTCTTGTTCATGAATGCTATATTAAAGAAGAACGCGCCACCGGTTCTAAAGCGTAGTAAATTCAAATCATGTGAGTATGAGATGTTATGCTAATACATATATATATATTTATATATAAATGTTTTACATAAAAATGTACAGATTAGAAGCACATAAACATTAAAAACTAAGCTATGAATGATGAAAAACTACATTTGTGTGGGTATGCGTTTGTTTATTGCTTTATATAAGGCCAAGGAACCTACTGAACCATAAGGAAATTTACAATGAATGAATGAATGAATGAATGAATGAATGACTTAAAACCGATATTATTCAATAAAATTAAATTATAAATAAAAAGATAGTACTTACGTTACTGCTACTAGTGTTGTTATTATTGTTATTGTTGTTGTTGTTCATAGCAGAATTTTTCTTTTTAACTAACTCTTCAGCGCTCTTAATTTCATCAAGAGTGACTCCTTGAGTCGAACGTCTTGTCTCGCGTACACGCTTAGCATGAGCCTTCCGTTGGGTTTCACTCTCTTCGTCCCGTACTGGAGGCACAAATGATCTATTAAACACATAAATAAGAGAAATGTGTATTAAAAACTCAGAAAGTACTATTACAATCAAATATTAGACATTGAAAGAAATATACGAAGAGATAGGCGTTAACATATGCGGATTAACGCGGCGTTACAAATTTGAATTTATTATTCATTTGTATACCCACTGTGCAAGAATAAAGACACGATAGCTATTATATCAGTTTATTGGCAATGCCAAGGAAAATGTGTATAAGTGTGTGTAAGCGAGCGTTTAAAATCCTATTTAGTTACATGCGTCCATTTCACTGCTGCCATAATACCTATAGACGCAGTACTAAGTAATAAGTACTTCTGAAATTAATTACATGAATTAATTACATGAATTCTTAACGCAGTAAATCAACTTGAATGAAGAAAAATATTTCCACTATATCTACTACCCCTATTCTAAAAAAAAAAAATAAAAAATATAAAAAAAATAAAAAAAAAATATTAAAGCAAAAAAAAAATGAAATTCCTCTACACTTGGTAACATTGGATGGGCATGGCCGATTTTTTCCCAATTCGTTTTTTAGGTACTTTAGGATGACCCGTAGAATTTGTAGCAGTTTATTATAAATAACGGGTTAAAAAAAAACCTTTCTTACTTCTAAAAGCAATGTTGTTCTCAGTTCCTTTCATCAAATTGGCCCCATTTCGTTACTAACCAAACCAGTGTGCAAGTTCTTTCAGTGCTTTTACGAAATCTAAAACCGACATTTTTGCAATCGAGAGTATTTTTACCGCATGCAAATGCACAGGCGGGCAAACAGAAGTATGAGCAAGGAAGCCTAGATCAATTCAGGATTTGATATGATATATATATGTATACACTTTATAGGGTCTCTACAGTGCCTTTTTGGCTTTGCAACAACTTTCACAAAATGTATGTGTGCCCCATCTTTTAGTAGTGGGTATAACAAAAAAAAACCCCAAAATTTGTAAATACGTTCTCTATAAATTTTAACAAAAAGCTGGAATTATTATTAGCAAGTGTTAATTGACATGCTCCCATTTATAAAAAAAAAAAAAAAATAAAAAAAAACTGGAATTTTTCATATAATTAATTGAGAAAAAAAAATGGGACTTTTGAAAGCAAACCGCTCTTTTATAGTGTTACTTAACTCAGGATCTTATTATGAAAATTTATTCCAAATTCAAGTTATTTGATAGATTTTCATAAATTTGGTACAAATATTAGTTGAAGAATACCTTAAATTAATTAAAGTAATTAACCATTTTAAGAAAGTTTAAACATTTAATTTGTTGTTAAAGACGCACGCACACGCACGTACACACAACATGCCATGAAATCAGCAAAATATATTAATTTAAAAAAGTCATTAATCATTAAAAAAAAAAAAAAAAAAAAAAAAAATAAACAAATTTAGTAAAACCTTATTAATTTTTTTTTTAGACAACACTTTGTTTAGCCATTTACATGTCAATCGATTAGCGTGGATGAAGGGTATTTGCAATGAACAAAAGTCTTAGGTAAAAGTAAAAGCAAAATTTCCATTTCTCGTTAAATCAATCATTCACAAAGGGCTTCTTTTTTGAATTTTTATGGACATCGATTTAAATATACATAAAACAATATATTATAATATTTATGTGTTGTAAGTAGAAATATGAGAACAACAATTTAAATTGCATATGCATGAATAGCGACGAACAGAAAATATATAAGTACTTGAAGAAATTTTTAATTATATTCCCGGTAGTCTGTTTCGCTTCTTTTACTGTTGCATCAACAACAACAACTGTGTCAACACCAGCATTACTATGCTGATTTATAAGGTTTTGATGATTCGATCTCTTAAGATTACTATCCTTTTCATTTTGCGATGAATTTGTCGGTTCATGATTGATTTGATTGATCAGTACACTAAAAAAAGGCAATAAATCTGTACTGTATGAAAAAGTGAGCAAAAGAATGTGCTTCGATAAAAATAAATTTGAAAAAACAAAAAAAAAATGTTCAATAATAAAGAAGCATTTGATTGAGGTCGTTTCTTTTTTCTAAAAAAAAAATGCTTTTAAAAATTTATTACCTTCTTATTGGTGTGGTATTCACAATAGCAGGCGCATTACTAGTTGTTGTTGTAATCGGTGTAGTATGAATAGAAGAGGTTGTCGATAATGCATTACATGTAGGTGGAGTAGTTGTAGGACTAAGAGGCGGTGATTTCCTGTTTGAAGCAAATATATAAAAAAAAAAAAAAGGAATAAAAAAACTTTTAAAAAAAATGCAAATATTTAAATTTAATTTTAACATAAGTTACATAAATGCAAATTAAAACAAGAAATATATTAGATAAGAAATAAAATAAAAAAACTGACCCAACCCAACGACCAATAATTAAATTGATTTTTTTCTTTTTTTTGCTTACAAGACTATTTAAAAAATATTTTACATTTTGTACCAAACTTTTTAATATCGTAAAATCTTAGATAAATACTTGAAATATGCTTAAAATTGTAAAACACATTATAAGCAGCAGATAACGTATTTTGGAGAGTAAAAGAAATATGTCGGATCAAAAATTGACTGTAATTACATATTTTTTGTTCTTATTTTCTTACCTATACTTTATTATATTTTGAAAATATTTTTATGGAAAAGCCATCAAAGAAAAAAGTTAATTTAGAAATTTTTGTGAAGGAATTTTCTTGAATTTTATATTTTTTTTACAAAAATTCTTTAGAAAATTAACTCATTAAGAAACTTAAAATAACTTTTTGAAAAATAAAAAAAAAAAAAAAATTTTTTTTTAAAGAATTTTCTTAGGTTAAAAACGAAATCAGAAAATTTTTAAAAAAATTTATCGATCTTATTTTATTTTCTTATAATATCAAATTAGTCATTTATTAGTTTTTTTTAATGTTTTTAATGTTTAGCGTTATATGACTTGATAAATATAATTAAAATTTAAAATATGAAAACAATAAATAAAACAAACCTGAGAAATATTTGCTTATGATCTTTAAGTGAAGCCGATCTTTGCACGGCATAATTTTGACTTAAGATGTTCGATATTGTATTATGAATGATGTTTGTTGTTGGATTATTGATTGACAAACTGTTAGTATTGGTTGTATTTGTAGTGATTGCAGAACATAATGTTGTTGTAAAGGCGGGTTGTGGTGTAGTTGTTGTGTTCAAGTTTGTTGTTGTTGTTGTTGTTGTTGATGATGTTGTTGTTGCTGTTGTTGTTGTTGTTGTTGAATTAGCAACACTCGTGTTAAGATTTATTAATGTGGACTTGATTGTGGTACTACTAGTGCTAATGCTACTACTACATATATTACTGTTGTTGTTATTATTATTTTGATTATTGTTACTGACGGTATTAACATTATTATTTTGTTGCAATGTTGCCGGTATTATAGGGCATGAGTTGGCTTTTATGCGTGCACGTAGTTCATTATATTTTTGATAGAATCTTTTTTGCATTTTTTTTTTTTATTTTTTCGTTGAAAAAGTTTTCATTTCATAAAATTTAGAATAAAAGCGTTTTTTTGTTTTGTTTTTAGCACCAATTTGCAATTTTGTTAGCACACATTCAAATGATTTATTTGTTTTATTTTTAATTTGTTTAAGAGGCCGATTCGTTGATGAAGATGAAATTGTAAAAGTATAAAAAATAATAAAAATATAAAAACAAAAATTAGCAAAACAAATTTGTGAAGAGGTTAATATATTTTGTTTAAAAATAAAAACATATATATATATATATATGAAAGAAAAAATTAAATTTCCGTAAGTTTTGTTATCAAAGTATTAAAATAGTTATCCAGCTTGTAAAGAAAGAAAACACCGGTGAGCGATATTGAGAATCACAGCGACATCGCGAATTTAAAAATTTGAAGAAACTCAAAGAGAAGATCGAATTTCTATAGTTAAGTTTACTTTTTAAATATTCACATCGTGTGAATATTTTGTTTTATAATTTTTGCCTGCAAACGGTGTTTTTTCCTACTTAAAAAAATTACAGGAAAAAAATTTTTTTTTTTTTTAAGTTAAAAAAAACCAAGGAAAGAAATTTAATTTTTTCAATTTCATAAATAAAACTACACAAAATTTCAACTACGAAAATTATAAATATATATTTTTTTTTTTTTTTTTGTTTAAAATATCATTAGGCAACGTAGTTAAAAATAAATCGCAATGGAAACAAACTTATTTACTCACTTTTCATCATTTTCAAAGCTTTGAGTTCGTCTCAAAATGATGTCGGATGTATCCGAACTGTTGTTTGTTGTAGTTTTATTAACATCTCTATCAGGAACTTCTAAATTTTTTTTAATTTAAAAATTTATTAAAAATCAAACTTTTTTTTTTTTTGAATAACTTAGAGAACTTACGAATTTTACTTGAACTTTCATTTGGTGTGCGTCCGCGTGGCACATTATTACTGCGACGCCATGGTGTCTCATCATCTGCGGCAGGTATTTCATTGGTTGATTTTTCATCTGCAAAGACAAATCAATGAAGAAAATAAAAATACCACTAGATATATATAACAACATCAAATTGAAGTCAAAATAATAAAGAAATATACATTTCAAAAAACTATGAAATATTTCAAACTGCAAATGTGTTCAGAGATGACCGACGTATTTAGATCATTTGATGTCACTGTGTAGTATATATATATATAGGTAACGCTATTTGATCTGCGATTCTGTAAACTAAAGCAAAATAAGATAAATAAGATTTATAAAGTCAAAGGATCCAGTTTTTGTAGCAACGAACCGTCACTGCCCCAAAACATTTTCATGTACATACACGAAAACTTTCCTTATAAAATCAATATTCGTTTGTATCATTATTAGTGATGTAAATTATAAACAATAATAATACAAAAGTAGTAAATGGTGGGTAAGGTAAATAAATATAAATGATTTATAAAGATTGACAAGAATAAGAAGAACATAACATATTTCATTTCTTTCTGCTCTAAGAGCTTGAATCAATTTTTCTTATGCGAAAGTGAAAAAAAAAATGAATTAATACTGAAAAGGACATGCTTAGAAATTAAAATATGATCGTAGTGATAACTGTAAACACATTTTATCAATTTGTTTAGAAATACCTTCTTGATTATCTTGATTTTCGGAAAGGCTGGTAGAATGCGAACTCTCTGTAGAATCGGTTAATTCTGAATCAGTCTCCTCAGATTCTGAATTCGTTGTTAGACTATGGCCGGTAGTGTTGGTTGTTGTAACGACAGAAGCGGAAGCTAACGAACTTGAAGCTATATAATCGGTGATATACAACATATAACAACAATAAGGACAACAAGAATAGCAGCAATAACAACGATAAACGATGTATTAAAATAGAGCAGATTAGAAGCGCACGAGTTTTACGAAAGAAATGAAAATAATTGCGTGAAATGAATGAAAGGTAAATATAAAAATGAGTAAAGCGAATGCTTATTTGTTTTTAAAAGGAGCAGTAAAATCATTTGTGATGGAACAATTAGTGAATTTGAACAATATTTATTTAATAAAGAGTGATAAAGTGTGATTACAAATTTTTTAACGACCATGAGAACCTTATATGATGGAAAAAGAAAAATTGGACAATAATTCGAAACAATGACCATAAAAATTGTCATAACCAAGATCGACAGATTGATTTGTGAACATATCATTTAACAACAAATTGTTTAAGTAGAAAAAAAAATGAAGAAATCACATAAGTTGTTTTCTTTTTTCTTTTCCAGTAAAAATATAAACTAAACTTTGGATTTTTGTTTAAGTCACTACTTACCATTAGCGTGATCCTTATTATTCTCTGGACGTACTTCGACACGTATAATCTTGGCTGAGGCTTTATCAATATGACTTTCTATGGTATCTGAGATTCTATAGGATATTATTTTAGTATTAATTATTGCAATTTATTAATTTACATTTTATTGTACCTAATTTGACTAGATGGTCGTCGTTTGATGCGTTTGTTATTCGGTCTCAATTCTTCTAGAAATTTTACCATTTTACGATCAGCGACATCAATACATGTCTGGCCAGCGTAATTGCGGACATCCATGTCACCCATAGCATCGACAAGCATTTCAGCTGCCTCTTTCTGGCCCCAATGAGCGGCAGCATGTAGCGGTGTCCAGCCATCATTATCTTGAGCGTCTACGTTAGCGCGGCCAGCGAGTAACAAGCTTAAAACCTTTTTAACGTTTGGATAAAAAAAAAAAAAATATTTAAATACAAAAATTTTATCAACTTTAATTTTTTTCATTCTTATTGCTCTATAATGGACTTTGAAGAATCATACACTTTTGCATTTCTTAATCACCTTAGTGTAGCCCTTCGCCGCTGCAACATGTAGCGCTGTGGCTCCCGTCTTCGGATGTGGTCGATTTACTTCAGATGCATCACTGCGCAACCATCTTTTGGCATCGCTTAGCATTTGTTGTTCTTCAGCTTGCCGTGCTTTGGTACAATCGATTTGTTGTTCGGCCACCATTTTTTGCATGAAATCAATCATGGGCACGTGTTGAATATCGACGGCCAGGTCCACGGCCAAATCGCCATCACTATTAACAGCAGCTACGTCGGCGCCGTGTTCCACTAAATATCGTGCTATGCTAACGAAACTGAAAATGAATCGAAAAAGGAAAATCATATAATCAGAGAAAAATCATACAAAAGCAACACAAAACATTTTAGCCGGATAAAACCGACCATTAAATGCTTTACATCATTGTGACTAATACAATTCTTCATTTACTTTCGCGACATAATATCAAAGAAGTATACCTTCTTTTCATGTAAACCTATGCTTTTGATGAGAACCCTTATAGGAAAGAAGGCCGTGAAAGAAGAAGCGCGGTCTAAATTTAGCAAATTTTTTTTTTCTGTCAATGATCTGCTTGTTCTTCTACAATTTCTCCAATAGAGTACTAACAATTAGACTTTGATACCATATAAAGACTTACTTTCATGGGAGTCCTTATAAACGATAAGATTCAACACAATATGGCTAAATGGCTCTAATTTGGTGCAGGTAATTTTTACATCAAATCTTTTTCTCAGGGCTTTTTGCCATATAAAAGGCTTACTTTTCATGAGAATCCTGATAGACGTTGCGACGCAAAAGATACGCCTACGCGGTCAAATTTGATACAAGTTAATTTTGACGTCAAATTGAGCCTCCAATTTCCATCACAAAATAATGAAACTTTTTTGAATTTTATCAAACAAATGTGCTAACTTTTCATAGGAACGATTATACAGGAGGTGTCTCAACAAAAGATTCTGCCCAATCCTATTTTAAATAAGGCGTTATATGAGTTGTGTTCATAAAAATGGTTCGAATTGATTCTTCCTTAAGTCACGTCTTCCCTAAGTCACATCAGTATCCAAAATTTCATCAAAATATCGCAAAAATTGCAACCTGCACTTTGACCACCCAAATATATGTATATAGACAGACATCAGACAGATAGAGGGACAAAAACGCTTATGTGTAATCAGAAAGTAACTGCGAAGTGATCGCTATGTTAGTAAGTAAGTCTATCTTAAACTCTTCTGAACGTTACGCAAACTTAATACAGCATGTACCACAAATGGGGTAGAATATAAAAAAAGGAGATACGCTTACGAATTAAAGCCAAGAAATTTAACCTTAAAAGGGAACAAACACATAATAGTAGCAGTACCTTTAGATCATTTTTTATGTGAAATTTTCATGATGTAAATACCGCATTGACTTACCCACAAGAGGCTGTGGCATGCAGTGGTGTCCAACCTTCATTATCTTGTCTGTTAATATCGGCTCCATGTTCTACAAGAAATTCTACCATTTCTAGATTGTCATCTATACAAGCCTGGAAAATAATAAAAACAACATATTGATATTTCAGAATTTGTGAAAAATATATATTTAAATTAAAAAATTTAAGGTAGATTCTTTTAAAAAAAATTCTTGAAGTTTATTTATAAGTATATAATGAAACCTTTCTTGAGCAGAAATGATATCTTCATTGTTCGGTACTAGGATGGAGTAACATTATTGTTTTTTTTTAAAGCCATTGAATCTGATACAAAGAAGGAAATCGGAAAGAGGGACATAGGCTTGGGGCCGCAACTTAGGAATTATATGCCCTGTCATTAAGTATTAAGACACAGTTGCGGCCACAAGTCAAACTTAATTATTAAATTCTTCCATATATTCTAAGCATTTACTGAGAAAAATAAAATATTTATCAAAATATTTTCCATCATTTTCCCATCTTTTTAGCAACGGGGCAATATCGCATCGAAAGAACAATTTTGACTTGGTAGCGGAACTAATTATCGATAAATTTTCGTACTTCTTCATCATTTCGAAACCGCTTGCCAGCCAAACCATGCTGCATCGATGCGAACAAGTGGTAATCAGAAGGCGCTATGTTTGGTGAATATGATGGGCTGTGGCAAAACTCCCCATTCGAGCTGCAACAATGTATCCTTGACAACTTATACAACGTGTAGCCGAACGCTTTTTTTTTTTTTTTTTTTTTTTTTTTTTTTTTTTTTTTTTTTTTTTTTTTTTTTTTTTTTTTTTTTTTTTTTTTTTTTTTTTTTTTCAATAATATGACTATGCGCCTATTAATTGTTGTTGTTAACTCTTTCCGCAACAATACATCGTTCAATTTGCTTAATTGATGTCCGTTGAGACATTTGTTTTTGCTAATAATTGCTAACAAAAACTAAAGAAATTTTCAATATATATTTTCATTACAACATATGCAAACCTAATAAGATTTGGCAAAAATAGTCATACTGGCCATTTAAAAAGCGTTGCAGGTTTTATTTGCCCTATCGACATAAAAAAAAAAAATTCAATTTTCATATATATACCGCAAGCGATCGATTGTTATGCAAAATACACTTCATGGTTTTAAATATTTTAGGCAAAAATAAATTTTAATGTATTGTTTATTCTTGGCTCGCATTTGATCGCATATCATCATATGTGTCATAGCTTTTATAAATATTGCAAGTGTGTGTTGTTTGCGTGCCTTAAAATGGGTTTATATAAGATGTAAGTGAAAAACTCTCTGGTGTTTTTGCTAACAGAAGGTTTTCGAATCTCGTAACCTAATAATACTAATCCTAACCTATCAAGCTATATGACGACGTGTTTGAAACCCTAGTAAGTTATAGTATATAGCGTAGTCGAGAAATAATTATAATACAAAATTATTATGACATTCGTTAATCCAATCGAAGATAAATAAATAAGTAAAAATAAATTAATAAAAATTTAAAAAAAGATTTTGTTTACAATATCAATTCGATCAATATCAGTGCGATAATATTTGTTGCAGGCTTGCAACGTTCATGATATCTTCGCTTAGGAAAATTCGATGTTCGAACAATTTTGAACCGAAGTTAGTTATGAAAAAAAAAACCCGATATTTATGTACCACCTAAGTTAACAATAAAAAAATGTAATAAAACGATTGGTCATCTGTGAATTGCTGTTGAAAAAGTAAACGAAATCGAAATACTCGGTACGAAATCGTTTACACAGGACAGTGAGCTCTCGGCATGAAATTTGACACAAATAGAAGAATCAGTTACATCGTTGTCAACCTAACAAAAACAAAAATTACTATTGCGCACTCTTAGCATTTCCGTCGAAGAAGCTAAGTCTCAACAAATTCTTCGATTCGTCCTTGTATATTTCTATATTTCTTATTCTCGATAACAACAATATCACAACAAATGAATGGAATGTGTCTGGAAAAAAAATTGTTTTTATAAATATTTAGCTTGATGGAGCTCCCTCCATACAATAGAGAAAGACACAAATTCAAATTGAAGAAAAAATCGTTTTCATTCTTTTTGTACAATTTCTTAATTTATAATTAATTGGCTTCGCCGAAATTTGACAAATTTAATAAAAATTTTTTTTTTAAACAAAGAAAAACGAACTTGATTACGGTTCTAAGGTGTTCATCGATTCATCTGTCAATTGTCATAATTTACTCCATATTCTCTATCAGTTGAGTTATTGCTTTTAATAGAGAGATCACTTCTTAATTTCAGAAAGAAAACTTCTTAGTATTATGTTTTGAGGAAAAAATTTTAAGTGAAATGCATTCACTACGTGGATTCCGTATTTTCTCAAATTTTCCTTAATCATTGAATCGTCTTACATGCATTTCGAGTGGTCTGGATAACTTGGCAAGAGTACACAACTCCCGCGATTAATAACGAACAAAATTTATAAAGAACTCTGTGTCGCACCCAGAGAAATGCTCAATGCCATTACACCACGAATTGTATGGCGCAGACAACGCAGAACACAAATGAAACAGATTTTTTCAAGACAGATACTATAAACCGGGGCGGCTTCTTTTTTTGGTAGTTTTCGGAACCATGTTTTATACGAATTTATTGCCCTTTATCGTTGATCTTTCAATTTTCATTTGATCATCTTAAAATTTCCAGCTTCAAAATAAAAAAAAACCCAGTCTAGCAGTCGGTCTTCGTGGAATTTTTTCGACAAATTTGCAATTTCTATGGCCGATTTTTGAACGGTTAGAAATCGAAATAATTTTTTAAAAAAAAAAAACATTTTTCCAAAAAATATGCCTCAATGACTTCCGATTTTAAAAAATGACCTACAGCGTTGAAAAACCAAGCAAATAAATAAAAAAAATAGTTTTTCGAGAAATGTAAAGTCTGCACTTTGCTCTTAAAAAAATTGAAGAAAATTTTTATATTTATTTCGAGATTTGTATACGTCATACCCCAACATAAATATATAGAAAAAAATTATACTATTTTTAGTGAATACAAGGTGATACGTTATTACCAGATAATGTCGTATAACTATACATTAAATTGTACTAATTTTAAACAGTTTTGAAGGATAAACTATTTAATATGCTAAACTTTTTCACCAAATCATTGTCATCGTTACCTAATTTTCGTATCACTGCGCTTAGAGCGCAATAATTTAAGATTCATGCTAATTAATTTTTATCAGGAGCGTCCAAACATTCATTTACCTTGCTTCAGATAGTCCCAGTAACAAAAAAAAAAAAAAAAGATAAAATTAAATATTTATTTAGGACATAAAATATTATAGAGATTTGTGAAAAGGTAGCTCTAAGATTAAAAATTTGTATAAAACGCTATTATAATAAAAACGTTATAAAACGTTAATATTATTAAAATAATTTTTTCAATTCATAAATTTTTTATTTCAAATTATTTTAACAAAACAAAACGTATTACACTGTAATCAATATTTTCAAATAAGCGAGATAGGAATTGAGAGGCGTTTTTTGTAAGTCCTAATAAATGTGCATGAATGAATAAATAGAGACTAACCCAATCCCTCTTATTCTTAGCCAGTTTTTCTACAGTTATTTTTCAGAGCTTGTTTTTTCTTTTTATTGTTTAATACTCTCTCTCTCTCTCTCTCTCTTGAGAAAACCTGCCGATTTGTAATAATATGATTGTAATATGAATCAAGAATAGTGCAATGAATAGATGTTAACAAATTCTTCTTTAAGTTGAATGACCGTTTTATAGTTCGATATATTTATAAAGGAACTCTAATCGCAAATATTGAAAAAGAATTTTGATATTTTTTCAAATTTTAAAATTTATTCTCAAAATTCTTCTAATAAGTAAAAAAATCAGGGCTTTCTTTGTTTACAGATTATTTTTGGAAATATTTCACTTATTCTTAAACGAGTAATTATACCTGCTAAAGGTGCACTATAATATCAGAGCCAATATTTATCCACAAACTGCGATTTTGATTTCACTTTTCACAACTTTTAATATTGAAATCTTTTCAATATTTTGCTGCGACTCTCAACTATCTTACTGCTTACTGCTCTCAAGGATATCAGGGCATATTTGCCAAACTATTTAAAATTACACATTTTTGATAGTTACGTACGTATTGTAAAAAAATTAGTTTTTAATTATTTTTATTAAATTTGCGTAAAACAAAAAATTTTTTTAAAAACAATAATCCATTTGTGAACGTTTTATATCCTATTTAGCCCCCATTCTGCCTCCGCCAAAACCAATTTCCAATTTGTAGCACTGCAAAATATGAAATTTTCTGTTAGATCGAATTTGAAACGATTTCCGGCCGCAGTTTGGACAGAACAAAAATTGTATATAATGGGATGTACTACTTTTTTGTACACCTGCCACACATCTAAATAATGATATGCAAAACTGTCATTATATTCAAGATTGTGCGGCTATTTAACCACGTTCGTTTGTCTGGCATCATTTTGTTGAAAGCTTTACATTATCAAAATTTCTCATATATTTAGTTGATGATTATAAAATAAAATTTTAATATGAGCTTAGTAATCCATCTATTCGTAAATAAGATGATAGTAATAACTTAAAAGAAGTTAAAACATCATAGTAAGCTAAGGTCGATCATTAAACATCCTAAACTATTTCGCTTAATACAACAGTTTATCTATTTCCGTCATAAAATACCAAAAATTGTTGTATTATATTTTATTATTATATAAGGGCTTATATGATCTAGTCGGTTAATGCGTTTGGCACTTAGCCGACGGAAGATCCGGGTACCTGGGTGTTCGAACCCTGGTGCGGTTAGTTGTACTTTAATTACTTATGTCGAGTCCCTTTGATTCCTTTTCTATTCCGTCCTTGAAAAAGGTATTCCTATAATAGCAATTATATATGAAAAAGTATATAAGAAAACGTATATATCCGCATTTATTTTACTAGTCCATTACTTTGCATATCGATTCTATTTTTCTCAACAAGTATTAAAATCGACAATTTTTTCAGATAACAGCTTTTCAATATAAGCATTTTTAAGGCGAGTGATTTTCGAACAAGAAATTATTCGATCCAATCCATCTTCGAAGGCGATCGCACGCACTTGAGCCAGATTATGTCAGATCGTAAATTTGCAACCTATATCTTGAATGCCAAAAAAAAAAAAAAAAAAAAAAAAAAAAAAAAAAAAAAAAAAAAAAAAAAAAAACCTGGACAAACATCAGACATCATTATACTAATATAATATATATAAATATAAAAAAAAAATAATATAAAAAGTGAATCGGTCTCTCAAGACCTTCAGGTTTTTGTATATATCAGCAAAAACTTAACACACATTGTGTAGTGTATACACACACAAAAATTTATAAATATTCTCAATATAACTTAACAACACACTGTGTAGCAAATATCAATTTAAGATTTAGCCACCTAAAGATTCAGTAGCAAATGGCCGTCATTGGCCGGCCAACTAAAACGCACGCACAAGAGCGTTTAGATGATATTTATTCATGCTCGGCGAAAAGCAATGAAATCCTATTTTATTAAAGGCGTTTAATTAATTATTGGTTCAACTCGAATATACTATAAATTCGTTCTTTTTTTATTTATGTTTTGCTTTTTTAACCGATTCCCATATTTGTTTTTTTGTTTTTTCGTGCGATGCCCTATATTCTCATTTAATTTGTAATAAGAAGAAGAATGATCAGGAAGAAAGAATGTTTCATTCTTTACTTTGTTACACTCAATTAATAATTTCGTGTTTTTTTCTTTTTTTTTTTTGTGAAAAATAAAGCCATCTAAAACAGCTTTCCCGCTAAACAGGAGGATTCTACAATAAAGAATAACAATAAAAGAAGACATTTAAGAAAATTACGCTCAATTTAGTCAAAGCCTTTGATATCCACAACTCACCTCAAATCAATACATAAAAAAGCTGTAAAATATTTTATGTATTATGGGCATGTCACTTAGTCGATCATTATCACTTTTCTTAAAATGTTTTATACATGGTATGGGGAACGACTATGTGTATCAAAACTTAGGGAAATATCTGTATTTGGTTTTAGGTAACAGTTTTTTTTATTTATTAATTGCGAACATCTTAACTCTAGTACTAGTAGCAACGCTTGTAGAAATTTCTAAACAGCACTTTTTATCAAGGATGTGAGGATCACTCATCACTCATAAAGACATGGTAACGCGAAAGCGGTTCTGGGATGGTCTTGCCCAAACGCCGTAGGATAACTAGTTGGCACAGCGCGATAACGTTGTGTTCATTAAAAAAGAAAGACAGACAGACAGACAGGCAGACGCGTACGCTTATGAATCTTGCATTTATTGACCACTTCTTTATGTCTCTATGCGATGTGCTTTTTTGCATTGTTGCAAACGAAGAGAGAAATCTAATATACTTAAAAGAGTTGTTAGAGAAAGGTGAATAACATTTGATTCGATTATATACAGACATAGGCATGTACACGCTAATGTATACATTTATATGTACATTTTAGCTTTCATTGCACAATTGCATCTATTATTATGCTATAAACAGCAAACACCAGCTAAGCTAAAGAGAAATCAATAAAAGCTAGCAATGACAACTGAAAGAAAAACAAAATGCTATTGCTTTCGTATCATACACATATATACATATATACATATATACACTCGGATTCGACAACTTGGCATTGGTAACAATAGTTTTAAAGTGAAAATAGAAGAAAGAAGCGAGAAGCAAGTGAAAAAAAAGCGAAGGAAGAAAGAAATTATATGTGTGGCTTGGCTTAGATTGAATTTTTGTATATCCATCACTTGTTGGTGTTTTTCTTGCTTTTGTCGTTCTTTACTAAATACAATTCGTTGCTAATAAATTATCAAAACTTAAGGACAGAACAGTGTGCTAGCTAACTTAAGATTCTGCTTAACCACTTAACCATAGCAAGCATTGTACATGCGCAACAGTTTAGTAAAAGGGCAAAATGTGTTTTTTCTTCATTATTATTATTATATTTTTTGATATTAGTTATAAGTTTGACCATCTTTGCAATAAAATTATATATACGAACACCACCTTTAACAATGAAAGCATAGTCAAGTCAGTCAGCCAGTCAGTCAGTCAGTCAGTCAATTAGTCGTATTTCCAGTAAAAATTATAAAAATATCAATTTTGTTTGTTTATAAAAACTGCCTTGCCTGCGCCGTTTGAAATTTTTATTCTGTAGATTTTTATTTATTCTCTTTATAAGCAACCGCCCACATGTTTAAAAATATTAACGCATCTAAATATAAGTTTTATCTCGTCATCAACTTGATAATTTTAAAAGAAGCTGTGTAATGCTTTGTTTTTAAAAAATCTAAAAATTATATGAAAAAAATAAAAATAATCAAAAATTCGAAAAACAAAAAAAATTAAAACAGATTTTCTTTGATTTTTATCCAAATATTCCAAAGACAATCTAAACAATTTTTTGATTAACTAGATTATTTACTCTCACTCTCTCTCTCTCTTTCTTTCTTTCTCTCTCCCTCTTTCTCTTCCTCTCTCTCTCTCTCTCTCCTTATGTGTGTAACACTTTTACAATATTTTATCTAGAGAAGAAGACCAAGACCCTTTTGATACAACAAAAGCAAACAACAACTTGGGCTCAAGTTTGTTCTTATCTTTCTTATGAAGTAATGAAAAGAGCAACAATTACTTTAAATCAAATCACAAATTTATTGATACAATTCCTTGCATTAAATATGAACCACAAATATTGTTATTGAATATCATAGATCTAAAAAAAAATAACACATCATTCAATTAGTTCGTGGGATGACGTATAGATGTCATCGCTATTAAAGAGTTGTGTCAAAATTTCGTGACATATTAGTTTACATGTTACAAGTTAACTTAAAGAAAATTAGTTTAATTGTTGTTGTTTTACTAGTGATCGTACGAACTTCTTGAGTGATATGTTAAGTGGACATGATAATCATTTGACTGAAGACACAATTTCAAATTTCGAAGACAGTAAAGAAGAGAAAAAATTATTTTTCGTTGCTAAAGGAAGTCTTTGCCACAGAATAGAAAGAAGCACATTATGAGGAAACGTCAATTTTCAAATACATGTCTTTGCCGATTAAATTCGAATTTACATTCAAATCTTTGAAATAAAAAATTTTCGAATAAAACCATCCGTATTTTCGAAAGAAAAAATGATATTCCTTTGCACTAAACACTACGCACTAAGCAGCAAGAATTTCTAAAAAAAAGTAAAATGAATCTTGGAATTCAAGTAAAAAAATCTATTTAGCGTAACAATAAATTTTAATTTGTCTGCATAATTTCTTTTAATAAAATTTTAAACCTTCGTAATTAAAGCTATTAATCCAGCGAATACGAATCTATATTTGAGAGATATTAGCCATAAACGTAAAGATGAATATAAATATGATTTTTATTATTTATCTATCTTCTTTACCATCCTTCAATAGCGGAACTATTTCTTGCAAATTTCTTATATTATTTTTGTGACTGAAAGGAAGACGAACGAAAACTGAGAAGACTAAACGGTTTTTGAATCTTAAGCCATTGATTGAAGACTTGAGAGAAACCATGCGACGAGTACGTAAAAATGTGCTAAAAAAAGGGGAATTTTCATTTTAAAAATATGCTAACTATTTAGAATATTAATGTAAATTAAAACAAGGAAATTCGCCGGGAGCACAATTCTCAACAATTATTTATTCCAATCAAGCATACGTGTAGTTTCTAAAGTCTTTTATGTCTACTTTTTAATTCGTTACACAATATTGTCCCATTATACTCTATATATATACTTTATGAGATCTTTGAAGCTTTAAATTAATAGCCTCCCGTCCTTCGTTGGTGGGTATAAAAAATTAAAAAATTATAAGTTTTTAACTAAGAAGTATAAGTATAATCTGAAAGATAACATGAAAGAAAACCTGATCAAGAGCATAAACACAAAGGCATATGGAAATCACATGGGTTTGCATTAAAAAAGAATTACGTCATTTGATAAATAATTGCAAAGTTGTGTTTAGTCTAATCAGCAAAGTGAACTCTTTACGTGATTTTAAGTGCAACGGTAAAAGCGCCGATTATAACTATTATTTAATAGTCGAAGATTTCTAATATTAACAAACAAGTGATGGATAAATCTCTATAAATGTTCTTTTCAGTAAACAAACATTGCTACACTAGTTAATCAGTCAGTCAGTCAGTCAGTCAGCAAGTGTTCTTTTCTCTAAGGTTTATTATCTCAAAACATTAAAGTTGTTTTCGTATTCGTTATTGCGAAATATTATTCGTTTGCCTTTACAGTACATATTTATTTATATTGATTTTAAGCCACTGCTTATAAAATAACAAGATAAAATGTTATAATTCAAAGAAGGCGAACCATTAAATGTCCCACACTACTATTTTTATCATAAAATCGCAAAAATTAGAACTTGTTGCTATATATTTTCGGTAAGAAGAATTAACATCGTAAGTTCAATTCGACGTACACTACGTTACTATACACGATGTCAAAATATTATTCATTTTTCGTCGATTTTTATTAAAAATTTTAAAATTGATCTATTGACCATACATTTCCATTCTACATATAATTTTTCCAAAACACGACATTGTAAATTTATAGGAGCAAGTCCTCGTCGACATGATCTTATCTAATTTCTAATTTCAATTAGGATTCGCATCAATCCACGAGTTAAAACAAGTTAAAAAATTTCGTAAAAAAAGCTGAAAATTGGAGCCTGTAGTAGATTAAACATGAAAACACATGGAATACATAGAATATATAGTAATAAAAGGTGAGTCTATTTGTCCTATATATTTCAGCAGCTGATGATGCATCCTTTCACTACAACAAATGTTATAGAGTTAAAAAACGAAAAGCTATGACAGAAAGAAACTTCGACCAAATATTTCTTATTATCACACACCCTTGTTTTTTGTTTTTTAATAAATGAATTTGGAAACTGAAGAAAAAGATTTTCATTAAAATTAAATAACAGCATTGCAAACGTACGCATGCTATTCTATTCGCACAAAGTAAATATGTATGTAACTTATTGGTACAGCTTTGTAATTGAAATCTTTAGCTTATCATAGCAATTCTTCACCTAATTTATACCATCATTAAATTTATAAGTTAATATTGTAGATATAAACGAAATAAATAAATGCAAATAGTTTCTTTTTCAATTTAACCATATTACATTCATGATTCGTACATTTATTTTAATATAATACAGGTATATTGGGTTATGTATTGCATTTATATGAAGCAAAAATGTTCTAACTCGTTGACATACCTGTCTCTTCCTTTATAAACAAAATAAGCATTATACACACATAAATATATATACACATACATATACACACACGCTAGCGGGCACTTAATATAACATAACTGAAAAGTAACAGACTTGCTCTAACATATCCCAACAGTTTGAGAGAGTAAAATATTTACGTAAAATATATTAGAAAATTGAAGAGTAAACGCGATAACGTACAGAAACGAATATTACATAAACAACGCTGTATTATTTCCATATATATATATATATATATATTTAAGTGCTAGTTGTGTGTGAGTCAACCTACCTATAGGATAAGACTCATTTAAAACGAAGAAAATAAAATATGAGATCAAATTTTTAAATCATACTGATAAGTGTCATTAAATCAATTCTACTATGCAAAAGCTGATCAAAAATAAATTTGACGAAATATTTCTATGTGCGACAAATATTTGAAAAAACGAATACGCTGTGTATTTCGTATAACAACAAGAACAATAATAACGATGTAGGGTTATTTTTTTTCTGTATATTTTTAAGCGAAGATTATCTGATCTCTAATGTTCTATGCTTGCGAAATTTACATGCAGCACCATATTTACATGAAAGCAGTGCTAGCATATTACATGCATGTTAATGTTACACTAATGTTACATTACTGTTATGAAAGAACTTTCTTAAGTTAGCTAGTACGCTAACATTGCTGCTATATATTCAAAACAAAAAAAATACTCTACGATAAATAATTTTCGTCAATTTCTAAACGTATCTGTTCCAAATCTAAAATTCTCAAACAATTTCAACTTCAATATATTGATTCAATTTACGCAGAATATATTTGTTTTCTTCTTATTTATGTAAATCATCGCAAAAATATACTCATTATTTATTATATAGAATATAATATTAGAAGAAACCTACACACAATATATGAAATAAATAAAACGTTTGGACAGTATTAAATTGCATTTTATACGTCATGATAATGCGAACGAGAATCAATAGCAGCTATCACAGCCAGTCAATCCCTTAAAACTATAAAGATTAAAAGCATATAATATTTCAGATATTTTCGATGACCTGTGCTTCCAGTTGGTACTCGCTCGCTAAAACTAATGTAACGGTGTAAAGGGGCTTTTTCTTCAAGGCGAATTTAAGGGGTTTTTTTTTTATTCAGAATGATATTATTTCTTCGTTACATTAAGGCCCATATTCTAAATATCAAAAAACATGCCGACCATTGTCAGCAAGATTTTGTAGAAACGCTGCTTTTTTTTTCTTTATTGTCTATTTTTTATTACGGTACACACATCTTCTTATGGAAAAGTTTCCTGTAAACTTAATTATTCCCGTATGGAACTATTTTGATGTCATTGGCTCAGTGAATGAGCAACATTGCCCTTTTTGATGTGAAGTCAATACAAACTCTAACACTTTGTACAAGTGATCGTTTGATACGATTTAGAGCTGACCTTTCCGTTTTTAAAAACGACAACAAAAAAAATTTAGCAATTTTGGTTTACATATTGTAAGATTTGCGAAAGCTGTTGGTACACGGCAACAATAAACTAGATTCTATTCATCTATTAAAAACGAATCTTGAACGCGATATTGGTAAAATTAGGTAAAATTTTTTTTTAACGAAGTGTTCTGAAATTAGTTTAAGTTTAGTTCGTTCGCTCATAAACTCACTTTTGTTAATTTCCAAAATTTGGAATTTTATCCTCCTGAAAAAAATTATTTAAACGCAAATCCTACCGAATTGTATATAATATACCAGTAAAACAGAGCAAATTATTTTTGCAATAAATGTAAAATAATATTTGTGTGACGTATATTTATTTAGAACGTCTATTAATTATTATTATTATTATTATTGGAGCATATATTTCGATTGCCCTGATAAATATTTATTCCAAATTTTACGTGAATATCAGCTGTAGATAGTAACTTAATAATGCAAATATAATGAATGTCAATTTTCTGTATTAACTTTCGTGATTTTGGCAATTCCAACAAGGAGGATAAAAATTAAATTTTTTTTGTTTTTCCTTGTTTATTTTTTTTCATCTCTCTCTCTCTCTCATTTTCATCAGAATCGTGATATTGTTTGGAACACCCGGAAGGAAACTTCAGAGACCTCATACGGTATACATACTATTGATCAACATCAAAAATTTTAAATCGACTTAAGCACTTCCGTCTGCCCTTCTGTCTATCCGTTTGTGTAACGTCTGTGATAAACATTCTCCTGGCCGCAAAAATGAAGATATCAGCTCCAAATTTAACAGAAACACTAGAAGTTCTGATACGCAAATTGATATTGAAAACAGGCCACCAAATCGCTCAAACAATATGCCTACAACAATACATCGCAAACTGGGAACAACTCCGTTTTCAAAACCAAACAAGGAAGAAAATTATATTCGACTGGGCCGAATCTATTTTACCCACAACCGTTATCTTAAAAAAAAGAAGGAAAAATTAAGTTTTAATATTTGGGCGTGGCAGATTTTTTCTATTTTTATGGAATACCGTGAAAAATAGCCAGAAAACAGGCATGCTTTCGGCTTACATTATAGGCGTGGCCTGTGATAGATTTGATCGTCATTCAATAGCAACGTAAGTGAAAGAACTTTCAATATTCCTGCCAAATTTGAAGCCGATATATTCATTTTTGCGGCTACGAGAATGTTTACCACTCAAAACACCTCTGCTTTCTGGGTGTCGGGCTTACTACTCAAATCTACAACAGATACACAATAAAAATTTCTACGTTATTCTATAAAAATGAAAAATACTGCCACCCAATATTATGTTGTCCAAACAGTTTTTCATGTGAGCCTAATTCTAGGATGAAGGTCATGGCTATAAATTATTAACCCCTTTATCGGAATTCTTTCTCCCCACACAGATATAAAAATTCTGAAGTTCGTTTTTACCCTTGAGTTAGTTGTGTCTTCTTCCTATCAAGACCAACTGAACCCCTTTCCTTCTAATAAATAGTGTATAAAAATTTTGATATATAATAAATAGAGAAATTATATTCGATGCAGAAAAAGTTTTTGAAAGAATACTTGCTTTTTAACAAATAAAGTACTAACTACTGCGGATGTAATATACTAAAGGCACGTAACCATTTTGTTCCGTAAACGGAACATACAATCTATCGCACAAACTTAAACGTAACATACGCACGCTTACGGCCAGGATATCTAAAGCACATCATATAACAAACTGAAACTATACATTTGTCAGATTTTTGCTAATTGCGAACCAACGGATTTTTGAAAACGATTTAAGAATTTTCCTACGTCTTTTTGACACCAATTCACGATTACCGTCTAACGGCTTTGGCTCTGAAATGTAATATATGATCTTAATTTTTCAATTTTTACTTTCGTTAAAAAATGAAAAAAATCAGCGAAATATGTCTAATAAAAAAAAAAAGTTCAATCTTATGAATTCAAAATTATAAATCTAATCAGCGAATTTACCTATCTATACTTACTTAGGAAAAATTTCAGTTTCGTTGAGAACTTCTTGGAATTTATCAACCATTTAATGTTTATTTACATTACTCAAGTAATAAGAGTTGTCTTAACAATTTTAAATAAACTTAAAGTGCGTTATTAATAAACGTAACTATGATTTACGTGGAAAAAAAATATGAGAAGAATTAGAATGTGAAGAATTTGAATATAAGAACACAATACAATTCCGCAATACAATTTCCGCAAATAAAATATATGGGAAACGCATAAACAATAATGCTAGTCACATACCTAATGGTTTAAGTAGTTCATGAGACAAATAAATTTTAAAAGATAAGAACAATATATATATATATATATATATATTTATATGTATATAATATCAAAATAACAGAAAAGTTCTAATTATTTTCAAAAGATTTTGAATATCAAAAATAAATTTAATAAACTTGTACCTCATTTTCGTTTGTTATCAATAGTTTTGCGTATTCACACAACATTAATTTTTCTTATTAAATTTCAATTTTCTTTAGAAATAGCATTTCGCAGTTGTTGTTTATTTATTACTCTACAAACACCTATCCTATTACAAAACGAACGAATGTATACATTTTTTAGCTTATTTGATTTCTGAATATATTAAATGTTATATAAATGTATTAAATGAAATATTCGAACATTTCACAATTGCATCTAATTTTTGATAACTCCATTCAACGAATTGCACTGAACTTATTTGGCTAAATAGATTGATTTAATCAATTTTTTTGAGTCTAATCTAAGGAATTCAATGAAGCTAAAATTAGATGTTTAAATGCAAGTTTTCCATTCTATAGTTAGAGTTTAAAGAACAGACTGTTATTCACATCAGTAATATATATGTACACTTCATTATATGCCGGCTTCTATGTCTTATTAATACTAAATATATAAAAGGTGTAATAAGATGTGGGCTTTTAATTTTTAAATCTTTGCCAATTTTAAACTAAACGAAAAGATTAAATTAAATATGATTCTCGAACATTTTAATACATATTTTTTTCTAATGTTGAGAGTAACCTGTCGAAACAATAAGTGATATGTTTAGACAATAAGCCTGCAACTATTTGGTTTAATTCAGCGACGAAGATGCTCAGCAAATGTGGAAATATCAAGAATACAAAGTTTATTGTTGTATGCACAAGAATTTAATAAAAATTCAAGTACAAGTTTCATCGTTAACATCATTAGAAAGGGAGTTTTTTAAACAAGATTGACTTCCCGCATACTACTGCTTGAAGCTTGAAGCTTTACCAAAATGTTGATTAAATACAGTTAACAAATTTTATCTAATCGAATTTCTGAATGACAAAATCGACACAGATGCTAATTGCATATATATACATACATATTGTATAAAGAAGTTCACTAATACTGTCCAAGTAATAACAGTCTTATACTACTAGAATAAATAAATAATTTATTATATCTTATCTTATGAGCTTATAGAGAAAAATCCCACGCTTACCTGATGCAATGCCGTTAAGCCGTCAACATTGGACGTGTTAATATCGGCTCCCTGTTCAAGCATTTTTAAAACTTCATCTTTGTCGCCTGAAAGACAGGCGGCCAAAAATATACAACCTGACGAAAACTTAATGCGATTACCCCGTTCAGATCTTGGTGTTGCCGGCTGATGATTTGTATCGGATTCCTCCCACCGTTTAAGTTGTTCGGCCCGTTTCATTACAGCCGAATTATTGCGTACGTCCAGAGATGTCATCTTTGACGTTTATTAATATTATTGTCCTCTATGATGACTGTGGAACAGCGACAGTTGATCTCAAATTTTATTCGTTAACTAACTTTTTTCAATCGATGATGCCGGTAACGTATATAGGTAATAATGCTGACAGCAAAATATATAAATTATTATTTTCTTTTAATTATTAATTTGTAATTATTATTTTTCGTTTTTTAAAAGATTCATTTATTGTCTCTATTGTTTAAACTATAAATTTATCACAATTTTCGGAAGATTTGCTATTCTTTTCTTTTTCAATTTTCTTGTACACATTTGTTTTCATCAAGTTTTTTTATTCACTTAACGTTGTTTTTCATTTATAAAACAGCAGTAGATCCCAACGAAGAAGCAATAAAAGATAAAAAGCGAGAATATATATAAAAACAACCAACACATACACGCCTTTTATTGCAATATATGTGCTTCACATAAGAAATTTATTTTAATTAAACCAATATTTGTTATTTCTAAATATTTGTTGAAGGAACTGACAACTATGTGAAGCGTCAATAATGAAATTATTTTATATTAATTTTTTACAGGAAGCTTTCGGATGTTTCTGCTATTTTTCGGCTATTTATACTAAATATATTTAGTCGTTTTCCTTTTGAAACCGCTATTTCATTAATGACCGAGAGTGAATAGAAACAGTATTTCATTATATACATACGCATATAAGCAATTTCTCTCTCTCTCTCTCTCTCTTCTTTTCAATTTCTCTTTCTTTCTTTCTCCTACATTTGCACTTAGGTATCAGTTGTGCACTTGTTCCTCGTTTGATTGAATTGCAAGTACTTTTTTGATGTAAATATTTTTCTTTTCTTTTTCGTCGCTCCAATATTACTGATTCCCTTTTATTGTATATGGCGGAGATGACAAATATACAAAGAAGAAAAATGTGAGAATCATCTATTTTGCATATTTTTAGCGTAAAAGCATTGCACACACACACAAATCGAGACTACACTAATACACTGTATAGTTTTCATACGTTTTCTTATTCGTTTTGTGCATTTTCTTTACACCACAAGTTTGTAAACAAACTGTCAGTTCTGAGTGCACATGTGTCGATAATATGAAAAAGAAAAACAATAAAGAAAAGAAAAATAAACAAAGTAAAAATTAGACCGTAAAAGAACATTAAACATTCACAACAGTTACTCTGTTTGCTGTTTCATATATTTATTGCACACACTGAACAGGGCAAATAATTTCTTTAACTGTTTAGGAACGATGGAAATTTGGATAATTGAACGAATTCAGCCTCAATATACACGAAAACGCACGAGCGAGTAATTAGATTTTTTTTAATGCACGAGCGTGTGAAAAGAATGCAACAACAGAACTGCAAATCTCTGATTTGCATTAGTGTCCTCTTTACAATGATTATACGTGCATGTCTTCGCAGTATGAGAAGATTTTATTATAGAGTGCACAAACAAGTTTTAACACAAAAAGATATAAAAACGAAAAAGACACTCCTGGCAATGAAAGATTATTTACTTTATCCTAACATAATTAGATGCCAAATGCAAATTTAGACAACACAACGACAATTAGTGCAGCCAGCGTAAGCTACATGACAATTATCTTCAGATGCACGTACATTGTCGGTAACTATTCTTATAATAAATATTATTTCACTGCGACACAGGATAAAGTAGTTCTACCAAAATAAAAGCACCCGACAATATTTTTCCCCGAAACATTTAACCCAGATATATATGATGGTATACAATATCAACGTCTTAAGTATCTTTAATTAGATATCTTATATTATATATCGCAGCATATTATTTATATCATCCGATAGTCAAATAAAATTACGACGTGTTTTTGTGGACCATTGCGGAAAATTTTCAAGATTTTTTTGCTTAAATTCCTTCACCAAAACATGTTAATACTGGAATAGATTTTTTTATTTTTAAAAGTTTATTCATTCCTCCTTTTGCATCAATCGCCGCACGATGAGTTGACATTTAATGTTCTAAATTTCAATATAAATCTGCAAAGTCCATAAAATCTTAATTTTTATATCAATTCTTTGGACTTAGCCCCAACCAACCCAGGCCAAGGCTTATTTACATATTCTTAATCAACATCGGACTTTTCATCGAATCGTTTGCGCCAGTTTTATATTGTTTCTCGATCGTAAAAAGTGCAATATTGAGTCAAAACTATGGCCACAAATCAAGTTTAATAATGGACATGCTTACTACTCGCGATTGTCCGCATTAGCTAAGAGTTAATCTCAACTATAGTACAAATAATGATCGAGTCACCTGAACTTTCGGTACAAATAACCGGCCGACAGACACACCCTCACTTCACAAAACAATTTCCAATCATTTTAAAATCATGATCTTTCTCAAAGGAAATATAAATTTCTTATTTCTTTAGTAACGAAGAGAAAAATGTGTACACTTATAAACTTCTCTTTGCGCTCTTTAATAGTTTATTCTCATTTGAGCAACGTTCTCATTTATAAAACTGCGTTTAATATAAATTCTACAAACGTAGAAAAAATAGAAGAAACCCGTAAACAGAACCACAGGATAGACATGTTACACGCGAGAAAAGTGCAAGTGGAAAAAAAATAAAGACCCATTAAATAAAAAAATGTTTTGAATCCGTTTAAAATTTTCTTTCTCAAGTTGTTATTGTGCCAAACGTAAAGTATTTACAAAAACGATAAACTACAATTTTAATTCCTTCTTAAGACATAGTTGTTGTTCTAGGGATTTCTGTATGTATTTTACAACAAACTAAATCTTTCTCTTTAAAATCAAACTTAAAAGTGAAAATTTTCTCTTAGAGTTTATCGTTGTACTAGAATTAAATGGAGGCACAACAAGATACTTTTGCAATCTTTTTTAGCATCTGTCATTGTTATTGTTTTACTAAAAATATCGTGCAACAATAACAATAACATAGAATTTTGTTAACCATAAAACTTAAAAGACGACAGTTGTTTGAGGAATGGGAGCGGTTACACGGTTCGACAATATAATCCTCATTTCATTAAGCTAATATTTTTTCCGTTCGATTTTCATTTTTAGAACACTTTATCCATAAGTTCGTAATTTTTTTTTGACCAATCAAAAACATGCACACTCCACTTTTATATGTAATCCCGTACGCTTTCGTTTGGGGCTCTACACGCTGCGAGGCCGTTTACATACATATATTCATAAATATACACACGCAGCACGCACAAACGAACGCTTTTTGCATCATGTTTTCGTCAACATTTCTTTTAAGTCTTACATGTGTGTAGTGCGCTTAGTCTTCAATTTTAATGTGCTGTGTACTCATTTCCATTTCTGTTTCGTTCCAATTTTCCAAAAGGAATACGAATACACACACGCTTATCAATTTCACAAATGCTTCGTGCTCGTACATATATACTTAATCGCTTCGTTTTCTTTCTTACTTTGCCGTGGAATTTGTAATTTTCTTTTAATTTTCGAAATACTTTCGTCGATCAAGCGATAAAATTATAATAACTTTTCCCCCTTTTCTATTTTCGTTTAATATAACAAAATATAATTAAGAAATTTCCACCGTACGCAAATTTCTTTGCGTTGCTCTAATAAAAAAATTATTTAACTACCCGTAACGGAGTTGTCGTATTTTTAAGTTTTATAACATTTTCTTATGCCATCTTTGACTTGCCACACGATCAAGGTTTGCTCTCTAACAACCAATCATCCCATATCAAATATAATTTATTCAAATAAGAGATACCGTGCTATATGAAAATACTTGTATTAGGGGTATAATGATTTTAGAACGTGCATCGCATTTTTCAAATTATTTTTTTTTCATTTGTTGTTTCCTAATTATTGCTGTATTAAAAATATAGTAAATTACGCAACAATAAGCCAAATCGTGTTTGGGGTTTTTGTTTTCCTCCTTTTCGTTATTGCACATCTTCAAAAAAGTTTGCTAGACACAAACTGATCCATTTAATGTCGTGTTGTCTAACTCAAATTTTACACTAGGCAATTTTTAAAGAAAAAACGTCGATTCCGAAAACACTTGCTGTAGTTTAGATAGAAAATCTTTTAGATTTATACATCCGTCGTATACCATGGGGTCATTCGTGTAACTTTTTGAGAGTCACTTGCTACGTTAAAATACGACTTCGTAAGAGATTATGGTGGCAATTTTTCCATTCTTATACTCAATACTAATGCAAATTACAAAATGAACCAAATTTTTTTAGAAAACGTTCTATGGGAGAACTCGATTTCTATAGTGTTAAAAAAGCGAGACCAACATTTTTTTAAGTCAACCTATAACAATAATTTTATATCCAAATTGAGATAGTATATTGAGTTTATTGAAAATAGCAAACACTACAAACTGTGACACTACTACGTTTTATGCAATCCTGGATTAAAAGCTTAAACTGTAATGAATATGTACGTAAAACAGAACAAACAATATTCGTTTTAAAGCAAAAATATCCAGAAAAATTAAGTATTGAAATTAATTAAGTTCGTTTTTAAAAGAGAACGCTTTATAGCCTTTAGAGTTAATATCAAAATTTTTATAAACATTCTTATATATGAAAATTTTAAACGCTATATTCACATGAAAGCGATTCGAATAAATTTAATTTACCGCTTTTTAGTTCACTTAAATAAAAGCTTACTTTAAAAATTTTTTTTGGTTAAGTGATTTACTTTATATTTTCTTTACACTGCGTATAGGTGTACGTATATGTGTACAACGATCTGTACAGAATGTACACACGTCTATAGTAATATGCATGAAAAGCAAAAAAGGAACTAATCCATCTCCAGAATATGAACCAAAAGCGACCAAAGATGCAAATTATTATTGCAGCCTTACTTTGTCTATATTTTTTCTTATATAAAACATATTCGAAATTTGATTTGCATTCTATGTCTTATTCGAATTCATTATTATAACATAGACAAAAAGCATGTAACATTTTTGATATCAGTTTTCAGGCGATGTCGCATAGAAACCGATAATATAGTATCATGTAAACAAATCTAACTGCCGATAGTCGCTTTTTACGCTCTCTTGTTACTTCGAATTCGTCGTCGCCTAAGCAGATGTCAATGCATTAGCATTGAGTATTTTTTTCTAATTTTATTTTATTTTTATTTTATTTTTTTTTTTTTCAACTTCAATAGTAGAAGAGTTTTCCAAAATGGCTAGTGAACGAGATAGTCTACGAGAAATACAAAACTTAAAAAGGAGCTTAAGAAATTATCGGAACAAATACCACACAATGAAAAAAAAACTGAAGAAAATCAAAGATATCCTTATGGACGACAGCGTCCATTCGATGGAGCCAACAATGCCACAGCAGGTGCCCGATGTCTGTGCAATGTAGCACAATGTAGTAGTGTCACAGGTGCCCAGGATCCGTTCGCTGCAGCCAACAGTGGTCTTACAGCCACAGCAGGTGCCACTCCAGATTGATATGGCTTATATCTAAAATGAAATACAAGTGAAAATTGTAGATATACTTAACTCTGTAGTAAAATAAGATGAATTTACAAATCTTAAAGTTGAGTTTATATTTTATGTAAAACATTGTCAGTTTAAATAAAAATGCGTCTACATGACTTTTGACTTTGCTTAAACCAAGAAAATTTACAATCGCAACCTCTTTCAAAGTTGCATTTGTAAAAAAAACAGCTGTGAGATGGTAACACAAACAAACCTAAATATTGTTACGAAAATGACAAACTAAGAAAAGGCAACTATAACAAATTTGATAAATCTAGGGGCTGGAAATTCCTTTGAATGTTATGCACATTATGTTTATATATATATATATATATATGTGTACGTAAGAAATAAAAAAATATTTATTATTAAAAAATAAGAAATTTACAAATTAAAATTATGTAAAATTCTGTTACAAACGTCAATTTATCTCTTGTTTTTTACGGCTCTCTCATTATATTCGAAAATTTCCTGGACTCTATTGGAAAGTTAGCGATACTGTTACATGATGCTAACGAAACTGACACAAGTTACATGATGACCCTCCAGAGCAAAATAAAAAAAGAAACAAAAACACCATTGAACCCTATAGAGCGTAAAGGTATCAAATCGTTTACAAAACGATAATAATAATTGGGTAATAATTGAAGACCGTTACTATTCACAAATATTTATCTCATCAGTTGAAGAAATTCAATTTGATTTATGTATGCATTACGTATACATTCATCTGACGATTATTTTCATTGTTTGCACTACGTATGCATATCAGCTGTGAAATAGGTTATCTTATTCATATCAAAAATATGATGGGAGGGAAAAAATTTTAATTATAGCATTGAGTGTAAACTAAAAAAAGTTACTAGAAAAAACCTCTTTTACGTTAAACACAATGAAACTGCCCTTATATTCCCATACGTGGGGGACAAAAAAATACAAGCAAAATTCCGCGATTTCATTCCGTTCGTTTACATTGTTTTTCATATGTTTGGATTTGTAGGTATATAAGCGCTGTTTCAGTTACATTGGTTCCTATGTAAACAAGGAATATAAATGAACACTATGAAGCCGTTTTTGCCGGCAAATTGCTAAATGTTTTTAGAGGCTTTATGGGAATTCGCAAATCGTACCAAATAAAACCAAGAAGAAAGAACAGAAAGAACAAGAGATAAAACCGATTTAATTTAAATTTAAATGCTATTATATTTACACAATTTTATATTGCATTATTTTATTTCCTTTTTATATTATGTTTAATACAATTTTGATTTGTACTATTTTTCATTTTCTAAAAACCGAAAAAAACCAATAAAGGAGATTTATTAACCAATTTAACGGTTATTTTTTAAATTGTTTTATAGGAATGTACTATTTTAAGAAGTAATTATGAAATTATTTAATATTTAAATTAAGGAGCAATTAATATAAGCAAATAAGGGCTTTCGCGCTTTTCGCTAAGTTTATTGGGCATTAACTCTTGGCATGCATTCTTAAAAAGTTGTGAAGAACGACCCCATGATAGACTCTTATTTGTTTTACTAATCCCAACAATACCTACAAATGCTTGACAATTTTTATTTACTCATATTCACTGCTATCAATTTTTTCAACTCTAATTTCAATGTTTGATACCTATATGTGCACGATTTGTTCGTGTCCTCTCCCCTAATGATATTTTTGTGTCAATTAAAAGGCAAACATTAGTTGCATTAAAATATAGCAGCGATATTGACACCAAATGAAACTTGTTTTCTGAAATTTAGTAATTATGATCTAGATTAATTTACATGCAATAAATATACGCCTACATAAATTTAAAAAATATTATCAGGGGCGTCATCATTTAACGTTTCTGCCGTTACTTTATAGATGATGTGATTTAAAAAGTATTACTACAGCTTCATGTAAGCAAATTTAGCTGACGATAGTCGCTTTTTGCACTCTCTTCTTGCATCGAATATGGTGATGCCAAAATTGGTGCGACTTTGAACAAATTTGCTTTAGTATTGAGCATAAGTCAATGAAATTACTACTACAATTTCTTTTGAAGCTCTTCTGTAAGAAAAAAACAGATGTGAAAGGGAAATATACACAAAAATCTAGATCTTTGCAACTAAAATTTGTACATTTTGTTGTGCACAATTTATTTATATGTATTTATATATAAGAAATAAAATTTATTTATATATAAAAAATAAGAAATTTATTTGGGAAGTTAGAAATTTTCAAATTAAAATTTTGTAAAATTCTATTATTTAATTTTTTATGCTCAACAATCGTCAGTTGTTAATCCATGATAGTGGACAATTTCCCGGAGTCTATTGGAAAGTTAGCGATATTGTTACATGAAGGTAATCAGATTCGCAATCACTAATAACCTTGCACAAAGTTAGTAACAATTTTTAAGACTGATACTAGTTACATGATGATTCCCCCTAATAGTTTATATTGCCGGGGATGGAGAGTAAAAAAAGAGAACAGGCGTAAGCTCATTTATTTAAGACTCTTTTTTTTTTTTTTTTTTTTTTTTTTGTAACGCCTATGAATGAAACTGAAGAAAGCCAAAGTAAGAAGCAAATTAGGGGCTGGTTTTTATGACATGTAGTACAGCGGTCGATCAATATTTCTCGAGATTAAGTAAAAAGAAAAAATAATTGATCTTTTTTTTATCAGTCTAGTTTACTTCAAAAGTAATATAATCAATCCATCAACCAATACTTTTTTAAAATTTCGAAGTATTTTTAATAAAAAGTTAAAATACATTTCATTTTCCATAACGATTTGAATATTTGATCAAAATATATTCGTCCGTTTCAGATTTATAAATATATAGTAGTCACTGAAGATCTGATCTGAAGAATTCGAACTTTAAGTTATGCAGTTTTGTCATTGTAAACGTTCACATATGTGTCATGATGTTTTTCTTCCTTAGTGCATAACAAAGGATCCCCCAAAATTAACGTAAACTTTGAATTAAATAGAAAACAATTATTTTTTTTTTTATTGTAATTTTTTTATTGAATCATAATGCATATGCTCCACAGTTTTGTCGGCACATATGCATGCTTCTATCGAAATTTTCTTTGACTATTTTGATTAAGTAATATGGACATCTTATTAGGGGTGTTATCTATCAGTTAGTATAAGGTATTATTGATCGATCGATGTGTTGAACAAGTTTCCTTCGCGTTGCATATATTTATATTTAATGCTTTGCATATAAGAAAGAGTGAATAGTCCTTAAAATACATACGTGCTTGATCACTATGCTGAAGGAATTTAATCTTAAATTCTGAATTCTGAATCTTAATGCTGAAGGAATTTTATCTTAAATTCTGAATTTAATCTTAATGCTGAAGGAATTTAATCTTAAATTCCGAATTCTGAATCTTAATGCTGAAGGAATTTTATCTTAAATCGTCTCGTTAGATTTAATTCCAACAGTGGTTATTTTAAGACGAACTAAAAATTTATTAAATATTTCTAATAACTCTTTTTGATACATCATATCATAAATATACATAAATGCATCCATATTTGTGAGAAGATTACGACTATATCCAAATTTGTGCTTTTCGCTTTTTTATAGTCGAAGAAACATTGCTAAGTCGGAGGCGAGTACATAGATTCCTAGTAAACCCCAAAATTTAAAGAAAATATAATCGTAACTAAGATAATTTTGATTTTATGGTAAAAAAAAATTAGAGAAAAGCCCATTTAAAAAATATTATTTTTAAATGTACACATAGATAAAAAAAAAAAAAATAAATAAATAGTCGACTATCAAAATATACGCGTAAGTCAAATACGATCTTTTTGTTTTTGTTCTGTTTTTGCTTGTTGTTATTGCAAGTTTGTAAACTTATAAACAGTGTGTGGGGTTATTTTAGGGGATAACGAAAGCATTGAGTCAAAGCAATTGAGAATTTATTTCGTTTTAATATATGTCTACATATATATATATACATTTTTTGAGCAAAGTTTGCTTTGCTCTATTCCGCATTTACTTGTGAAATTCTATATAGACATACACAACATATATATCTATATATATTTATATATATATATTATGTATGCAAACATTACGTGTTTCAAGCTTTTTGCTTCGCTCTCTACTACCCACGTTGCAAACGATTTTCATTCAGGAAAAAATAACTATTGTTTAACTGAAAAACTTTCACGTGCATTAGAAAAAAAACACAAAAACAAAAAAAAAAAAAAATTGAATGGATGCAGTGCGCGGTACATTTACGTTTCGTTTTAGAGAATATAATGTATTTGTAAGGCCAACCATAACGTTGTTACGTGAATAGAATCGCAAAACAAACAAAAAACAATTTTAAACAAGAAGAGATACAAGAAAAAATTAAAAAAAAAAAAACTTAAATATATTGATTACACTAAAAAAAAAAAAAGAATTTCGAAATAAACAAATATACGCAGTGCTTTCAGGTCCTTTTAAGAGACGACACAAACACACATAAAAACATTCACAAGCTTTGGTAAAAATACTAGAAAACTATTCGAATAACTGAAAACAAAAGTAACGTAATAATGAGAGACAAGAAAATAGAAACACTTTATTTTGAATTAAAGTAATTAATTTATATCATAGTTTTAAACAAATAAATCAAGCAAGTGGATGCTTTATGATGACGGTAAGTAGGGTATTTTTTTTTTTTGCATATCCACGACCGAAGGTGATCATTTTGTCATTTTATTTGTAACGTCCCAAAAGGAAAGTTCAGAAACTCCTCAAAACCATGATTAGCATCATCATTTAGAATCGATTTAAGTATTTCCGTCTGTCCGGCCATATAAGGCAAGCATCTAAGGCAAGCATTCTTCTGGCCGCAAGAATTAAAATCGATCAAAGGGCACGCCTACCGTACAAGGTAGACTAAGAACAGCTCTGCTTTCAGAAATAAAAAAAAAATTAGAGTTTTTTGCTTATTTTGTTCATAAACCATAGCAAATAAATCTATAAAAATGTCCAAATATATTGCGTTAGCTATCCCGTCGTCTCTATGCAAAAAAAAACAAGGGTCTACCATGTTTACTCGATATAATAGAATATAGAATGTAATATAATAGAATAGAATATTGAAATTTAATATTTGTTGTGAAAATTTTTTGTAACATTGAGAAAGGTGCCTTAAGAACCATATAAACTATATATATTCTTGATCAGTATGTAATGCGGAATCCAACTAAACGCCTCCATCTATCCATCTGTCTGTCTGCTAATCTGTGTAATGTCTGTCTATGGTAAACATACTCCTGGCCGTAAAAATGAAGATATCGATTTCAAATTTGGCAGAAACATTGAAAACTTTTTCATATGAAAATTGGGCAAATCGATCATAGGCCAAGCCTACAGCATAGAATGAACTGAAAAGGCGTCTATTTTTTTGGCTGTTTTGCTTAGTTAGTGCTCATAGATTGTAAAATAAAAATTTTTACAATAGAAATTTCTACAAATAAAAATAGAAAAAACTGACACGTCCACTTATTAAAATTTAGTTTTTTTCCTTTTTTTTTTTGGCAACCTAAATATGGTGAACGTGAAAGATTCGGTACTGCGGAGTAAAACTTTCTTATTTTTTCTTAATGAACAGTCCCCTTGTTTGTGGGTATAAAATAAAAAGACTCGAAGACTAGAATGTAAATTGCAATAGATAGAAAAGTCAATATTACGTAAATTTTTTTTTTATTTTAATTTTTTTTATTTTTTTTTTATTTTAAAGTTCTGAAAGCTGTAAAATAAATACATTTTCAAATTTATTTTTTGCACGCTGCACTTGATCGTTTGCTCATCGTTTAAAATATATATTTAATGAGTTTGTTTTCATTATATCCCAAACCACTTGCAATACAGGGTATGCTTGGTATGTGCAGAACACTTAGAAGAATTTAAATTAATTTTTCTTTATACCGATTGATTCAGATTCATTTTCAGAAACGATTTAAAAGTTGTCCGTCCATATGTCTAATCACAACTTTCGATATATTTTAATGAATTTTCGTATACTGATAAGTTTTCTTCCATACACGAAATGTTGAAAAATGGTTAAGATCGGACCATAGTAGACCGTTAAATAATGTCTTATTTAAATAAAGTTATCATATCAAAAAAAAAAAAAAAAAAAAAAAAAAATTTTAAATTTTAAATATTTATTGACAAAAATTGGTGAAAGGCAATATTTCAATGTACCAAATGAATATGAAAGATTTGGAACAAGATGAGATCAATTTTTGAAATTGTTCACATCTAAAAATTCTTACGACAAATAAGCCTTTATTTCTATAAAGGCTAATGCTTATTACTTATTTATATTAAAAAAAAAAATTTTTTTTTAATTGCAATTATTTATATTTCTTGGCATAACAACTCACTGATTATATTTTTTTTTTTTTTGTTAAAAGCAGAACCAGATCTGCAAAGCTTTTTTAATTCATTCAAGTCAAAGATTAAAAAAATGAATAGTAAAGAATTAAAAAATATAAAATAAATTGAACAGACACAACATGGCTATATATATAGTTATTATTTTTATATAGTTGTTTTCATTTGCAATGCATCGATCAATAATTGTCCAGACTAAGTAAGTAGAAGATATTTTTTTTTTTTTTTTGCAACGTGGTCAACTGGCCTATCCAATATTATAAAGTCTCGAATTGTAGTTTTTTCGACCTTTTTTTTTTTTTAAGATAAAGATGATAAAGATTCGGCAGAGCCAAATGTAATTTTCTTATTTGTTTTATAAAACAGTTTTTTAAGATTCTCAAAATACGCTTCAATTTGCCTGAAATGATTTCATTATTCGAGGTAAATCTTTTTCATTAGAGTACTCTTTAGAGATCTGCGATTCGATAATAGTCGCTAAGGGCCCGATCTGAAATATGCAGTGACTTGGTTGGCAATTCGAATTTTTATTTTTTTGGAATATTCTTCAAAACAAAACTGAGTTTGAATAATATTTTTTCGCATGAAAAAAAAAAAAATGTCTGAATAATCAATGGATTTTTTTTTGAAAATAACAATAAAAGTAACATAACTAAAATTATTGTAAAAGGAACAAAATGGCTTGAAATTTTTTAAAAATAATAAATATTTTGCGCTAGAGACTATATCTATTTGCTGTGTCCCCGGAATTATTGACCAATGTGTTGAATGTTTTTATGAAGACACCTCTTTTATTATTTGTTTATTATAATATGAGTGAATGCAAAAGCTAATCGCTAAATAAAATAAAGAATTGGAAACTGCAAAGCAATGATAATATTGATAATTATTATTTGTGTTTGTTTCGTACTTTGCCCTTATGCTGATTAATGTGAGAGGAGACAAGTGCTTATTTTATAATGACGGTTACAAAAAGAATTCTTTTAAAAGATTTTCTAATAATTATTTCGAAAAAATTAATAAACTTTTAGTATTTAGATTTTTGAATATTTTATTTTATTTTTTAATTCCATATATATATACACAGTACTATATATAAAAACTCGATCATTCTTATTTTTATTTATCAAAAGAAGTTTTTGTTTATTATTTATTGATATTGAAAGTATATTATGTTATATAAGACTTTTTACAATAATAATTAGGAATAGCTTTAATGTTTTTTTTTGCGGTTGTTTTAACTTAATCTTGGCGAAAAAAACGCAACCAACATTCTCAAATCATTACAAAATATAAATTTTATTTTTTTTTATTTTTTTATTTTATTTTATTGTATTCTAAATGAATCTTCAAAATATCTGTACAAAATTTTTGATAAATGAATTATATGCATTATAAGTCATAATTTTTCACCAATTTCAGACATATTTATGGTCTATTGGCGACATATATCACTTTTTATGTATGAGGCACATTTAAGGACTTATGTGCTAAGTTTCAATTTTCGGTTTAATTTATTTATTTATTTTCTTTTTTTTGGATAAAAAATATTGCAAACAAATTTAAATTATTGTGTAAATGTAAACAATTACTCATAATTAAATAAATGCCACGACCGTTGAAGACGATAATGCCGTAGCAATCTTTAATGAAATTAAAAATTTTGAAAAAATTTTATAATGATGACAGGCCGTAACTTTGCTATTTCCTCAAATTGATTTCTTCTCATATTATTATTATTATTATTAATTCCTTTTGTTATTACTAATTTTTTAAATTTGTGCAATAAAGAAGAACAACACATATTGCATTTTATATATTATGTATGTATTTTATTTATGTATTTTATATGTTATGCATTACATACTATATAATACCGTAGTATAATTTTCAAGAAAAAAAAAAAAAAAAAAAAAAAAGAAGAAGCTTTTTCTTAGAATATGCGAAAAAAAAAATTCATTACCTAAATAAAAATTGTTTTCCTTTAATTTCGGGCTTTTCTGCCAACGCTCCGAAAAATCAGTCTGTATCAAAAGACTATTTGTTGATATATTGCTGTCTAACGTCATAGTTCTTTAATAAAAGATATCTTTAAGAGAGTATGTTTATTTCCAATGCAAAAGAATTTGTAATTAGACACTGGACGATTGCGCAGTGCAATCTAAGTCTTGATATTTTCAGCCCTTGATTAAAGCACATGAAAGATATAAATTAGTTCGAGTTATATAATTAGTAGCTTGTAACAGCATATCTATTCAAAATGTATACCTCTTAGCTACTACATGCAGACGTACCCGGTCATATCTGTTTATATCAATATTTCTGTATCTGTCCAGGTGTTTCTATGTTAAAATCAAAAAGCTCTTAAACTAAAGAATTCTTTTTTTTTTTTTTTTTTTTTTTTTGTAACATATAAAACGCTTTGTTAGACTTAACACAATTTATTAACACCTTGCAAACGATTACAAGTTTACTACTACCTTATAATGTGAATGTGAATGATGTAGATATTTGTGTATTTTTTCTGTTTTACACTCATACACGTGAAAAGGCTAAACTGTTTAAAAGACCTTGCAAGGCCATTCTCAGTATGCATTTTTTGTATTTTCATCTCAGGGGATATATTAATTTTATTAAAAGTATGTAACACAGACATCTACGCATTGAACACTTCGCGACTGTATTCGATGCTTAATGCCTTTATTGAAATCACGTTTACAAAGGCCCGTAGATCGCGTAGAGTTTCTTTAATTCTGTTACGTAACCTTTCCAATTCAGCACGAATTCTTTACATGGTTTCTCTTGTCAATTAGAAAATAGATGACAATGAGAAACAAATATTTTCTGTTGTAAGTAAGTAAGTGAGTAATAAACTTTCAATTATTGTGACAGTTAATTTAGCTTAAACGTGGTCTGTTATTTTAATTGCGTTGCAGATTTATGAATTATGTCTTGTATTAAATCTTATAATAAACGGTAGCATATTTATCTATGAGCACTTCCGTATCCCATGTATCCCATGTTGCAGATATGCACAATATATATTATATAGTGTGAAGCGTTTACATGTCATTAATTCAAATGTACTTTAAATGAAAAGACAGAGAGAACAACAAAAGACCATGAATACCAAAAGATTCCATGTAAACAGATAATAATTTTGTTGTTGTTCTTATATAAACCAAGCTTAACTTGTAAATATTTATAATAATAAAATTTAGTCATCGCATTTTAATTTCCTATTTACTATACTTTCTCCCTTATGGTAAACACCAACAATGACAATTAAAATTGCAAGATTATTATAAACAAAAAAAAAAAAAAAAACACACACTTGAAAACAAAAATATTTAATTTTTCACGTGGCATTTCAAAGAACAAAAACTTTAAGTTATTGGATTTATTGAATTTTATCAGCTATTGGCAACCGATAGAAGTGTACATCGAGGCATACGTTTATAGAACTCTTGCTCAGTATATGAATAATTGAATATTTATTAAAATCAAGATAATTATATTCAAATTTAATTTGAAAAAATAAATGTGTTATTTGAATTTTTTTTGTAGTAACTGCATAGCCTATCGGATAGATTATATAAAATGTGTGTGTGCAAATGTTTTTAACGATAGATGAAATGCATCATCATTAGAGTAAATGACAGCAACAGTTAACAGCAATAGTTAACAGCAATAGTTAACAGCAATAGTTAACAGCAATGGTTAACAGCGCCACCATAGTATATTCCGTTAGAATAAATGACAGCAACAGTTAACAGCAATAGGTAACAGCGCCACCATAGTATATTCTGTTACAATGTTATAGAGATCACTTACATTTTCATGGAACGTAAAGACAAAAAGCATTTAAAAAGAATATGTTAATGTTGGGTATTACCGGATTCGTAGCAAGCCTTATATAAAATCATTTCTTGTTAAATTTGCAATTTATAGTATAATATGACATCACTATTTACTAATCGCCTTTGCACACACAATTTTGTATTTGTGTTCATATGTAATACATAACCATATACGTACATATATGAGTCATTCTTATATTGGTTTAGCGTATATTTATGCACTTTTTTTTAACATTTTTCTAGAGAACAATTATATGAGGCTTAAGTAAGAAAGCCTCTAGAAAATAAAATTTAATTGAAAATTTTAATGCAACAATGTTAAAAACATTTTCATTACTAACACATAGAAACAAAAAATATTAAGAATTTGCTTTCTTCGATTACCAGCCTGGTGTATGATCTTTATGAATTCGTCTTGTCGAGCCAAAAATATATATTATTTTAGTGTTATGCTTGGTTTTTAAACAAGTCTTGGCATTTCTCTTACGGTAACGTCCTTTCTCTCACTATATTAATTCCTCACGATTTTTTTTTATTACCAGAAATTCAATCTATATCGTTCCGGGACTATGCTATTTGCCTAAATTATCTCAAACATCATTTCTATGATATCATTTTAATTCGACTGAAGACATAAAGCCAAATCGAATAATGCACTTCTTCAAATGAAACTTAAGCGCATCTCATTGACTACTAAGCATACTAACAGTTGACACACTATCTATCTAGAGAAAGCAACAACTGGTGTAATTTAAATGAAAAAGTCTTATCTAGTTTTGATTACAATATTGTATCCCTTCATCTATGATGACAAAATAGCTAACAGTAAATTGTATTATACAGACAGAAAAAGCTTTAATCGAAGGAAAAAGAACAACAAAAACAACTTGAGCTTCATATACATTTGGAAACAGATCTTCAGTAAAAGTGAAGAAGAAAAGAAAGAAAGTGTAACACCTAGAGAATACACCAATGAGAGAGAAAGAGAAAGAGAGAGAGAGAGAGAGAGAGAGAGAGAGAGAGAGAGAGAGAGAGAGAGAGAAAGAGAAGCACATTTCAATTTCGTGCTCCTAAAATTCGCCGAGCAGGTTTTGGCATGTGCGACGAAACGTTATTATATATATATATAACGATATATATATAACGATATTACGGTTTTTGATATATTGCGCCCGTTTTTCGGTTTAGTTGCATTAGCTGTCGTCCGCAGCACTCACTAATACATTACAACCAGCTAACTGCTACGTGGAGGCGTCAGGTATATTCAGCTTTATAGGCGATGTTAATGATTCGCTTGATCCGTATCATACCTATTTACCGCATCTTTTGGCCGTCATCCGTCATGCTAACGCCTCTCGTAAATAATACGTTATTTTTATCGAATTGATTCTGTTTAAAGCGCGAAAAAACTACACTGTGTACACATTTCTAACGAATACGATACCAATGATTATCGTCGAATCGTAGAACAGCATGTGTCATAGGTATCAAAGCTCGTCTTGATTTAAACCAAAATCATAGGACAGCAAATGGCACAGTCAATGGGTATGAAAGTGCGGCTTAATACAATTCAGAATCATTTTCTGAATCAGTTTACGCCTTGTTATCATGACTTGAATCAAAGACGAGCCATAATAATTTAACACAGAAATGAACTGTATCAAATTTGGATCATATAGATCTATTTTGTGGATTCAACAATACGTAACAGTTCTTATGATCAATACGACTTTATATGACAACAATATCTAATTGAAGAAAAAAGAGAAGTTTCAATAAGAAAATTAAATATGCTAAATTGTGGCCACATCCGCTGACGTTGCGAGCTCCTTCCCATCTCTCAATTCTCATGGCAATATGGCCTTTAGATGTCAACGACGTTTTTTGTATTTAACGGTCAGCCATACCCGACTATAATATTTGTACTGGTATTTTTTTGAAAGATTAAATTATCGGTCACACAGACGAATATAATTCTCTTACTTGCTTTGTATTGGTATGAAATTGGGTATCATAGATTCATATAAATGTAAACAGAAATTTCTTAATTATTTTATGTTGATTCAAAGTGACAAAGACATCGAAGTTCAAGTCTAAAGGTGACAATTTTTCTCGAGGTTATTTCAATTATTATAATAATATTTATGTAAAAAATCGTCTGTAAAAAAATCGTGAATGCAAATGCAACTTACTGTGGGGCTATGTATGTGCGTCTTATAAATAACAGAAAGCTGAACTTAGAACTTAACGAATATGTTTTTCATATGTTTTTGCATCAATTTTAAATACAAATTGCTATCATTGGTTTACCGTAAGTATCTACTCGAAGAGTTTAAACTCACCGTGCACCTAAGCACAGGATTATTTTTCAGCGAACTGTAGTCATTCAAGCTGTGGAACAATCCCCATCGAAGGGGCCCATTATTTTCAAGCATGCAGAACAAACATTCATTGGGTCCAGAGTCCAGAGAGTCTCCCTCTGGTGTGAATGATTCTATTCAGTTACTTCAACAACAATCTCGATAGTCCCCGAAAATCGACATTCACGATCAGGAAAGAAGCATTCTCCAACCAGTGCACTGGGCAAACAGTACTTAGAAAGAAAAATTTCTCTTTGGACACCCTGATCGCCGTGAATTTATTTGGGCCTTTAGATATGCTGTACATCACGAAATGAGATTATTATGTATCTGCAAATTCATCGACACAGCCCTAACGCCAGCCATGGTCCCATATTCGATACTGTTTCGATAGATAATGCAATAGCAAAATGATAATATATGTACGATCCCTTCGCAGTAAAGAAACTAGAAAAGAGTCCTTTACCTTTTCATACGAAAAAGGCAATTTTCTCGATGATCTTCTCCGACAATCCTTGAAGACTTGCCGATAGGTATCGATAGTTAAACTTTAATACTTTTTAGCCGATAACTGGTTTCAGACAATCTCGTCATTACGCAGAACGAGGTTATAGTTCAGTATAACCTCATCTGATAACTAGTGAGATCCCAGCCAGAGCCAAGTTGCCTGGCGGGAACCACGTTCCTATAAGGTCCCTGTGCTTTGACTGGGAACTTCGTTTACCTATCAAATTGCAATACAATGCGAACTGCATTGTAGCTCTTATGTGATGCTTACATCTAAACAATCAAATAATGAGATATGACAAAAGTAATACGATTATGAACATAGAATTTTCACGTACACATACTTAATAAATAATAATATTAATAACAATGACTGATTCAATATACGTTTTAATACAGATATCACCAGAAACAACAACGTCACAGACAAGATTGATTTTGTTGAGTCCAAAGGTAGTAAACAAACGACAATAGTAATATGCGGATTGAATGCATTTTAATATTGATAGTAATTCGATGCTGAATGTCTTATCAAGGGAATCTTTCACATTTGAACAAAAAAAAAAAGAAAAAAGAAAACAGAAAGATAATATAGAGTTTTTCCTTTTCTACATGAAAACACATACTATTCGCGTTTTACTGCTAATCCTTTAGTTGTCAATAAACAAATGTAATCTTTCTTTCTCTAAACCACACAAAACACATACAGAGCGAGTGAGGTAGAGAGAGATAGAGAAAGAGAGAGAAAGAGAGAGAGAGAGAGACGGAGTTGTTGTTATTGCTACATTTGCATTTTGCAGTTTTTCTCCAATAATGTCTAGACGGGAAAAAAATTCTAGAAAATACTTTTCAAAACCATACTTTATCGTAGGTACAGCAACAGCCAAATTAACACAGTTTATGTGTGTAGCTATTTTTATTTCTCAAAATTTTAATAAAACGAAATAATAATATTAACTGTATTTACTCGATTCCCTGAATTTCTGATTTCTTAACTGTTTTGATTTTCAAATTATAATGAGTTTGTGTTCGAAAGCAAAACGCTTTTGTTATTCCATCCGTCCGTCAAAATTCTATCTCATATCAACGATCAAGCGAAAATATTAAATTATTGGCATCAAAAATTTAAAGTATTTAAGACAACGCATAAAAAATTGTCTGCATCTAACAAAATCTTTATATTTAATGCTAAAGCTTTGTTGAAAATGCGCATGTTTTAATCGATATTATCTCCTTTGGTGTCGTGTGTACATTCGTTACATTAAATAAAAAGTCTACCAGAACAACTAAACAACTAAACTATAAAAAAAAAAAGAATATAAAAAATAAAAAATAAAAAACAATTGCTTTGCACTGGAAAATTGCACTGAAGAGTACACTAGATTCGTAGGTGGCGTACAACTCCTACAATCAATTTGTAAAACAATATGGCGACAGTGACGGAGATATCTGCTTATGGGTATGTATGGGTATGTAACTAACAAATAAAACATTCATAAACTGAGCATAGACTTTCTCTCTTTTTCTGCATAAACTTAACTAAGAACATGTGAGCTTAACATATATGCATGTATGTATGTGTGTATGTGTGTATGTATGTATGTATTCATTTAGTAAGAGCTTTAATATTGAATTAATTTAACAGGACCTGTATGTATTTGTGTGTTCAAGAAAGGACTTCGGATATAAATGAATGACATGAATAGAGAGGCTTCCTTGCACATTACGTATACAAAAGCACGTTACCATTAGGATTCATCTACATAGGCGTGCGAATGTGTGTGTGTGTGTGTGTGTGTGTGTGTGTGTGTGGGTAAAGAGTGTAAATAACCACGCAGCGTACAAATTTTCAGCGCATGCTAAACACCCGTGCTACTATAAAACTCAGGCAGCTGCAGTATGAGAAACAACTTGCAACAGCTTTAAGTATGTACGTCTATAAAAATTTTCAAGTCATTGAACCAAATATGTACGGTATATATATATGTGAATGTATGTTTGTGCATACTGGTACAATTAAATTGGGCATTTTAGTTAGGTAAACGATTTGCGACTAAAGAAATGATTATTTTAATAAAAAATATTTATATTTAGACTAATGAAATAAATTCTTGATTATTTGAACTATTTTAATAAATATTTCTTCTTCTTACCAATAAAATCCTGTTATTGTTAATAGTACTGCTTAGTTTCTGAGTTCATTTAATTCGGATAACAAAAAATCTTTATATATAGAATAGAAAGGAAGACAAATATTGACAAATATTGGGTCCTTTGTAAAATTGGTGTTTAGCTTCTATTATGTCTCAGCGGTCCGTCTTAACTTTTATTATATTGCTTATACCCAAAACAATATATCTGACTTGGTTTAAATTACATATCCAATATGCAAGATCTAACATATATATTTTTGAGTGTTACGAGCAGATTCACAAACAAAACAAAAATTCATGGATAATATAAATTATTTATTTGGCAGCTGCAGCAGATGTTCAATTCAAAAAAGATATTATGCGCGTGTGTTACGAATTCATATGAAGTATCAATCCTTATATTTATGGCTTGCATCAGGGAATTAATTCTTGCGCGTGTGTGTGGATTAGTGTGCGTTTGTGTGTTTCCCTTTCTGTTTTGTTTCGCTCAATTCCTAATCAATAAAATTCATTGAGACTTAATTCTACTCCTAATGTCTGCTATTGATTGACTCACGTTTACAACACTTTGTTTTTCTTATAGTTTTTCTGCTTAGTTTCATATTTATTAGCCAGCATAAGTATAATAAAAGAAATGTTACATGCTATGCTCCAATAGTTATTTAAGGTATGTTTTGAAAATAAGCAATCAGGCATTAATACCTATTTATGATAAAAACAGAATGCGCCAACAATATATAATGAAATGATTTTCTTCTTTTAGGCAGATCTTTAATATTAAGATTTTGGTAATGAAAAAGTAAAAAATATAAAAAATGTTGAAAATATTATATTAGAATTGATCGATCATTACCATTTTAAATGTGTGGCTTTGGAAAATATTTAAAATATTAAAAATATTTAAAATCATACGAGAGGTGTGTGCCGTAAGTTATATTATGTTTAATATGCATATAGATTTCAGCTTTAAAGTTAATCTGCATTTATTAATTAAAAGCACAAAAGTTAACTTCAAACAGTTTATCTAAATAGTTGCGCACGTAAATATTTAACGCGTATTTAATGTCTGACGTTGATCAATATACATTTTTATACAAAGTGCGGTGTTCAATCGATCCTCTGTTATTTAATCAAAAAGTAACGACAAACAATTGAAAATTGGGCTACGGTGTTTACCAATTCTTAACTCCAATTCATGTGCAATTTTCAATTTCATAAACTAAATGTAAAAATAGGAATGATCTGTGCAAAAGTTTAGAGCGGATAGCGATTTGACAATTGATCATAGATCTACGAAAATAAGCCTTTTAATCAAAAATGTGTAGTTTAGCAGGTTATTATGTACTAAATTTATTTTCCAAGTAGAAGATTTGTGATTATAATCATAACGGTCAGTCATTCGTATGTGAACCCAATTTGGTAATTACGCTGATAAAAATATATTTATATCATAATATCTCCAAAGCGTATTTCTGTATAAAAAATAAATTTTTAACAAATCTAACATTCTATCAGTAGCATAAAATTTTACTTTTTTCATGCATAATCCCATTTTTGATAGTTGGCAACACTCTTTCCTTTACGTCATCATGAAGCAAATTAAAAAAAAAAATGTTTTTGTTGTTAAAACGGGTTCGTGTTGATTAGTGTATTTTGTGACATCAGATAACTTCGTTTAGAAAATGGAAAACTTCGCTTGAACTAAAAATAAACACAAAGGATAATATTGCAAAATATCAAAATAAAATTATTATAATTAATTTTTTTCGTTATGTTTTTGACTTAAGTGCAAGAAAAAATACTGTTAAATTCACTTGATAAGTAGTGATTTTGCGTACATAACCTCAAAAAAAATTTTTATCGTAAAAAATTATCTACGTGTGGCTTTCTTTTAGTGCTGCTTGAAATTTTTAATTCCGCAACGGGAATAAACACAAATAAATTTGTGTTTTTATTTTATTATTCATATCCACTAAACTTGAATTTTTCATTAAAAAGAGAAAAATTCTCAGGGTAAGTGGGTTTTACTTAATTGTTTTTATTTTTCCTAAATAATTACTATTATGAGAGAAGAGAGATATATGCCATGACAAACATGTATATTACTAATATTAGTTAGTTTCGATTAAAAATGTTCACGCATATTATACGTATACATATGAATATTTAAAATGTTTGTAATTTGCGAACCTATTTATAAATATATATATTAAGAACGGGAGATAAGTAGGTATATATATGCATATATATATATATATATATATATAAATACACAAATAATATATCTATGTAGAAATTCTCCTGCATTGAAAATGTATTTGTTTGTTTCGTTTTCTTGCTTTTCATGCTAACAAGAGGTCGTTTGTATCGAAGAGTTGCCAATCAATTTGTATTTTTATAAATCTCAAATGGAATGCTATGACTGAAAAACGTAAACTTTTATTTGTAAGAGATCTTGTATTGTTCATATGTTTTTAATTAACCTTATCACCAGACATATAGCATCATTTTTAAAATGTTTATTTTTCCAAATATCGCTGAGCCGCTTTACAACTTTTGCATAATTATTTTATATATGCATTTTGTCGGATGTGAGAAAGCAGTTGTTATACGAGTTTGGAACACCATAAATTGCTCAGAAGATTTAATGTGCTGCTAATGACACATGACAACGTTAATTTAGATTTCTTTTATTAATAAGACCTTGTAATAACTTTTTATGTGAAAAAATTACACATATTATGAGTGAATGATGTGTAATTAATTGTATTGGTAATCATAGAAATATGTGTTAGAAATTCGAACAAGTTGCTGTAAATTTTTGTAATGAGTTCGTGAATTACTCTTCCAAGCTACACTGGATAATGTGTGCATTATGTAAATTATTATATGCAGTCGAAGTTTATATACTCTCATATGTTTAGCATGCAAAAATAAAATACAAAAAAAGAGTCTTCGAAAATTTGCTTACAAATAATAATGTGGACTTAAAATAATTTTAAATAAGCTCCATTGTATAAATTATTTTTGCCTGAAATATAAATTGATAGAATTGTAAAATGTATAAAAACATCCTCGCAGATTACACCTAAAAGCCATTCTATGTTGTGAATCCGTTGATATATATCTAGTCCAAGTTAAATAACATTCTCGATAAGCCGGGATTATTGGCAGAAAGCGTATACCATAAATTAATGGTCAACATAAAAAAAATAGTATTATTTTTTCCATCATTGGACACTAATATCCGGTTAAAATAATATTAAATATACCGCGTTTTATAAATTACTTTGACTGAAATAATAGTTGACGCAACTCTAAACTGAATGTGATCTAATAAACAAATTTTCATTTAGATATTAGTTTTAGGAAATAAAGGAGGACGAAGTAAACAGACTTTACTTTGTCTTTTTCTCTCTTTCTGCCCCCTCCCTCCCTCCCCCGTAGTCCGCCACTCTAGCCCTCTTTCTAGAAATGAGGTAATAGAAATGATTTCAGAACGCAATTTCTATGAAACAAGTTTTTATGATTATTTTATGAATAAAACTTTAAATTGTTTTTCTTTTCCTGCTATTTACAACTAATATCGGTATATTTTTTTTTATTAATTTTTCTAATTCATTACTAGTCATTACTTCGCGTAAAAAATTATCTTCTCAAAAGCGACAGTTATCTAAAATACAAATATCAAAAATATTTGGCGAATTTCAATATGTTTTTATCGCTAATACAAGGCTTATAAAACGGGTAATGATTTGAAATTCCGAAATATTCGCTGTGGTCATTAACGGCACAGGGAGAAAATGCGTCTAACCCGGCTTGTCTTCCAATTCACAAAATTGAATGGTGTGTTCAAAAAAAAAGGTGGATTCAAATTTCGGGGGTTACGTATACTCGATTTTTGAATTTTTTTTTTGTTGTCTTTGTACACGTCCCCAACATGTGTTGACATTATCAGCCATTTTACATTTTTAGTTTGTTTTTGACAGATAAAAAGGTTAAACGTGTTTTAGTGCGCTTGGCGACTTTTATCGAAAAATATAAAACAAAATATTAAATTTTTAAAATGTTCATTGTGGCATTTGGCGAACCTATTTTGAGCAAAAACAAAAATGTTCATAAATAATACAAGCTTTTCCTAGAAGACTGAATAGAAGAGTTAATGGACACGCCCGCCCTGGACTCTCCAGAATATTTGTCTTTTTCAATAAATGTATAAAAATAATTACTTGAATTTAAAAGTTTTGCATATAAGACTTAAGCGGGTGTTATACTTCGCTTTCTGTATAATAAAAGTTTATAATCGATTTTGGGTTAAATTTTTTTTTTTGATGTTTCCACCTTATTTGACTATACTTTTTAATCGTTGTTAAAGTAAGAACAGAAGAAAAATGAGATGTGGCTGGGTAACAAATGAATTGTATATTTTATAAAATAAAAGAAATTAACTAATAATTAGTGAAGCCGTTCTACATAATAGTGGTAAAATACAATATATTCAATGAAAAAATAAAATAAATAATACTACTAATAAAATAATGAAGTAAAGAAGTAGGAAAAAAAATGTTTGTTTTTACTTTTTTAATTTTATCTTGGGTTTTATTTTATGATTCTTAATTATTTCCTCTCTATCAACGGAAGTAAAGCACTCAACCATGTAGTTCTTTATTTTTTTTTTTAAAGCACTAATCTTTGCATGCATACCATACATAGACTACATTCAATAAGTATTTAGGCATAACAAACACGTTTGTTATATATTTATGACGCATGTATAAAAAAATATACGTAATATAAGTAGATATATATGTATATATATGTATAAATATGTGTATAAATAATGTGAATGCTTAGGTTCTTATGCAACTTATCGAAAAAAAATTTTCATTGGAAAAACGTTTTAGTTGAAATTGAAAAAATGTTCCCTGCGTGTTCGTTCTTTAGACTGGATTTTTTCATCGAAATTTAGCATTAAAACATACGTTAGAAAGCGAATGAATAGAAGCAATTGGCCTCGTATTGTCATTATCTGAAGACCAGAGTACATTCTAACATATCTTTTTTGCCGAAATTTATTTGAAGTAAACTAAAATTTTGGAATATGCTTAAGATAGTTCACATATGATTTAAAGTGGTTTTTTTTGAAAGAATATGAACTTTGAAAGACGTAAAATATGTTGCTAGCAATTTATTTTTTAAATTTACCTCAAGGGAATTATCATTTTAATTTAAAGTTTATTTCAATTCGTATAATTATAAAAATTTAAAGAGAAAACCACGGGACCTCTTATATATAACCGTATTTTATGTAGGAGGTTGTCATAAAGTCAACCTAAAAATACGAAAATCTTCAAACGAAATATATAAACTTGATATGTTATGCATATGGATGTGTCTTTTGAAGGTTAAGGCTAACTAAAAATCAAATGGATTTAATACCAGTAGCACCATCTATGTGTCAGCCTACGAACTTTTCAGCCCACCTGTTATATGAGAGATCGCAGTCAATTTCATAATGAAATATATGGTGTAGTCGGCCCACTCGTTATGCGATTAGTATATACGACTGACGAGGTAAATCTATTGTCTCTGATTTATTTTCAGTTTGTTTAGATATTTTTTGAAATAATGAAGTAATTGTTAGAAATTTAAATGACGTTTCTTTATATACTACTTTCGCAGATTAACTACAATAGTAGTCAAAATGTAAAAATTATTTTCTATATTCAAATTTTTGAAATAAAATATTTCGTAAGTTTTCAAAAATATTAATGGAAGTGCATAGCGTCTTTTTTAATGATGTTTTCTCTATTACTGCTTATTTATTTAATCTCGTAGGGCGGCTCTTCGACTTCGAAATATATGTCGCAGTAGACGTTTAAAAAATTTGCTAATCTATATGATAATGATGATGATGATTATTTACGCGATAAACGAATTTTCGGATTATCACGATAAGATTGTAAACTGAATTAGACTTATGGTAACATTTATTATAATGATTTGAACTAACAATAATTCCTATTGGAAGGAAGTTGTTTGATTTGAGCTAATGTGTAGTGTTATTGGGTTGTAGATGTTATTGTTTGAATTTATATTATTTATTATTTATTCATATATATACAGAATTCAGCTACAATATAAATTTAGGTGAATTAAACAACACTTAAGATTAAAAATATAAATTATGAGAATGATTGACGATAATCCTGCACACTGGACTGACCGATCTGTTCTATAATGTGGTTGACAAATCAAGCGATTCAATTTTCAATCTCAGGTAGCATATACGAATAACTTTTAAAAATGCAGTTGCGGTTCGAATATTGCCTTTAAATGTGCTTTGAAATTGCTGACAGATATAATCGATATTTGGATAGGATAGCATTTTGTATAATTTATTAAGTTGGTTTTTTGTCAGTACTTGAAATAAAATTGAAAGATCTTGCAAGAAATATATTTACTCACCATAAAATGTTGTTTCGAATTCGAAGTCTAATGGTTTCCGAAAATTGTTCATGTCGTCTTTTTTCTTTAAATCATAATCCAAAAATTTGCTAACTTATAACTAGATATGTAGAGAGAGAGAGAGAGAGAATGAATGAATGAATGAATAAATGAATGAATGGATGAATGAATTAAAGTTGCAAATTCGAGGAAACGAAGAACTGCATTTTACAGCCTATTCCAAATGCACAAAATAAAGAATAATTCTTTAAAAATTTATAAATTATATGAACTTTTAAGAATCTCTCTTGGTGGTCTTCCTATACTATGAAAGGAAAAAAAATTCGTTTACACCCTAAGCTAGAATCCTCTCCTATTTCAGCATGTCTTCTTGTTTTTGTTTCCATTTCTATTTCTATTCTTTTTTTTTTTTTTTTTTTTTTTTTTTTTTGTGTTATGTTGTTATCCAAGAGTTTTCTTACTCTTTGTTTAAGAGCGGCTTCTTTTGGTCTGCGGCGTTATTATCTTTATTTTGAAATCTCTTCTCACAAAGTTAAAACACCTTGAAGGCTAAATTTTAAAAGAAAAAAAAAAAAACAAAAAAGAAAAAAAAAATAGAAAAATAAAATTAAAGGAATGGAAATGCAATATATGACTGATTTGGTTGGTTACGGTTTCAATGAGAATGCAGAAATGCATTTCAAGATTATGAAGGCGCAGGCAGACAGGAAAGCAGCACTTTAAGTCAAATGCGAAATATTTGTAAGGTTGTCCAACATATAGACTTTGCACCTCTTTATGCTTGCCAGTTTGTAGCGATACCGCAGCATCATCATTAAGCTATAAACACATGTGCATTGGCATAATCATCATCATTGCTTGATCTATGATCGCGGTGAACAGCATTCAATTCATAAAAATTTCCTGGAATTGTGTTCAATTTTTTTTGAACTCAATTGTTGCAAGTAGTGATTAGTAAAAACCATTTATTTATTTGGTTTTGTTTTATTTTCGGGTTTAAACTTTTGATAACCTTTAATGGCAATTAATAAGAACCTAAGTAGAGTTTCTCTTATAATAGGTGTTCGTAGATTTAAAAATTTTTTTTAATCATTACATGAAAGTTTTCCTATTTTTTCTTCTCTTTTTTTACTGCGAACGACATATTTAATCGAACAGGTATTTTATGCAATGTATAGAAGTACGGATCGGGGACTCTTTCCGCACACGTACTCCCGATCAGCATGAATAGTAGAATTTAATTTTAAACATGTGTATTGTCGCTTTTGTCGATAAATCATTGGTTAGGGAACAAATGTGATCTCAAATTCTTTCTTATTCGCCGTATACGTTCAAAAGTCAATTGAATCGAGAGCCCGAAAAATCATATATGTTTAAAATTGAGTATATATGTACAAGTGGTATCTGAAAGTATAATATTCTATTCTATGGGCATTAGATATTGATAGTCACCTATGTTGGAAGGATACATATTTTTCTAAAGTTCTATCAAGGCGATTAGATGGGTAGGAGACGAGTTATAGAGGTGTAAGTGAGAAGAGAGTGAGAAGCGTAATTTTTTTCCCCAAGGTAATATTGAAAACTCTTGCACTCGGTATTGGAAAGAGACCAAATCGATCATCAAATCAAGGGCACGTTTGTGATTTGATATAGATACATACACATCTTCTTTCGGGGGTTTTTTCCTGGTTACTCATAAACTTCAATAAACGTTTGATATAATTCTACAGTTGTATTCTGTTAAAAAAGAAAAAGAAGAGACAGATAAGCCAAGCTGATCCAATAAGTTAGAGTAACGATGTCTTTTTAAAATGAAGATTATAAAAGCTTCGATTACAGTCGAATAAAATTTTCTTAATTATTACTATTATGTAATGAAAATTAGTGCATAATAGAAAATTTGACATAAAGTTAAATATGGCGAATTTGGATCGCCTAAATCAATTTTCTAGATCGCATTCCTCAGAAGGTTTCAGATGAAAAGTCAGCAAAATTCACTTATGATCATAGTATTCGCTTTATTCTCTGTTCACATCTGTGTTTTATGGGCGCGCGAAAATTGCAAGTCGTTCTTTGCAAAATTTTATAAATTATAAGTGATCTGATTGATCTTTGAAAAATATTCCGCTTAGCTAATGTTTTGTATATGCTTTCAATATAAAGATATAATCTAATGTTTATATTTTTTATAGTGCAGAGTTTACATTAAATTGAATCTGAATTTGACAAGTGCTGCTGGGCCTTCGATATTAGACATAAAAACAATGACATCTTTCTTAGTAATTTGTGTGTATATAGTTTGTTGTTTTTTCCACTCACGATACTTAAGGAATGCTGTGCTGGCTGTTTTATTCTTCATATATATAAGCAACGCTCTAAATGACTGTATGTATGTATGTATGTATGTACGTACGTATGTATGTTTCTTGTATTTCATATGGGAGTGTAAGTGTGTGAGTGTGTGTGTGTTCATCTCTTGTATTATTATTGTTTCGCCCTTTTTGTAAACTCCCGTAGATTGAAAAGCAACAACAGTGAACTTTTTAATATCTGGTATCACCACATTCCAATCTCAGTCACAAAACCAGCGAAACCAACAAGAATTAAGTTTATTTGTATAAGTATATTTCAGTATATCCGCATGTGTTAAGCACATTTGTGTGTGTAGATTGTCTTTCTTCTACATACTCTTCATATGCTGCGATCATAATACATTTGTTTGTGGTTAGATTTTTCTTGGTGAGAAAATAGATTTTTCCCATAATTTTATGTGTATGGATTCCGATAGTGAAAAGTCCTTCAATTTATTTCCTTTCCCTCTTCGTATTTTGTATAATATCTTTTTCTACTCAACTACTTGAACACTGTGAATAATTTGCGGTTTTATTTAAATAAGATGAAAACAAAAAAAGAAAAAATAATTTTGCTTAACGAAGACTTGTAGCCCATGGGAAGAAAATTATTGAATTCTTTGTAACAAATTTTCTCATTTGATACCATTGTAGTACTTGTGGTTTATAACGTGTATTTTTATAACATATGATGATAGCTTAAACTCCTTTAGTTATGCAATTGGTTATGTGATCTAATAAATTTATTGAGGAGCAGCCCAGAGACCATTTATCAAATGGAGACGAAACAAAAGAGAGAAAATTATATCCGGCCTTGAATACTCGCCTCATCGGCGGTTCAATACAATAATAATGGCTTAGTGGTGAAGGGCAACCAACCGCAAGTGTACAATAAATAGGTTATCGGAAATATATTATTACAATAACAACACGAAAAAATTTTTTTTTTTTTTTTTTAAAAAGCGATCTTGGTACGACTAACTCTTTTTCTACAGTTCTACGGTTTTTCAACTTTTTACCTTAATTTTTTTGACTTAAGGGGAACGAAAAAATATTACTTTAACGATGTAAAAGTTTTCATAGATGCACAGATATACATATACTAATGTAATTTATGGATAGGCGTCCAATGTAGATTTTCGGATTCCGCAAATGGGGAGATACAGTTGTAGATGGGCAGTATTTAGTAAGCAGTCTAAATCATCATATTTATATACCATGATATTTGACAGCTTTCGCATATGATCCTACGGCTGGATGTCCTATTGTGTCGTCATTTAATTCGCTGTAAATGAACCGCTCTCACATAAGCAGGGACAATTTATTATTATATTTATAATTTTTATACCCAATACCGAAGATGAAGGATGTATATCATTTTGTCATTTGGTTTGTAGCTACCAAAAGGAAACTTCAGGGGACCCCATAAAGTATATATATATTTTTGATCAGAATCAAAATTAAAATCAAATTAAAATTTAATCATGTCCGTCTGCCCGTCTGTCTGTTTAAACATTCTCTTAGCCGCAAAAATGAAGACATCGGCTTCACATTTAGCGAAAACATTAAAATCTCTTCCACTGCCACGCCCATCTATTACAATTTAATTTCTCTATCTTTTTTTTTTAAGATAAAGATGATGGGTATTAAAGATTCGGCACAGCCGAATATAATTTTCTTACTTATTTTATTTTATTTAGTGAGATAATTCCCGAAGAAATTATTATTTTTTGAGTTGGAGGCTTCTGTGATAACTGCATATATATTATCGAAGGAATCTACCAGAAAGAAAAAAAATTTCGCAGGCAGTTGCTAACAGAACTTATAGGAAATTTTCGGAATAATGATAACTTTAGCAAGAGTAACTCATCTGCTTTCGTTATGGATGTAAGATTGAATGGAAAACTGCACTTAATAATGTCAGATTCGCAAAATAAATTTAAAGATTGTATTGTCTGCTCAAATTGCAATGTCGTAGGCGGACGAAAAATAACATAACATTTTTGTGAAACTATTACGACGAATCTGCAATTCACGTATTTACTGTTTTAAAAGACATTTATACGTTAAGAAATTTAAAATTTTAATTTACTTTTGTAAGCAAACATATATATTCTCACTATAATTGCGTTTCTTTTCCATTATTATTCGAATTGAATTTTTCGTTTTTAAAAATTAATTAGGACTTGGTTTTCAATACTCTAATAATATCAGTGGATCGCAAATAATTAAAACTATTTCATATAGTATAGTATATTCAATCAGAAGGTACCTTTAAACGCTCTGCTGATGTGTATGAAATTCTGAATTGATCTAGATATGTCTGTCCGTCTATAGAATGTCTGTTATAAACATTCTTCGGGCTTCAAATTTTAGAAAAATTTTGAAAGTTTTTGAATTAACATTGAAAATCGGTCAAATCGATCAAACTGGACCGTCTAGAGGACAACATAGACTAAGAACATTCCTGTTTTCAAAAGTGAAATAAATTCTATTTTTGGCGAGTGCACTACAAGATACAAAGATACAAAGATACATTCGACACACGCTATGACTAATGCTGTATTCTACCTGTCTATAAAACCCTGGCCGAATATTATAGAGTATTGAAAATTAATTTTTTTCGCTTCTTAAATTTTAAAACTAAGCCGACATAAATGAAAGATTTAGTTACAGGCGAATAAAATTTTCTTACTTATTTAAAATAGTTTTTTTATTCATTTATATAAAGAATTTTTTGAAGGTGTAAAGAAGGATAATGAACAATTTTCGAAGTCATTGCAATTTATTAGACTGTTAATGTATTTGCCAGAAAATTATTTACTTACTCGAAAAATACATTAATTTGGTTTGCTTGAGAATCTCTAAAACCATATTTTGTATAAATGTCTTATCATATATACTTTAATTTAAAAACATGAATTATTTTTTACATCACACAGTGAAGTAGAAATTAATCTAAACTTAAACCAATAAAATCAAATATAGTTTAACTCGCGATTGTACAACTCACCAGAAGTGAGTTCTCTGTTACTGAAGCTGTCATCTGAAAAAAAGATATATTTAAACTGCTTTTAAGTTTTCAAATGTGTTTATAGATACATATTTTTTTTTTTTTACTCTAATAAACCTTTTATTAATTCTTACCACTAGTTACCAATCCCGGCAAAATGAAACCACCCTTCTATATTCAAATACTCTTCTTTCGTTTTTTCCTCGATCGCTTTATGCTTAAGACCTGCCACCTTTGCTAGAGCTATCAAATATAATTTACCAGGTTTTACGGAAGACGGAGAAAATGACCAGAAGAAAGTAATATAATTAATATCAGACACTTCATGACAATTTTAATTTCATGACAGGTGAACCTAGTTCCTTGGGAATCGATCGTAGCCTCATAGTAACTCAATGGTCGTTTCAAAGAAGCTAATCGTACGTATTGTTATTTGGGAACGCTTTTAAATAAACATTTTTTTGAAGGAGACATCTGTGAATACTGCACAAATTAGAAATCAGCAGATGAGGCTGTAAGTTTCCCAGCTCATATAGCACATATAGATTTTTTGAAGCAATTGAAGAAGAGAAGAAATTTCAAGGAAAAAACTTCTTCTTTTAGTATTAAGTTTTCCCAGATATTCTAAAAGTTTCAAAGAGTTTCTATTAATTCAATAAAAAAATTGATTTCTTTTCCAAAAATTTTACAGCGGCTTTCCTTTTTAATCGCGTATACTATAGTTATAAAAAAATTCATTCGTTGAACACGTAAAGCATTATATCGATCAAACAGTTAATCAATTTAAATTGAAATATTTGTCTGATGCATTACCCAGCAATATGATACACAAATTCAGTGACGCATCTGACTGATATCTAAGAGAACTAATAATTTTATATGTTATCGGATTGAGATTGGGAAGTTTATTATGCAACTTTTTAAGTAGTACTCCAAAATCATGTACGCAAAAGTAATATTATTAAGTCCTTTAAATATATTTATATTTCATTTTTCAAAGGCTAGTTTTAACAGATACGATCGGGACTCGAAATTCCAATTGTCACAGACAAAATTTTAACTTCAACATTTTTTTTTAACATTATGTACTTTGAACCTTTTACAATGCAACCTGGCTGTAGGATTACACTTTTTTATCTTATACATTATCAAGACGATCTTGCTTATTGCAGTCGGGCCTTAATATATTCTAAAAAAAAAAAAATGTAAAAATAAGCACACACGGTTTCACACACTCGCATAAATATCCTACATATAAATACACATCCAAAGACGCATGTGTAGATATATACATGAATATATATATAATGTATATCAATGTGTAGGTAAAGGAAGATATATATATATTTATTATGTTGTATTTACGGACTGTTTTTTTTTTATATTTGGCTGTGTTTATATAGAATTTGAATTTCCTAGAATTTTTAAATATTTCAGTTTTTTGAAATGTCTTGATTATTTTTTGATTAATCCTAAATAGAGTGAGTTTAAATATGGTTTTAAATATATACAAATACACGTGGGTTCAAATCTGACTGCGGTAGAGTTTTTTCATGACCAATAAATGAAAGAACGAGCCGATAGCCCATATTGTTAGTGCACTCATCTCTCTAGTCTAAGAATTAATTTCATTAGTCTAGACTATAATAATAATAATAATAATAAATATACGAAATAATTATATTAATTTAATTTTAAATTTAATTAGTTTGTATTTCCAATGTTCTGTGTTTTCCGCTTCATAATGTTTTTACCCGCGTAAAGAAATCAACATGGAAACGGAAAACCGCGTAAAAAAAGTAACGCCTGTATATAAACGGACATATAATACCTATATATGCATACATACATATATACATATATATATATATATATATGCATATGTTTTGTGTGGCCGTTTCTGGGGTTCGCTTAAGCATAAATAATCAAATACAGCGAACAGACAATGGAGCTTCTGGCTGACAACCAGAGTGCATAAGCACTTAATTTATATGTTTACTCTTCTTCTGTTTTTTCCATTCCCTACTCTTTCAAATATCGCTCTCTCTCTCTCTCTCTCCACACATATATATATGTATATACATATAGATGTGTGTGTGTTTGTATATAGTCTCTCTCTCTCTCGTTATCTGTATGTTTCTACACGTTTTTCTCCGCACACAATGCTCTCTGCCGGATTTATGAATGTATTTTTTTTTCTTTCTTTTGTTTACATGCGTGTTGTGTATATCTACAGACTTACATACATTCATAACGTAAATGCATCGAAAGTACTTTTCTGGCATCTCGCTTTAACACGCTGAATTCATGGATTGTCTGAATGGCTTTATTGCTGCTGTTGCTTTAGGTTTCTTTCTAGAAAACACTTCTCTTCTTATATCAAAGGTTTGTTTGCTTTTCCTTGTCTGTTCACTCTACGAGTGCATTCAGTCTGTTGGTGTTTAGACGCACGTATTCGATAACGTATATAGTCGCTGAACAAGATCTGCGAAACTGCCGTTCGTTCTGCATTTATAATATAGTTAAGAAAGAAAATAAATTGCAATTAAATAACAAAAATATAATATTATTATTATTTTTTTTAAATTGTTTACCCATTCGTTTGCATTTCTAAGTGAAAGTGATTCAATTGAATAAGTTAAAATCAATAAAAAGTAGTATTATTTTAATAGTAAACGCGATTATTATAACGATTAAAAGAAAAAAGGAAACAAATTTATTACATTTTTGTTGATGGAATTTTTTAAATAATACTATATTTGGTAAGTGAAGAAAGAGCGAGTTCTCGAAATGTGTTAAGTGTGTTAACATAAGAGGAATAACTGCGTAATTCGAGTTGTGAAAATTTTAATATGTGACTATACGATAAAAACAACCTTAGCTTTAACTTTTTCTCACTTTATATTTTCCCTAAATATAATTTTTTTTCCAATTACAATAAATTTAATTTCTTTCATGATGATAATAAGGGATATTTCAATTTTAAAATATTTATACATCATATACAATAGAATTGATATTATTACATAATTCAAAAAAAATGATCGGCGTAGATGAAAATTTATTGTCGATAAGTTATTAAGCGTTTTAAAGAGAAATTGTTAGTTAAATTTTAATTAACTTCCGTTCTATGCGCAATTTTATTCCATAAATGTGTCTGGATTTCTTATTCAGAGTTACTTTGTGAAAATCAACGACTTAAATAAATATTATACATGAATAATAAGAAAGTTTTTTTATAAAAGATAACTGTAGAGTGAGTTGTGGTGTGTGTTTATCTTTTATATACCCATATGTAGTCATATCTCTATATGCGTACGAGTGAGTACATATGTACGTAAGCTCTTGATAATTTCATATTCAACGTTATATATACATTTACAATTATGAGTGAAAGAACACATTCATACTTTTACGACTTTCCTTTTGAATGTGGTGGCGTCTTGATAACGTTTTGATATTTATTATATGAACTCCAATTAGGATTTTGCAAAGATTTAAGCGATTCAAACGAATGGAGCAAGTATTCTACGATGATAAAGGAGGAACTTTATTCGTCGATCAAGTTCTGTAATAAATTACTAAGTTTTTTCTGCGTTCTCACGCGGGAATTACTTGTATATCGCATAATATACTATGGTGACTCTCCTTTCTTTAACTATAATGCTTGTCTTTGAAATATCCCTGTTCCTGGTGTCTCCATTTTCATATAGAAGATAACAACACACATAAATATTACTCTCTTCTTCCTTTTTCTTTTACCTATAATGCTTCCTGACTATAACCGCTATGCCTATAAGTAAAGATTGGTCACATAAAAAAAAAAAAAAAAAAATTAAATCTTCTCGTCTATTAGGATAAAGAATGATTCTTTTCTTTTTTCATTTTTAGCTCACTCTCATGACCAAAGAGGATGTATTATTAAATTTCTTAGTGTAGATGAAATTACATTAGAAATCTTTGAAGGAAAGGGGACCATTTTATATTTTTGATCGACATAAAAAAAACGAGCTGAGATGTATCTTTCTGTTTAAATTGTCTATCAAGCTGTCTACTCATTATTTTTAAAACTCTTTAGTGCTTTAAAAAGTAAGATCGTTTCAAATGCTTAGTAGTAAATCAACCATAAATCAAAATAAGCGAATTAAATATTGAAACTGAACAACAATGTGACGGAAATATAAATGAAGAGACTGCATATTGGATGAATAACGATTAACGTAGATAGAGAAGAAATCGTATACCATTCGTTCAATTATTAATATTCAGCTTAGCTTATCATTACTGATTTCCTATTTCCAAAGAAAATGTCTCACTTATTTGTTAAAAACATATAAATATAACTTAACAACAGTAGCGATAGCCGCAATAACATTTTATTAATAAATAAATTGTAACATATGTCATGTTTTTCTTTTTCACTTAAAACAATAATATTTAAAAAAAATAAAAAAAAAACCCAATACATACAACGTCTGCAAAAATGTATAAAAAAGTTTTGATTTTCCGGTCTTTTATAATCACAAAACTCGGAAGTAGATAGTAGTAGCGTTGCTGAACTGTGTTTACTATGGTTTTGATATAATAGGTACCGTGAAATCATTGCTTACTTTTTAATTTCGTATAAGATTTTCATTTAAAATTAACGAATTCAAAGACTTAACATTATTTTATATATATATATATATATATATATATATATATATATATATAGTTTGGGGAAAAAGAAATCCATCCAATCTTATATGAACTTCAGGACTTTATTTAACATTTCGAATTGGAATATAAAGGATTTCTTTTTCCCCAAACTAATATATATATATATATATATTATGCAGGAAATAATAGCTGGTAACAGCTTTTGACGAAAGCAATACTTTGAGCGTATGCGCGATAAACTTTCCCGTTGTTATTCTCGCTTTTTAGTAATGCTTTTACAAAATATCTGCAACGAAACCTTGCATTTTGCTTTCCATTTTCTAGAAATTTTTTCTCTTGGAGATGTCATGTCATGCTTAAAATGATGCTATACGTATGTCCTAAATTGTTCATGTTCATATTAAACGTATGGAACAATCCATATTTTTCAGTTAGCAAGGCGGTTCACTTCCTTTGGGGAGAAAGGTACACATGTCATCGATTAACGCCTTGTATATCGTGTCTTTTCTTGAGCAAGTGCTCTATTTGTGCCATCCTTCCTATAATTAAGGCAGGAATGCAATGCTTGCACTCACCTAATAAAATAATAGGATTTTTTTTCTCGCATATTTTTAGTAGTATCACGTTCATAATCGATGTCGTTTAGGCTTTCATTGATACCGTAACACTTTTTCGTAAATCTAATCACTTCATTCACAGCTCGTGATCTGATTGTTCGATCGGGAAGCTTTCTTCTTCATTTGAGGCAATATGAGGAAACTCTTCATCTATTGGTCGGCAAATTTAAGATCAACTAATCTGATAGATAAACTGATATACGTTAATAGAGCATGTTTTTGATTGTGATCTCAAATTTCTCGCGCTGTTCCTATGTTGTTTTGTGTTGTCGTTATTTTTTGCTTTCACAATTTTCTAGATCGATCAAATACATATTTTATAACATATCATCAAACAGCTGATGTCATCATTTCATTAGTAAATCACGTTAAGATGCAATGCGTTCATGAGCAAGTTCGCAACGGATAATCTTGTGAAAAAGGCTCTATTTTATTTCAGTTTCTTAACGCGATATTATTCGGTAATCAATCGATTGAAGCCGGGTGAACAATTCGTTTTTGAATTCTTTGTTAGTTTTTAATGTGGTGAGAAGTAGACTTAGAGTTTGTGTCTGTTATATTATATATTATGCACCGATAATTACTAAGTGTATATAAATACTACGCGTTAATGTGGTTAAAGATTATTATTCGTAAAAATAATAATCATGGGTTGAAAGACAATTGGTCCGTTGGAAATATATATATATATAGCCAAGCATTTCTCTGGCGCTAATTTACTTTTGCAACCTCTGTGCATATTTTGATAAAGTTTAGTCCTGAATACATATTCGGCCCCCTCAGGACTATTACATGTGGATCATTTGGTTTCTAAAATCCTTACTTTAACCAGATATTGTGCCATCCTTGCATATCAGGCATTTCTTTTAAAGGAGCCAGTTGCATATGTCATATCGTTTTTTTTTTTCTTTTTTATTGTTGTTACTCAGGCATCTGGGTATATTAGTTTAATTACTATTTATGCAGCTTTCTATAGCCTTATTTTTTTTTGCGTTTTTTTTTTTCTGTATTTTTGTTTTTTAAATATCTGAGCATCAGACATATACCCATTTAATGTTATTAGATTCTAAAGAGATATATGTGTTATCCAGGTTGGAGGACGATGGACAAAGAAATTTTTTTCTCAATTAATAATTTAAGCAGAAAAAGATTTTGTCAGTTCTTTTCAACAATTTCATGCTATCGCTATATAAATACCTATCGCCGAACTATATATATATATGCTCTTACGTTTACGACACTAGGCGGGCGTTAGAAAATCCCCAAAAATTATACACATCTTCTATTAACGCAAAATGTGTGTCTAATAAGTCCGTTTGTCTGTCGGATTTTGTTGGCATATATTCACGCCCGCGTATATTGTAGAAACTATGAAATTTGACATGTATATATCTCTAATTGGTTAGTGACGATGGAGATGGAGTTTGAAAATAATGCTGACCCGTTCAAATGTGTGAAATTTACAATCTACAGCAAATATTGATTGAAAATATGATGGAAGTACTTCTGGTGGGTTAACTAACACGCCTGCATATGACAAACTATATATTCGGAATTTTTATGTAATTTTTTGAAACACAGTGGGTGTCAAAGATTCGCCCTAAGGCCCTAAGGCGTATATAAAATTCTTGCTTTTTTTTTTTTTTTTTTTTTGTTATTTTGTTTTATTTTATTTCTTCTTTTTTCTTTTTTATTTTTCTATTTTAATTTAACACTCGTCCCTGCTTTCGGTTTGTTGTTTGTTGTTGTTTATGTATTTAAAAAAAAAAAATCTCTTCTATTTCATTCCACTTCACTCCACTTCACGCCATCATTCGGCTATGCTGCTACAAAACCAATTTACAACATGAAATTTTATGCTGCTGTTGCTGCTTTTTTATGTTGTATGGCTTGGCATGACTTTTGTTGTCGTTGTAGTTTCTGTTTTTGTTGTTTTAGTAATTACATTGAGGCTTGTTTGACTGCATTCCATTGAAACTTTCTCACAGTCTTGGTTAAGCATAGATGTTGTGGTTGGTATCGCACTCCACTGCCCTCTGCACACAATCAGTTACAAGCCAGCTATAGTCGGCTAACCAGCCAAGATGCTGTAGCTTTATTTAACTGACAGAATGACTAGCTGGCTGACTGGTTGGTTTGTTAGTTGCACTGGCTGGCTGGCTTATCTTTTCATACCTACTGCTGCTGCTGCTGCTGCCGTTGTATGCTTTTTGTCTTTCATGTTTGAGAAGAAAAAGCATTATATGCATCTATGTATGTACATATATATATATATATGTGTGTGTGTGTCTGCATTTATTTATTTATTTATTTATTTATTTATTTATATATTTATTATTTACAATTTGTGTGGAGGTTGTTTTATGGCCAAGATAATGCATTTGGTGTACAATCTCCTTTTTGGCTAATAAAAATACGTGCATGTGTGTATACATCTGCATGTATGAATGCGTATTGGTTTGCAACGACAAACTTAAGCCAACTTCAAAAGAAATCAGCATCACCATGTTTGGACTAAGAAAACGAACACACACACACATACACATACACACTTCTACATACCCATATACTTACAAATGTATGCGTGCACAATGCACAAATATATGCAGCCCGTCTAAAATCGCCAAATCACATTTCTCGTACTGTTTGTTGCGAATTATGTTCGGTTTATTTTTTTTTTTCTTCTTTTGCCTTTTTTTTTTTCATTCCTGTAAAACAGACTGAAATAATGGGTTCATTTTAATGAAAATGTATATACATATATATATATATATATATATATATATGTCTACCAAAACACAAAAAAATACTCATTTTTATCAAGATTTTTAAATGAAATTGTTTTATTAAATATTTTAATATAATTTTTTATTATTATCGCTGATTATCGCTGATTTCCGCTTAAACTTTTTATATATCCTTTATCGAGAATGTCGAGTTTGTGTTTGCGTACGTACAAGCTTTATTGTTTTACGTGTAACACACACAGGGAAGTGTATCATTTAGAATCTAGAAATCGGTTCACAGCTTTTACATTCACGAGAGAACTCGATAGAAATTTTTCTCATGTAAGCTCATGAACGAATCACGAACATGAACGAATACCAAATAGCAGTGGGTTCATATCAATCGTTAATTATTGTTTCTTTCGATTGTTCGCAATAAAATCTTTCAAACTCAAAATACATAACGCGTAGCATGATGATCGAAGGGAAAATATAGTAAAATATTATTATGAAAAACACACACATTTGATACAATTAATGAATATACGAAGACAGACTAACCTAATCCGATTGACAATGGAAATTCTATAATATTAGGAAATATAATGAAAGCAAATAATGATTTTCGATAATTTGTCCGAAGATGGGATTAACGAATAAATTTATGGAAAGAAATAAAAGTTCGTTAAAGATTATCTTAACACAAGTACTTCTTTGGGCATTGTATAGGATTGCGCAATATTTACGCAAGATTTGAATTAAATAGAAAATAGAGTTTTTTGTTTCCGTAATTGTCAAACTTTTATTATTTTTGAAATATGATTCAACAATGAGAACGCGTTGCTCTCTCAAGCAATGCTTCTTTTTTACTGATTTTTTACTTTACCGCACAAATGGCGGGAAATTCAAACTTTGCGTACATGTGGGGACACCCTATATATAAACCATCATGGAAAGCACAAAAATTTTAGACGAGGCAGATAAATCATTATATATGTACGCAAACCTGTATTTATCAATCTCAAAACAAAATTTTAACATACAAAAATTTTCAATTTAAACATATAGGTTCCTCTAATAGATTGTTGCAAGCAAGTGATTAATAAACTTTGGCAAAAGTTGTCATCAAAATGAAATACTTCGCGAGTCCTCTTTACATTCCAAACCGTCACTTTTGAATTATATACATCGTCGGCATGTTTACTCTTCCACTTCGAAGAGTTTTCTTAGTGAAGTCTCTCGCACATTGTATTCCCATTTCGTCGAAGGCTCAGCAGTGAACATATATGTCATGCAAATAAACGAAAGCTTCTTTGTTCAACCCGAAGCGTTGGATAAATCTAAAAAGTACATTTTATTAAAAGTTACCTAAATTAAATGAAATACCTATAGAAACTTATTCCCGTGATGGTAAGAAAAGCAGATTACTCTTATCTATTAATGTCTTCTTCTTTGGGATGTTTGCAAGATTTTTGGTCACCGTTTGTTCTTTACGCAAAATTGTTTAAAGTAACGTAAGAACTGAAACGACGTAGTATTTATCGTTTTTTCTTGTACATATTTTTCCATAGTTTTAAATATTTTTAATGCGTATTTATATTTTAACTTATATTTTAATAAATCGAAAATTATTTGCTTGGTTTCCTTTTTTTGCTTTTTTCCTTAATTGATTATTAAATTTCTTCATTTTTGCATTCACCTATCGATGATATCACAAAGATCACCTTTTGAACGTGAAACTAATAAAACGACTCATTTCGTTACGTAGACATGTAATGACGCATTTTTGGTCATTGGAACAATACAAAAAGGACTTCAAAATATTGTTGACATCTGCCTATATAATCCACACTTAAAAATATGTGGATAAGATATGTGGATATTGTTGTAAATTTTCTTTCTTTCAGAGTCTTGTCTGAAAGAGAGGTGAAATAGTCCATACACATGACTTTGTTTTTTCAATTCAGTAGAGATGATTTTCCTAAATCGTGGTGATTCTATCATCCTCTTAGGATTAGCGATAGTTCATATTACAAGTAATAAGAATATATGTTATAGAGAAAACTGCCCCTTTTTTTTAAATTTGTTTATTTTGCGTGCATTTAATCAAATATATGCTAAGAAGAAGAAGCAAAATCTATGAAATGGTTTCCAAGGCACATCATCAATCATTTATTTCGATAAATTGATTATTTCTTTTTGATATTGTTGTTCCTATATTTGTCTGGAAAAATACGCATATTGCAGAGATTTCTTTTAATTATGGTCCTAAATTGATTGATTTATCTCTTATTAATTAAAGTGAGGTCATATTAAGTATATACTAATTTTCAAATATGTCTTGATGAGTACATATGAATTTTATGAATTATGCAGCACAGTACGCTTGCTAATTATGGCGATATTGCGATGTATTCTACATTTATAAAAACATAAGACGTTTACGTTTCCAAAACATGTTACGATAGATATACTTTGTAAAGAATAAGAGTGCAAGCCAAACGCATTAAGAAATTCGTATCAAACCAAAACATTATTACCACCTTTCTTCTTTTTATTACAATTTTCCATTTGCTTTTCTTTTTCTTTATTTTTCAATAAATTTACCATAAAATATAACGAAAATTTTACGCCTTTCACATAAACAATGTGTGCTTTATTTATATGTAGTTTCACTCTCAAAGACGAAAAAAAATTGTCTTTAATGTCTCTCGTGAGTGACTCTCGTTCACTCTTCAGTGATAAACTTTATAGGCAACTAGGTATGGTCAAATTTTACTATTTGTGGGCGCTAGTATACATGTATTGTTTTTTTTTTTGTATGTGTACAACAATTTCGAATATTAATGAGAGTTTTTCTTAACAGTAAAGCACGATGGCTTTACACAAATCCTACACTACGTAGTCGTGTTATACGCATTATATCACGTACTATGAATTTCAATCTTTGTTGCTTACAAATGCGCCGACGTACTATTGCAATTACTACTGCTTTAATGTTATTGTGTGTGTGTGTGTGTGTGTGTAATGCTCGAAAATACGTATTTAATAATGGTTTGTTTTTGCCTGTTTGGTGAAAAAAATAAAAACTAAAGAAAATTTATTTTGTTAGCTGAGCGCAATTCTCTCTCTCTCTATCATTCTCTTACTCTCTGAAAGTGTTACAAACCCTTAAACACAAACCAGCAGCTGTTGTTGAGTAATGTATAGGGTTGTTCAACGATTCTTGGTTACTTTCTGACCATACACATCTATACTTAAGTATATAAAGCTGGTCTATATGACGACGAAATTGCAAGAAAAAACGAGACTGACGACGAGGCTCTTAGTGGAAAATGCGCAAAATCATAATATGAATAAATTTTTTAAATAAAAGTTTTCAAGAATACGATATTTGAAGAAAAAAATTTCTTACCGACGACTTAGCTGCTCTATAAGCTCTTAAGAGTAATAAATTGTTGGCTATATTTTAAAGGAAGACGAAGGAGTAGCGATGAAATCAAACATAATCAAAACTTTCTCTTAAGTGTAGAAAAATAAAACGTGTCTCTCTCTTTCTCTCTCTCTCTATTGTTCTTACGGTCTTTCTCTTCTTCTCTTATAAATTAGCATATATTGCTTTCGCAACAGTTATTGCCATACAATATAGCATTTCTTAACAGATTTGCGAATTATAAACGGAAGGGTACGGTCGGACTATCGTATATGTTACGCTTGATGAACATAAGAATTTAAAAAAATTTTGCATATTTGCAAAAAAAACGAGTCATTTTAATAAAATAAAAAATTTAAAAAAAAAAAAAAAAAAAAACGACAATAATTATAAATTTAAACAAAAATTGTAATGTTTAAAAATGTGTAAATTGTAACTGGAAATCCGATCTACTTTGTTTGATGAACGGTAATTATTTTTATGATACACACATGCGTATTTCTTATTCTCTATGTCATGAATTTTGTATACGCAATTCGTTTCATTTTTCCTTTTTTTGTTTTTTATTTTTTTTTCCCCCTTACTTTTTGTGACGCCGCAAAATTAGTTGATTTAAATAGGGTGGAGTGAGGGAAAAATGCGTACCATTGATTTTTCTGAAAGTATATAAGTTGAAAACATGGTGGATATATATATATATATAGCATATACAAATCAATCAGAAATATCAATCAGAAAATATTGTCAAGTAATCTGAGACAAAATAGAATATATTGTATTTTTTAAAGTTCGACTTATACTATCACCGTTCAATATTTGAAGTTGCTTCTAGATAGAAGTGCAACTCTAGTCCAAATTCTTTAGTCCAAATTTAACGACTGTTTGTAAGTAACATTTATTGAATATATTATTGCAACAATCCGTCAATCCATAGTAAAATTCATCAGATACGTGCGAAAACCGCGAACATATGTCGGAATTTGAAGATAGAATTATGCGTAGATACAATACATTGCCAAGCATTGGCTACTTAGCTCTCGTTTATAACACTACAACATAAGTGGCTCACAAGCGAAATCAGTCAATTAATATCCTGACGTAAAAAATGAAGAAATATGGTAGCGATGATTATATAAATAGTTTTTAAAAATGTTGTAAAATTTAGGAAATATGAAAGGGTCTAGTTTTCATTTAATGGTATATAATAAAATAAATAAAACATAGAAAAACTCTAGATTAATATTTACAATTACGTTGCGATTTGTGGAGGTTAATCGACTTACAATTACAAAAAAAAGAAATCTTGTAAAGTATAGGAGGTATTCTTGATCCGTATAAACTTTAAAATCGATCTAGGCACGTCTAGTCCGTCTGTGATCTGTCTGTCTGTCTGTTTGTGTTGAATAGTCTCATGGTCGGAAAAATTTAGATATCGTCTTGAGATCTGGCAACACCATTATAAGTTCTTGCATGCAAATTGGCATTTAAAATGGTCCAAAGTTAATGCAAAAGCCCATCTACAGTACAACATAAATTTAGATATACCTTTGTTTTTCAAAAGCAAAATAAATTCTATTTTTTGCGAATTACTTACACACGAAACAAATGCAAAGATAATTATTTTTCCGTATATTCTATGGATACTTGTCCACTGCTTGCACAAAAAAAGAGAAAATTGATCCGACCCATCCAATGTAATAAAATATAGATAATTTTTAGTTAAATATAAACATCGCATTAGTATTATCTTCAATTACCTGAAATTATCGAACATTCTTTACAAGTAAAATTTTCCTTTTATTTATTTATTTATTTATTTATTTTTTTTGTTTCAGTTTTTATCATACAATTGCAGTACAGCTGGTCAAAGCACGATTTCCTTTCTTGCCCAACTTAATCTAATCAAAAACGAAGACAAGATCTTATTATCGGTTGATTGTAAAAATGCCTGGAGGTTTAGCAACAGAAATACGTCATCATGCAATGCGAAATGCTGGTGGTGGCTTCTCCTGTAGCCAGTTCTACGGAACTGGCTCACCGTCATCGTTATTTCAGAACTTACTCAAGCGAAGTTGCTGTAGCACAAGTGCAAATATTAATGTTAATACTGACGAGACAGACAATAATACCGCTAGCAACAACAATAATAACGATTTGTTGCAAATTGGCAGTTTAAAGCCACGCTATATAATGGATGACGTTTTCCATCGGGAAGACGAACGTTTAAAGACTTTTGACAACTGGCCATTGGATTGGTTAAATAAGAATGAGTTAGCTATGACAGGAATGTTTTATATGGGCGAAGAAGATAAATGCAAGTGTTACTTTTGTGAAGTCGAAATCGGACGATGGGAACGTGAGGATCAGCCGCTATCTGAGCATTTACGTTGGTCCCCGAATTGTCCATTGTTGCGTCGACGCACTACCAATAACGTACCCATCAGTCCTGAAGCTTTAGATAGCGTATTGCCAGCACCTAGTTATGATATCTGCGGCCTAAATGATACAATCGAAGTGCGCTCTCAAGCTATTACTGATGAAGTGCGCCCCAGTACAGCAGCAGCAAGTACTAGCACCGTCGGCAGTGGCAGTGACTGTATTTCCTCCACCACATTTTATCCAGAATTTCCCGAGTACGCCATTGAGACTGCACGAATGCGTTCTTTTGCCGAATGGCCACGCCACATGAACATGAAGCCTAAACAATTAGTTGAGGCTGGTTTCTTTTATACCGGTGTGGGAGATCGTGTGCGATGCTTCAGCTGTGGTGGTGGCTTGAAAGATTGGGGTGAAAATGACAATCCTTGGGAAGAACATGCTTTTTGGATGAGCAAATGTCGCTTTTTGAAGCTTATGAAGGGCCAGAATTATATAGATGCTGTGCTAGACAAACAAAACAAAAAAGCTAAAGAAACAGAAAAGTTAACGAAGGCTGATTCTGAAGACAGAGAAACAGAGTTGGGACAAGAAACGCTCCCAACTGCAGTCAATATGCAAGCAAATGGTGCGACAGCAACCTCATCAATATTAGAAGAAAAACCGACTACAAAATCCACAAATGAAACGAAAGTTAAATTTTTAAGCAGTATTCCCGAAGAAAAGATATGCAAAATTTGTTATGCTACCGAGTACAACACGACGTTTTTACCATGTGGTCACGTAGTGGCCTGTGCCAAGTGCGCTTCTTCAGTAACGAAGTGTCCAGTGTGCCGAAAACCTTTCACGGATGTAATGCGTATATATTTTTCTTAAAAATGAATCGCCCGCATACTTTATTTCCAATTCCAACTTTACTAACTCTATCCCTAACTGAAGCACTTTCTTCGCTTATACTTCTTGCTAAGCAACTATCCAATATTTATAACAACAATAACATTTCAAAAGATGTAAATAAGTTTTTAACAAAATGTACGAACATGATCGTAGCAGTAGTAAACGATTAAACGAATCTAGTGGCCAGTTAAGATTAACTTGAATTGTTTTTTCAATGACTCTTTATTTTTAAACTTTTGTTTGTTTCTTTTTTTTCTTAATTAGAGAGCTTGATTCATTCCTCTTCTCTTCACGTTAATCTTAACTCGGTCGTTATTTATTTTCTAAATGAAATCGAATAAATAATATTCGTAATATCGTTGATGAAGGGGATATATATACTTTCTTTACCGCTTGGAATAGTTGGAAAATATAAACTTTTTGGAATATCTGTAAAGAACGTAAAAATGATGAACATTATTTCGTATTTGTTTAAGTTCTTTTTTCTTTTTTTCTCTCTTTTTTTTTTTCTTTTTCGTTTAACTTAAAAGTATCTAACTTATAAAGGTAAACTATTATTCACCTACTATAGGCGTATAATGGTACGGTAAGCATTATAAATTTGTAATTCATGTCAAAGCAGCAAAAAGTTTAAAAAAAAAAAAAAAAAAAAAAAAATTTAGGAGAAAAATTTGAAAACTTACTACTTCGTCTCTAATATATATATATATGTATTTGTAACTACGCCGGGATCGTTACTTGAACTTTACCAAATGCGATATAAAGTAGAGCAACAGAGAGAAAACTCTCTTAAAATTTTATTGCGTATTCTAATACAACAAAATAAATGCATACACATATGTACAGGTACTAAAATGTTTGTTAATGGTCCTCATATTGTACAACATTCTAATAACATTTTTGTATGTAAATTATCTTAAATTATTGATCGGTAAGGTATTGACTTTTTTTAAGTTGAAAACGTATGCACTTAAGGAGAGAACATAAGTATATACATAAGTATATATATATATATATATATTATTATATATATTATATATATATATATATATATATATAATATATGAACAGAACAGTTTGTAATACGTGTATTAACAAAACATAAAATATAATTAACGTAAGTATAAACTTCATTTAACTTTCATATAATGATATGAAAGTTAACTACAATATCTGTGTATTTGATCGTTTGGAAAAGTAATAAAAATAAATTTGTATATAACACTATTTTCCAACTTCAAGATTGTTTTTTTTTTTTAAATCTGTTTTAAGCTTACCTACTTAATGTCCTTTAGGCCTTATAACATCACCATTGTCACTTCTTCGTTCTAGTAAAATAATAATTTTCTCATTGAAATCAAATCAATGACCGTTTTGCCTCTCGTACATTGGTTCCTCTTCGCAATGACTGTTTCTCTTTTTTTTTTCATTTTTATTTAATAATACAAAGTGAACTTTTTTCATATTTTTATTTAATAATACAAAGAGAGGACGGACTTCTTTTTTTTAATATTTTTCATCCTATAAACTATGAAATGATTAATGTGCAGACTTTACTACTGAGTTTTCTTCATCTATCCAGTATGATCGATGGCTTGAAAATACTATGTGTGGAACATCTTTCTTATTTCATTCGTATCCCTTTAGTTGTTCTAAAATATTCATTTCATTTTTGAAACTTGAAAACAAAGTAAAGCAGCGGCATTAGACTCAGAGAGAGAGAGTTTGCATGATACCAGTTCGTCAAATTTTTCGATTTTAAGTGAATAGCAGCAATGAATCAATTAGATGAGTTCGTCAAATTATATATGTATATATTTATATAAGCAGGGGCATAGAAGTGATTAACCGAAATCGTATTTTAACAAACCTAAGGAAGCGTAACATCACTAAAGTGCATCATATTATAGGATGCTGGTTAAAAGTAAATGTAGTAGTAGTGTTTTTCAATTTTTTTGGATTCATTTGTGAAGCTGAGACAACAACATGTCTGGCAATTTCTAATTTTTCACCACATTTCTTGCAGTTTTTCAAAGGTCTTGCACAAAACAAAAAAGTTGAGTAGAATCTTTCAAACTCACTCTCTATTCTATAACTCGACCTATCATAAGATTTCCACAAGTATGCTAAATAATGGTGAGTATTCAGAATCTGTCTTAGGTGATGTAAAACTGGCAATCTATTTGTGTGCCTTGACTTCCTTTTACCATAATCTCTATGCAATTTGTATTAAATATTTATTCAAGAATTTAATTATAGTCTCATGTTCGTTTTTTGGCCAAAAAGGAAACGGAAAATGTTCACAATGATTTATAGCAATCAATGCAACATTGCAACCGTAATTTTGTACAAGAAAATACTTAATCATAGTAGGCAAATCACAAAACGCTACTATATATGTACTTAAAAAGAATCGGTTTTGTGTCAGTATTGCCGGAACGCGTATAGGTTAAATGAGACAAATGCATGAACAGCGCAATTATCGCAATACATTTGAATTAAACATTATATTATAAATGTGCACAGTGCCTGATCAAGTAATTACTTAAGAAAATAAAAAAAAAAAAGATGGTAATGTCTTCAGCTGACTTTGGAAGAGTATGCATTGAATGGGATTTGATTTATATTGGACAATCTGTTTCAACTGTCGATAGGTACTACGTATCATCACAGACGCAGCATTGAGTTTCCATTGGGCGGTTGCCTTGGTCAACCATCACCGGAAGTCAAATCGTCTAAGAAAAGTCATTCAAAAACATTATGACTAATGTGTTCTGGATTAACGATGGGGAAGGGAAGTTCGTGAAAATTAAATTGTTTGATCTTTGCAAACGCATCTATCATTCAATTGATATTAACGCTGTGGCTCTATTCGGTTACAGTCACTGCCTGTCTGGATCATTAGACATATAAAATTCCCTGAACTAAGTGTATGAAGACGAAAAAGGTAATACTAATATGAAATTATTTATTATGGTATCTTCATCCTTTCAGACTTTAGAAAAGGATTTATGAAGGATTTTTCTTAGACTGAACGCGGTTGATTGATGGCTACAAAGAAAAAAGAAAGGTTTAGAAAATGTGTGCTCAACTTTGCGTATTAGAAAAATCTAATTTATCGCCCAAATAAATCATAAATCGCTATTGCTTGTGGCGTAGTGGATGATAATGACCCGGTTTAGTAGAGTAAGTATATATATATATATATATATATAAATCTATATATATATACATATCTATATATATATATACAAATTTATACTCTACACAGAAAATGTTTAAACTGATTGATTGAGAATATATTCGATCTTAGACTGCTGCGCTACTATTAATTTTAAACAAGGTTTTATTGATATATAACAGAGAAGTAATTTTTAAAGAAAAATTGTAAATTTTGAGGGCTGAAATCTGATATTTACTAGTTTTCATATTAAAAATGCGCATGTGCTCGATTCTCCATTAATCGATAATTTCTTATATGTTCACTGAACGAAAAAAACATTCATATGCAGGCATTAAATGAAAAGTCTACAGAATATACGTGAAACTATGGGAAAAAAACTGTCTGGTGCTTGAAAAGTGGCCCCGAAGTATAGTAATGTCGTAGATGGCGTACAACTTTTGTAATTTATTTGTAAAATAACATGGCGACAGCAATGGCGGCACCTGGATAATGTACATAATCAACGACAACTACATTCATAACTGAGAAATTCCTTTCTCTATAAATATCTTCATCGCAACATGTATGTATGTATGTATGCGTAGAATTTTATATATATGATACATTCAGTAGGAGAAGAAATGTTTACGTCTCTCTGCACTTTTCTCGAATATTTCTCTCTCAGTATGTATTGTTGATGAATACAAGGGAGGATTTTATATAGATAAAAGTTTGACATGAATAGGCTTTTCCGCACACATGAACATGAACACACACATGAATACATCTACATGCACATTTATACATGCGTGCGTACACATACATATAGAGCAATGGACTGACGTTAAATATTTATATAAAGAAACATACTTGTATAGGTTGTAAATGTGTAAAAATTTATAGCGCATGTCAAGCCCTTGTGATTATTATAAAGCGCAGTCTGTGTAATATAGTATAAACAAAAAAAGGAAAAAGTTGGCAACAGATTTATGTGTAAAAAATCTCAAGCCATTGAGCTAATATAAGGGAGTGCATGTATATTGGTGTAGGAGGTTATGACATAACTAGGCCTTTTAAATAAATGATGGCGTATGTGTGTATAGAAATCATTTTCAATAGATATTTCTCCTTATTTGATTCATTGTTGCTGTTACTCCTGTTATTGTGTTAATAACATCCGCTCACCTTTCAAAACTCTTGTGCTTGGATACAAAAGTATATATATGCACATGCCATATTAATGTCTTTTACTGGTCTACTAAAGTATAATAAACTCAAGCCCAAGCTAATGTATGTAATTTTAATGCAATCTTATGAGTTCGAAAAAAAGGCGTGCTTCTCCTATCTATGATTTTTTTTCGCAATTAATTCAACATTTTATCAACAATTTAGAAAATTTGTAAAATGAATAGATCCACAAAACCAAAGGAAAATATTAATTTAAATTAATTTGTAAAATAGACAGATTCATAAACAAAAAGAAAGAAAATAACTTATCTCTGCTTGCCTAATTTTGACGTTAGTAACTAAAATTCAGTCTTGTTTTCTTTCCGGTTTGCGTGCAGTATGACAAAAAAAAATATAGTTTCTTGCAAGAAAAAAATTAACTGCATATATTGAACCTCACTCCTGTACCATCATTAAAAGATTCATGCACGTTTCGATCGAATCCATGCAATACAAAAATACTGCCCTTAACTTTGTACCAGAAAGATTAAATTTTTTATTCCTAAAATTCATCGGGACACATTTGCTTATACTGTGCCTTCATTTAGTTACGTTTAGAATGCTTCATCTTTTATTTTATGCATACTAATCGTAACCAAAGTAAAATATAATGCTGGACTAGTTGTTAAATTACGTTTTCTTATTTCTAATTTCTTAATAATTAAAGATGAACATAAAAAGAAAATCATTCTTTCAAAAATTCCCTCATCCATGAGGGTTGAAGGTGTTTTTTTTTTTTTTTTTTTTTTTTTTTTTTTTTTTTTTTTTTTTTGAAGAAATTTGTCGTTTATTTTTATGTCTAGCCTAAGAAATATTTTAAATTTTTCAGTGGTTGTTCTCTCTTTTTTTTTTTTGAAGTATTGAAGCAGCTTCGAATTATGGAAACCATATACATGTATATACAATCAATAATATATCAAATAGTCTACAGAATTTCGATAGTATTTCACTTAATACTATTAAAAACACTTGATATATTCCTTAAGATTTGAAGAAGAAAAAATAAGGCCAAATAGATGGTCGGGAAAACCGTCATAATTAAGTCATCTCAAAATTCTTTGATAATCGAGTTTTTTAGCGGTTGTTGAGAAATGGTGGAATGGTGGTAAATGATAGTAAGCATATTTATTCAATTGGCAATTGATGTATTTTAGTAAAAATGTATGTATATGTCAGCTAAATTAGGAAAATTAAAAAAGACAGAGAAAAGCTGAATATGTTAATATGAAGCCTTTAAGGTTTTATAACCTTTTGACGTATCTCGAAAAGCGCATAAAATAAACAATTAGAGTATGAGAAGCATAGACGTTTTGTGTTTTACAAAAAAATCTTTCAAAAGAAGTAGCAAACAGTGGTTTCTTATAGAGATAGCTTTATTCCCCATAGCTAAAAGACGCGATAGAAAAGAAGGTTCGAAATTTATTTCGTTATTACAGTGAAATGATGAATGAATGCCCACATTTCCAAATTCATGAAATATTTTATAAATTGTTTCTAATAAGAATATATAGCAGCCACTGCGAGTTAACTTCCTATATTTCTTGATGATTTATAATCCAGGACGAGAAAAAAACATATTTTTGAATTTACTACTTCTCTCTTTTTCATATCAAATCATTTCTCCTTAACATTTCTTGGCGGTAAAGCGAATCTCTATATGTGAGTTCGTCGTTTGCAGAAAGACTTTTAACAAAATTGATAATAAATTTAATAAAAATGATCACGAGAACTTACCTTAAAATCTGAAGTATATTTCAACTTAATACTAATGATTTCAACACAATATTCGAAACGTAGCAAGCAAGGAACACAAACTAAATTCAAATCCAATACTCTTTTAATACTCAAGACAAAAAATAATTCCGAAATCTAGTTCGACTGAACAAAAATTTACACGCAAAAATAATAAAATATAAATAAAAAAAAATCTAAGAGCAAAACGTGCCGAAGTTCTAATAATTTTATTTACAGTGTCTCTTTTTTTTAAATAAAAAGTAGATATATTTCAAATAATGATTAAATGTTAGCTTACAATACTTTCTCTTTCGCACACCTTTAGAAATATATTCAACTTATCACCGCGCTGCAAAAATTTGTGTTATCAATAAGCCCTGCAAGAAAATGTGTTGTTATATTAAATATTATTACGTTATGTTCTGAAGATTTGTATTTATTTTTGAGCTGTATTTTGGATAATAATATCCTGCCGCGAAGAAAGCGAAACGCAAAACGACACGTACAAGTGCTCCTATTATCTCAGTTTTCAACAATATTCTTGGTTATTTTTCAAATTTTAAAAGAGTAAAGCTGAACGCAATAACGCCATGTTTATATTCCACACATTTAAACATGCGGATGTAAATACAATAAAATCTCCCGCTTAAATTCCCACATTTTCAAACATACGGCCGCATTTTGCCGACAAATTACTACAACTTTAAATTTTTTGTGGGAATTGGCAAATCATATGGTTTCATATACAAATGGCATTGCTAACATTTTAAATTTTTTGTGGGAAATGGCAAATCATATGGTTTCATATGTAATTAGCAAATAAAACAAAAAGAAAGAAAATAGAAGAAGAAATAAAACTGATTTATTTCAAATTTAAATGCTATTTATCTGATTTTATATTTCATATTGGATTATTTAAGACCTCCTTTATATTATTTTTATATTATGTGAATTTTGTTATTTTCCAAAAACCGAAAAACAAGTAATAAAGAAGATATATTGATCAATTTAATAGTCATTTTTTACATTTTTTTACTTTGACTTTTGGAGGTTTTGAACTTGAATTTTTATCAATTTAAGAGTCATTTTGCAAATTGTTTTATTAAAGTGTATTATTTCAGAGAGTATTTTTTAAATTAAAGACTAAATACTTTAAGTAATTAATGGTTTCCTATGGTTCCTCTTCATTCAATTTCCACAAAGTTTATTCGGCAATAACTCTCGTCTCGCATTCTTCGGAAGTTGTAGGGAACGATAACAGCCTTAATAATAAATTCAACATTTTCTGGATTCATATCGCGGCTTTCGATCAGGATTCCGAAAGTACTTTATATAATTTCTGTTACGCTCGCAAGAAGGGTCTTGAAAGTTTGTTGGCATTAATTTAAACGAACTCCTGTGTGTTTAAAAATACTCAAAATGATATCGCTTTTTACTTACATATTTAAGCAATTTATCTGCTTTGTTTAACTGCTTCAGTCAAGTTCATCACCAAACGTGTAAAATAAATACGTTTTGATTGAAAAAATTGTCTTGTAAAATCTTCATAATCTAATAAAATTTTATAATACTATCAAAATTGGTGTTTCCTTTTCTTAATTGTTCTTTAGTTTGGAAATTACTGTTTAAAATAATGTACTCTCTTTTAATAAAACCCATTTGAAAAATATTTTTTAAAACAATTATTAAATCGTTTATTTGATTTTTTTTAAATACCATACAGTATAAATCAAAATTCTCTATAATATAATATAAATAGGAAATAAAATAATGCATTATGAAATATGAAATTAAATAAATAGATTTTAAATTTGATATAATTCATTATTATTATTATTATTATTCAACGTTTCCTTCTTTTTGTTTTATTTATTAGTTTAAATACAAAATCATAAACGATTTGTTAATTCCTACAACGCCTTGTAATAAGTTGAGCAAATTTTTGGGATTACGTGACTTGATCGTGTTCGTTTTCATTATTTTCCATTTATTTAATATGGCAACAACACGCTCGCCTGTCTTACCATATCGTTTGATAAGTAAAATAGGGATGGATCGAAATCCATATTTATATGGACAACTAATATATAAAGTATAAGGAAAAAGTATAAAAAAATTCATTTAAAAATAAATAAGAATTTTACTTGAAAAAATCGTTTTTCTAGTCTTCATATTTTCACCAACAAAAATCATTTATATATATTGAATTTTCTAAAATCTTAAAAATTCTGCTTAAAATAATACAAAGCAATTATGAATTTTTAAATTTGATTCGTCTTTATTTCTTGTTTTTTTTCCTTTTTGGTTTATATGTTCATTTATTATGATTTGTTAATACCAAGGATGACTACTAAAAAATTGAGTAATTTAATTAATTTGAAACAATCGAAATGTGCCAAAATTAAAAAATGAAATTGTTGCAGCACTATTATTTTGTCTTTTCAATATTTTTATCGCAAAAAAGCATTAAATCCCAATTTACAAAAATTGTACACGTTTGTTTTGCCTCGCTCTTTCGCATTTTGTGAACTAGGTTTACATTTATTAAATTCTTTTTGCCTTTCAGGTTTATTCGTAATTACAATTAAACGTTTTCCATATATTTGCAATGATAGTGTTAATATGTTTTTTTCATTACAATATGTGCAAGAAGAAAAACTATTCATATAATTAGGATGCTAAAATTGTATGGAATCACTAGCTCCCCTTCCTCCGATATGTGTGTTAATGCATATTAAAGCGATTTATATATGGATATGGTAGTTTATATTTTACTTGATAAGAGTTAGCTAGATTGCGGGTTAGACGTATAATAATATTATTGTTTAAGTAGAAACATACGAAATGTAGAGCATTTTAGTTCAATTCTGTAGTAGAAGCTATAGAGTGCAGGAGGGCGGAGCTATTTAATAATTGACTAGCCAAAAAACGTGCCTATAACTAACAAGAGAATTTTTATATACCAAAGTATTGCTTAGTATCAATAATAACAGATTTGTATTTTTGGCTTAAATACATGTTTTAAATTAATATTATAGATCGGGTTCAACGCCGTCCGTTTTTTCGCTATAACATATCGTTTGTATATATAGAATTAATTATTTATTTCTTTACAATTTCAAAATTGAGTAAATTCCTATTGGTTCTCGTAAAAGCCTTTTGTAAATTCGAATAAATTGCCATATCAATGAGATTCGTACTACTGAAATAATCTATCGCAACAACATTAGCATTGGAACCCCAAGGTCCTTTTAGCCAATTCGACACCTTGGGATTTATACGAGAGGCACGCTCTCTAGATGTTAGCAATTTCTCACTGGTCTAAAATGATAAGAACAAATATTATTAATAATTAGTTTTAATAGTCATTGACAATCATTGTTCCTTAAACTCACCACTGATTTCTCTAAACTTTTTATCGCATTAAATATCCAACCTTCATCTTGTACTGGTGATGATTTTTTCTTGCTAAACAGTAAACGCATATAATCTAAGGTTTGCGAATTATTCATAACATCAGTTGAGAATCGTTTCCATGCTGGACATAATATTAAAGATGCTAGAATAGATTAGAAAAAAAAAAGTAAGAGATCCATATTTCGTGGTGGCCCAACGCTTAAGGTTGAACAGCTTTAAAAAAAAAAACGAAGATATTCTTTGATTCGTCAATCTGATCAAAAATATATTTAATTTATGGTAACGCTGAAGCTTTCTTCGGGCATTACAATCGGCCCCCCTTCTCTCTCTCTCTAATATTCTCTTCTGGTAAGAATAAAAACACAAAATTAACGTGACTTCCCTCTTTCTAAAATAATATTCTTCAAAGTTGAACCGATTCGAAACCGAATTGTAATTCAGTTTGAACTTTTTCTTTTTTTTAAAACTTTACCTGCTTCCGAATGTGGTAACTCTTCCAATGGATATAATATAACGAGAGATTTCCCTGCTTTTTTAATTTCTTCCACAGTTAGTTCGAAACATGCTCTCTCTGAGGACGTATTGCGTTCATAGGCCAAAGAGCCCAATTCATCTTTAAGCATATACAACAACTCACGATGTCTTTCGGGATGTTTGTAGAAGCCTGTTATATGATTTAAATAAATTATTGTGATAAATAATTTTGGGTTTTCAATTCAATTTATTACCGATAGGAAATGAACTAAAGTCAATTATAACCACTTCACCGGATATGTTGACAAATCGTCGTATATCCTTAAATATATAACGCAACTGATTGATGAACATATTTTCATTGACAATCCAGAAATGATCCGGATTTTGTGAGTCTCCGTTATCTTGTGCCTTGTAACTGTAATGTTTAATTTTGTTGATTAGTTTCCATAATAAATATTATAAGGCATTATGTATTGCAGCCCACCCAATGCTTAAATCCAAATAACGTATGCCAAATACTAACTGAGACCAGACATCAAAATACTGTGTTGCCGCGTAGTCTTTAGTGAAAAATGATTTGGTTGTGACGTAGTCAATTATATAGGCACCGGAAGCATGCGTCCCTGGAAGTAAGTTGTAGGGGGAGGGGGGGTTGGAGTTAGAAAACAAAATCAAAACAAAGTAAAACGTACTAAACTGCGCTTCTCACCTGGTATGAATAAATCTTTGAGAGGCAATTGTCGAATATTCGCCAGTTTTGTTAACCAATTTGGATAAATTTTCAAACATTCCACGGCCAACAACTCGTTGCCATTAAAACTGGCTGCATAATAATTTAAACATTTCCCTTTTGAATACTCGATCGCCCGTGTATTAAAGTCATTACGATTCCATCCGGTGGGAAAACGCAATTTACTCAATTTTTGCTTTATCGACATTTTAAAGGTAGCATTAGTAACGTTTTCAATGCGTAATAATGGTTGAGTGAAGCTTATCGTTGGATTGTCGGAATAGAAACCAATCCACTCTGGACGAGTATAGCAATCTGGAGACCAATTCAATTCTAAATTGGATTCTTGTACTGTTTTTCCATTCAACCCGATTGTCAAATAGATGGGACAAGCTGTGCAAGCAAGTAGTGAAAAATTCATTAATTAAACAACTGCCTTTAGTTTTAAAATAGTAATAATTTAATTTACTATTAATTAAATTGCTGTTATATAAAAGTAATACTAAAATAATTTTAAACATTTTAATATTAAATAAGAATTTTGCACTTCAATTTTTATTGGTTTGAAAAAATTTAATTAAGAAAAACTTTGCGCGTTTAAGCTTTAAATTGCACGTGAGGTATATTGTTCACTAGTTAAATGATCATGCGAAAGTATAATCATCAAGACAATATTAAATGTTTAAATTAAATTTTATTAAGAGATTTTGAAAATTTTCGCCAATAAACGGCACAGGGTTTTGCGCTACAAAACTTGTTATATTTCAAAAGATATTTATTAATAATTTCATCGAAAATGTGTATCACACCCTGTTAAGAGTATAAGCAGAAAATAACAGGAAGCTGGAATCAAAAAGAAAATGCAAAAAGCTCTCTCTCTCTCTCTCTCGTTTTAAAACGAATCGTGAGTAGCTATCAAAACGATGTTAAGTGAAAAATGTAAGCGATATGACCCATATATGTTATTTATATTCATTGAGATGAAGTAAGACCTCCATAAAAGAAGAATAACATTTTTCTTAAACAAAGCCGTGTTTTCTCCTTAAGAAACTCTCAAATTTAACATTCTAGTGCAAACGGCATAGCAAAATTTTCCAATCCCGATGTTACGTTAAAGCAGGGCTGTTAGTTTATGTTAAAATTAACAGAATACTCTGCATTACAAAATGAAACAAATTTATATATTATTTGCGTGTAGATCGTTAAAAAATGCGCCCATTACGTTATAGAAAAATCTCTATATATAAATATAATATGATATCCCATAGCAAGGTCTTGTAAAGTCTAAAAAATTGCTTGAAAAGCAAATCTTCAAGCAGAAATTAGCGGTTCTTATCTCTCAACGTTTGCAGCAATTTTTTACAGTGCAATCTAAAGAAAATGATTGATAAATAAATAATTAAAAAATATATAAATATATAAATATATATAAAATAATTTAAAGAAAGAACTTTTTTTATACACCTACCTTAGTGATATCAATAGACAATGTATTTATTATTTTGTAAGAACATTTATTCATTAGAAAACTCTGTTCAAAGTGGGTACGGCGTTTGAACAACATGTTGATAATTTACATCGCTATTTTCTTTCTAAATGGAACGAAAGGAAATGTGCTCTCTTTATGACAAGCGCTATTGAACATAATCAACAAGTTTTTTTAAGAAAATAAAAACATGATAATTATGATGTTTACTAAACGAGTATCGCCTTAATTTAGTACTCTATAATAACTCTAAGATGGCGAACATGGCAACACTGCAGAGCACAAAAATGAAAAGCGATGACTGATGGCGAAGTATAATGTACACAATCGAATTTAACAAGAGTAACCTGTAAAAACAAACATAAATTGAAATAAAATAACATAAATTAAATATAAAAATGATCAAATATACTAATATCATCTTGTTATATTAACATATTCGGTTGTGGACAGTTTTGGGTATATATAATCGCAATGCGAGATAAATTATTTGAAAATTAATACATTTTTTTTGTAAGTTATTTTGTAGAAGAAGCCACCGGGAAACATCCAGATGAGAGAAGTTTTTTATTTCATATGAGGAACATGTTACTTTTTTACGAAAATCGTCCTTATATGCTTACAAACGTTTTCAAAAAGAACGTATTTCATTTTTTTAAGTTTCCCAACTTTATTTCTAGCATATGTGAACTATATCAGAATAATTGTTGCGCTTGAATTTTTTTGAATCTATGTTTAACATATTGGACAACATATTTATAGGGATATCTAATCTTTAATAACTTTCTAATTTTGATCAATCCATGAAACCATTTACAAGATTTTTGAGCCTAAACATATAAGATTTCAATATCGAAGTCGAGGTTTCAACTGGACAGGGTATATATAATCGGAATGCGATTGCACAGTACGCAGAAATTCATTTGTTTATAAGACCTATTATTCTAAGTAATATTTTGGTGATAAAAATTCTACATTATAAACATATAACAGCGTGCCGTTTTTAACATGACAAACAACTCTGTGTTTGATATGTGCACGAATTGTAAATGCAATTGTTAATGAAATTAAGACAGAAAGGCCAGAGTAAATATAGAATTAAGACGGACAGCCTAGAGTAAGTGTAACAAATACAGAGCAAACAAAGAATATTTGTTTGTTTTCTTTCAAGTATATGCAATTCACGTCGGCATGCCTTCTTGGTTTATGATTTCTTGTAATTATAGAAGTCAGATTGCGGTAACTTTTCTCATATCTGGGTATTAAGAATGAAAGTACTGCAAGTTTATTATCATTTCGCACATCGTAACTGCAAAATTTACATAACAATTTTATTCCCGCTTTTGGCCATTTGGTTGCGTTATCATAAATACAGGACGGTTTGCAGTGGATTTCTGGCCATAATAAATACAACATTTAAAATTATTTTTTGGAGGGCTAACCAGTTATGAATACAGTGGTAAAGCTAAGATTAAAAAACCATTAAAATAACACGCTTGTTCTTAATGTTAATATTCATTGAATTTGTAACTGTTTTTTTATTATACGATAGTATATGCGCAAACAATAATTCGAAAATAACGAATTTTTTCATGCTTATCGTGCATGCTTGTTCAAAGTTTTCGTTCATTTGATCTATAACTCTGATATATCATTTTCTGCCATTTACAAAAAAAATGTTAATTGAATTTGCAGTGCAGTATTTTAATATATTTTACTGCCACTTTCATAGGAATCAAGTTTAAAGGCCGTTTCTGAACTACAAATGAGAATCACGGCAACTCTATTAGATATGTTTATGATGTTAAAATTCGATGCTAAGTATGTGTGAAGTCAAAGAAACTGTAAAGAATTTAGCCCGAGATGAAGATCTGGATAAACGTCCAAAATTTGGAAATCGCTTTCTCACAAATGAGGAAGATGTTTTTAAACATAATGCATGGTAATTATCACCGGAACTTCCTATCCTTTATACAATATTTTAATGTCCTGTCAGGAATACGATTTCAACAAGAACACTCAGGCCAATCGGAATTTACAAGATATCGTAAAAAACCTGCAGGTGGTGGCAGGCGTTTAACTAATGCTAAAGAGATATATGATTTTAATGCTTGGTATTCGGAAAATTTGCAACAAGAAAAATTTTTTATTCATATTTTGTTTTCAGGGATAATGTTGAATGGGATGACGAACAAGAAAATCAAGCTTCACAGGCAGTCTACAAAAATTCCAGCAAAAAGATGGATCAAATTGAGAGCGCTAAATTTAAACTGGAAGCCGATAAATACTGGGACTCGTTTTATGAAGTTCATCAGCATAAATTCTTTAAAGATCGTCATTGGTTGTTTACAGAGTTTCCAGAATTAACTCCTAAGGACTCTTCGCAAAGATGTAGAGCAATTTTTGAGCTTGGTTGCGGCGTTGGAAATACACTTTTACCAATTTTGAAATACAGTGCTGAAGAAGAACTTAAAGTATACGGTTGTGACTTCTCTTCTACAGCCATAGAAATTTTACGAAGTAATCCGGAGTTCGATCACAAAAGGTGCGACGTATTTGTTATGGATGCCACTTTAGAAAATTGGACAGTGCCGTTCGAGAAAGGATCGCAAGATATAATAATAATGATTTTCGTGCTGTCGGCTATGGAACCTGCGAAAATGCAACTTGTGGTGAACAATTGTTATCAATATTTGAAACCAGGTGGTTTAGTACTATTACGTGATTATGGCAGATACGATTTGGCCCAATTGCGTTTCAAAAGTGGTAAATGCTTAGAAGACAATTTTTACGTTCGTGGTGACGGGACGTTGGTATACTTTTTCACTCAATCAGAGATACGTGATTTTTTTGCGAAAGCAGGATTTATAGAAGAGCAAAACGTGGTTGATAGAAGATTACAAGTAAACCGAAGTCGCATGCTTAAAATGTATCGTGTCTGGGTACAGGCAAAATATCGCAAACCTTTATTTGATAAGAATTCAAACTAAACCGCAACCACAAACTGTTTTATTTTGAATTTCAATAAATATGATAAATTGTGTTGTATAGATTTTTTTATATTAATTGTTTAATTTTTCAAAATTCTATCCTATAGTAGGTATAGAATGTTTTTTAAGATTCGTGGAATGTTTAATAATGTTTTTGTATAACTTGTATAACTGTATAAATTGTTATCCTAATTACAGCGGTAATCTTATCTTAATATTGGGAATGTTTTTAGACTGTTGGCAACACTGTAATGAACAAAATTTAGTTTATTGAGCGAATTGTAAGAGAAGCACATTAGTACGGAACAAGTATAAGAATTGCTGTTAAATTTCGGAGCGAGTTTTTTGGTGTATGACTAAAGAAATTTTTCTGCTTGAAAAAGTGTTCCCAAAAAAGGAATGCCCTGTCTCGGGAAAAATAAATAAAAAAGAAAGATATAAAACGTTTAAAATTATGCAAATTCTTTAAAAAGAAGGCAAAAGTAGAGGACATATATGCATGTCCTCAATTGGAAATAAACTTGATTTTTGTATGCGGGGAACTGGAAAATGGTGTCGTCTGCTTTTTCGATGGAAATTTCTGATATCTAGAAAAAGTGCTAATATTCTTTGAAACTGAAAATATCAAGCCGAAAAAATAAAACAATAGTTGATGGAAAAAGGAAAACAAAGTTGTGTTAATTAGAAGTGAACAACAACAATTACAATAAAAACAAATAGCATTTGTGTACAAAATTGCGCAAAAAAATGTGCAAGTAATTATAAAAGATCGGTAGAAAAGTAATAAATTACAGAAATAGTTAAGAACTGTGTGCTTAATGTGGAGATAATTGAATTAAAATTGCTTTACACTCTATAGAGTAGTAGCAGCACTCACCACATACACATTCTTTCGATGTGCTGTCGAGTGTACGAGTAAAATTTTCATGAAAATTTGCTTGCAGCACCTGCAACGCCAATATATTAACGTCAGCATTACAAAAAATACGTACAACTTTGTGTATTCATTTTGTTATTTCTTCCAATTTCTCGCTCTCGCTTTTCGATTTCCTTGCATTGAATTCTATTTGTTCCGGTTTATCAATTTATCTAAAAACAAAAATGTCAATAAAACAAAACTTTCAGCAAAAAAAAAAAAACTAAATAGAAAAATGAATGCTTTTCTCTGATCGTTCTTTTTTCTTTATATTTCCGAATACTTCACATTTAACATCGAACGCAATATACATCTATTTTATTGCATTAATTGCATTTGTATTGTTCTTGTGCATTTAATTACTATTCGATTCGCGGCTGTTTATCTTCGCATGTGCGTATGTGCGTGAGCGCGTTTTATTCGGTTAAGTTGATTTAAGAAAATCTTTCATTCCTCATACGGAATTTCATCCGATTCCCCCTTAATTAATTATTTATTTTTTGTTCATTTAGCCTATTTTTTAAAATAAATAAATTTCGTGCCTTTTATACCTCGCGTATTCGTTTCGATTCGTTATTTATTATACATTATACCTTGCATGGTCATAATTTGACATTGTCATTGAAAAAAATTTCACAATTAATTCTGAATTTGGAACTTATTTGTGCCTTTTTTTTTTATAGAAAAATTATTCAAAAACTAAGATCTTGTCAAGTCCGCATTTTCGTTAATTGTTGTTAAACATAATTGGTGGCAGTGTTGCCACCGCTGCATACTTGAAATTAATTTAAGCTGCGCTCTCCTTGTGTTGTGGATTACTTTAAATATTGGATTGTTTGTGGATAACTGATATTTGATTTTCCAAAGTGGCGGGCGATTCAGCAGAAAGTTCCAACATGAGTTGGGGTACTGAGCTTTGGGTAAGTGCGTCAACGTATATATAATAAATTCGTATTCACTTTTTAAAAACGTAATGAGTTAAGGAGTTGGCGTGGTGACTCATCAAATAATGTCGAAGAAAAAGTGCGAGAATTGATTCAAATATTTTTATTTAAGCTATTTAAAAGAAGCAGTGAATTCTTCAGTTTAAATTACTGCATGTTTTTAATTGGCATATATATGCTTTTAAACTATGGTTAGCAAAGGATTTTCCATATGTTTTCAAGCCAAGTAATGCATACCTATCAAAACATATTGAAATATGTATTGAAATAATTTACTATCAATTTGTCGATTTTTTTATTAAATTGGTCATTAATTCCTTGAGATATATCTGCCAGCATATAATTTTCATTTAACCTAAGGAGGATCGATCGTCACGATGTTGTTTTTGAAAAAGTTTAACAAAGTTTCCGATGTCAGTTAAATTTATCACATCTGAACATTCTTTTCAAATTCTACAAATGGTATATGACTGAGAGACTATTTCGTGGTCGCCTATTTTACAAGAATTTCGTTCATTTAGCTGTAAAATATTTTTTTTATTATTCATTAGTTACACTTATGTATTTCAATCTGAATATTAATTATACTTACACATTTCTTTTTTCTTTTTACAACCGTATTGCCCCTTGATTAGTTTCCTACTGTACATACAAAATTTTCAATTTTCATTGACGATGATCGCAATTGATGATCGAGAGCTGTAAATAAAAAATTAACAATTTTTTTTCTTACAAACTCAATCGAAATTTTTTCTATTAGTATAGTACCTACTAGTAAAGAGGAGGTCTAACAGTACTCGCACATATGTATATATGTATGCATTTCCTATGTGAAGGCATGTACGTACGTACGTACGTCTTTGCTAAAAAAGAAAAATTTTGAATAATCTTAGACTAGTGTTGTTATCCTTTCATTATATGGATCGACGAACCGATTATACATGTTTTCATTGAAAAAATTCCATTAAAGTGGCGGGATCCATACACAAGCCTACAGATAATGTTTATCAATCAAAAAAAAATATTCTTTAATTAATTGAGGCTGCAGTCTGATCACCATTTTAAGAAAAACTAAATTTTAATTTCACTGAGAGGCTATTTTGAATCGGACAATATATTTTTTTAAGTAGATTTTGTTTTCCATCATTTCGTTGTTGTAGTTGTTAAAACTTTGAGTTGAGAGTTTTATTTTCAATTCGTCGTTGAACTGGTTTAACAAGTTTAACTCAGTTTGTACATTAGTGTTCTGTTTGTTGTCATGCTTACATATACAGATTCATACATATATACTTATATACATACACACATACACACGTACACATATCCATGCGTACGCAAACATAGGTAACCGATGTATATTATATATGACTTGATTATGTGTGCAGAAGCTGGGAGGTATTTGTGGACAATTTGTTTGTTAGCTAAAAGGCCTTTTTCTTTAGCTTGGAATTATTGAAATTAAAAAAAAATCAATATATTTCTTTGGTTTCTCATTATCAAAGCAGATAAAATGTCTAACTCTGTCTTTCAAGCCTTTATGCCTATTATTTGGATTAGATAGAATGCGTCAAAGCAATCAATCGTAAAATTATTTAATTTTCTGTGGTTTCATCTTCCTTTTCCTCTTTTCATCTAGTTATCGCTATCATTTTGACTTGTAAAGTTGAATTGCCCTTTTTAGATGGATAGGTAGGGTAGTTGCCTTAAAAGCGACAAGTACGCAAGCGTGAGACAGTTTTAATAATTTTTCATTCTTGCGCCTGTGGACAGACGTTGTTTTCTAGTTGAAAGTTCTAAACTGTTTATTTATGTATTAATTGATTGTTCGTTTTGTTTCTTCTGTTCATGATTAAATTTACAGCATAATTTTTATTTTTTTTTCTTTTTTTTTAAATTTTATTTATTTTTTTTTTTAATTTTATTTTTTTTTTTTTTTTTATTTTTTTTTTTTTTATTTTATTTTTTTTTTAATTTAATTTTATTTTTTTTTTATTTATTTTTTTATTTTTCTTTTTAATATTTGGAAGTTTAGTATGTAGGCTGCATCGCGCATGAGCCGAATTTAAACAAAAACGCAGTTCTCTTATAACACAATCTGTGTCAGAATTACAAGAGTTTAAGCAGAAACACGAGATATAATTAATTGTACATGAATTTTTTACTTTTGAATTCAGTAAAATTATGGCACCAGAGGCCAGGACTAAACTAACTAAAGTATATCATAAAATTTGCGATAAATATTTCAGAAATCAGAAATATCAAAGATATTTTCAATGTGATGATTGTGATATTGTTGTCTTAGATAACTTTCCTCACTTCTCTTGTCCTTCTTCTAGCTATAAATTTTATATCGTGTGTATTTGTGCAAAATTCATGCAAACAAAACGTGCAAGGAAGTAAATAGTAATGATAACGAGTATTTAATATGATTCTTTGTATGACTAATTTTCATTCTTGTTACTCTTTCACAATAGTACAAAGTAGTAAATGTTTACGTTACATTACATTACATTACATTACATTGCATTACATTACATTACATTACATTACATTGCATTACATTACATTACATTGCATTACATTACACTATACATTATATTACATTACAGTACATTATTCATTACATTACATTAGATTATATTATTCATTACGTTACATTACATTACATTACATTACATTATACATTACATTACTCCTTACTCCTTATACAATAAATGTATTCAATGGAAACATACGTAGGGAGTGTATCGATTGTTCATACATTTTTTTTTTCTTTACATGAGAAGGTTATGTAATCATTTGGCTCTTTGATGCGAAGAGTCCTAACAACAAACATTACTCATAGTATACATAACATAAAAATATTATTGTTCAACATGAGATTATAAAGTCGGTATAATAATACTCGAACTTCTACCCTCAGGACGCGAGTAATACTGATATTGAAATGGTGAACATATCCATGAGTAAGAAGAAGAATAACTGAAACACATGTAAATTTCTTCAATTCAAATATCAGAAAAAGGTTACATTGGCATTCGAAAGTGTTTAGAACTTTAGATTCTAGATCAATGTTTATTAAAGTTTGTAAGTTGGCAGTTTNCCCCCCCCTTTTTTTTTTTTTTTTCCAATTTAACATTAAGCGTTTTTAGCGCGTTTAAAGCGTTCATATTTCCAGAATTGGTGTAAATAAATTAAACATACACACACACACATAGCAGAATATATGTAAAGTTTCAATTTTAAATGAATTTGAAGGTAAAGGGCGAAGCCGTGAATCAACTGGCGTATCAACAGAGAGATAGATGAATATTTGGTAATTTGAATTAAAAAAAGGATAGTGCCGTTAACACAGCGAAAACAATTTAAGAAAAGATTATGCTGAAGTTGCACACACAAATCCAGTTTCTATTGTTTGTTTCTTAATAGAAGGATATTACATAATTATGTGCTTTCAATCATTTAAAAGAATGTTTGTTAGTATTTGTCTTAAAGTTGTGTGATATTGATGTGTTGCGTAAATGTTTTCTTTATCACGTAAGGCAGTAGTCGAGTGTTACTTATTTTAATGGGCCATTTCGAAATATTAAGAAAACTGTAATTACCGCACAATTGAAGTTTCATTGTCGATGTCGAAATCGACGGCACAGTGAGCCATTATATTTTGGTTATATGAAGTAATTTTCTTTTTCATCATATTAGTGCACTAAAACTAAACATTTAACGGGTGTATAGTCTATCTGGTTATTATTTGTTGTTCATGTTTTGTTGTTTATTGTGGAGAAATCAAGAAATCAAAAGTGTAGATCAGTAAAACACTTACAATGATATAATAATAGATTAATGGGAGAGAAAGTTATCGTAAGATTTCAATTACTAGAAAAAGAAAAGAATTTTAAAGTAAACAAATATACAAGAGGAGGAGGTATGAAGAAAAGTTGAAATTAAGTAAAAATTAATTAATGCTTGCCAGCGATTACAACATTACATTGGTATCAACTTAATAAAGTCGTAAATAAATTGGGCCAAATATTTTTAATAATTAATTGTTTGTAAATAATTGTTTTTTTTTTTTGAAAGGCTGGAAATTTATAGCGTTTTCTTATTGCGCGGCTTAGTAATTTTACAAAACTTTATTGCTCGTATATCAGATCATCTGCATATGTTGTTTGTTTATTTCCTTTTTACAAATATCTTCTTTAACACAATCAAGTAAGTGTGTGTGTAATTTATATTAAACAGCAGCAAAATGATTTCTATTTGTTCACCTTTTCCACAATTTTTTTTTTTTTTCTTTTTTTTTTTTTCTCTCTCCTCAATAAGAGAAACGAGAATATGATTTGTACTGCTTTTGCGTCACTTATTGACTGCGTGCCAAACAATTAACACGAGCATAATCGCCCTCGCCATTATCGTTGTAACCGTCATCATGATCATCATCAAATCAGTCTTAATGTACGGTTTTCTAATCTTTTGTTTATGATAGTGTGGGTATGTATGCAAATACTTTTGTTCGCCACACAACAAAAAATTGACAAAGATAAACGTGTCTCATTTCAATCTTAATTGTGTGGGCGGTGTATCAAATGTGTTATAATATATTTCCGCACTATCCATTCCATATCCATTTTTACAAAACAAGTAATAAATCTATATTTGTCTTAAAGCGAAACTTGTATAAATAAGTAACTTGTGTGGATATGTGCATTTATGGACGGACAAAATTAATTTATGTGAATCAACTAAAAATTATAAATTCTCCAAGTAGATCTCTAGATTTTATAGTAATTCTTACGAACCTGAGGGAAGCTAATGCATAACTTATATAATTATTGAGATGGACTCAGAATTTTATCGTAATACAAATACGTCGTGAAAATTTGCGTAAATTGAGTCTATGCTGTTTTCGCTTATTAAAAAATTCTACCCTCTTCGACTAATTAAAATGTCGAGAAATTTGTTTTTCAACTTCCGAAATATATTTTATATACGTTTTGTATACGTTTTGTATACGTTTTGTATACGTTTTGTGTACGTATACTTAATAAGAAAAATAGTTTATAAAATAATAGCTAGTTAAGGTCGATTTTAATAACATTATTCGTTATCAAACTTCTATAATACTCGTATGAAAATGAATTATGATATACATACAATAAAAGTCTGAATGGAAAGAAACTCAGTAAACTATTGTACAGATAAGTTTTGTTATTACGCTTATTAAAAGATCAAGTAATAAAATTATATTCGGCTCTGGCCGAATCTGTTCTACTCAGCATCGTTATTTGGGGAAAAAAAAAAAAAAAAAAAAAAAAAAAAAAAAAAAAAAAAAAAAAAAAAAAAAAAAAAAATTTCGATACACTATAATATTAAATGGGTGCGTCCAACTTTTTCAATTTTCGTATAGATATCGTAAGATGACCCAGAGACTATATATGATATGTGTTTTTAAACTCACTTATTTTGCAGTTTATTACACTAATAGGAAAAAAAATTCAATTTTATTGCTTTTGAAAATGGAATTATTCTCGGTTTATGTTGTAATCTTTGACCGATTTGGCTCATTTTCAATATTAATCTTCCCACGTGCAAGAAGAACTCTCAATTGTGAGTGTTGCAAACATTTTGAGAAAATGGATATGGGATCCACCCTCTATTGTAATTATAATAAGTGAATAGTTAAAGCAAACTTTCAATCCAAAATATATATCAGTTGAACTCAATTCTACTTCATCTAACTATTGCTGATCGTAAATTATAGAGAATGAGAAAAGTAAAAGAGTTTGCTATCAATATATTAGTTTCGAAATTCTTAAAACGGAAAACGTTTTCTTTTTTTGTTTGTAATTGAAAATACAATTTTTCAATCGTTTACGGGAACTTGCTGGCTTTGCGTATTTCGAAGATTTTTAAGGTTTTTAAGGTATGTCAACGATACGATATTCAAAAATTTTTGGTTCAAAAATATCTCATTAAGTATTTATATGAAATAAAGAATTTTTCAATTTTAATTTTGCACAATTTTCAAATAGAATTTTTTGTAGTTTTTTTTTTAGTTTTTTTTTTTTAAATAACAAAGACTTCTATATTTAAAAAAATTGTTTTTGTGCGTATTCCATGGCTCCTTTTTTTTTTTTTTTTTTTTCTAAAGAACATGTTTTTCAAAATACATCTTTACAAGCTCGCCGTAATGACGGCGTAAACGATATACTATAAAGCCTACTATAAAATGAAATTTTTCTTATCGTCTATATCGTACATTTTAGATGTCATCCGAATTTACTACATAATAATAATAATTTTCTTGTTCCTTTCTTTTCTTTTTCTTTCTTGTTTGTATGTTTTCGTATCTACTTCGCACATGTTTTCGTAAATAAGAATAAAATTAATAATTTTTGTGAAAATAGCGAGCTAACCACCGTCGCTATCATTGACCCCCTTATCTACTTTTTTTTCTCTTTGAATTTTTTTTTTTTTTTTTTTTGTTTTTTTTTTATGTATTCGGTTGGTTGAATTGGCCAAATTCATGCAACATCTTCATAAAAGGCTGGCTGCCAAGTAACATCATGTGAAAATAAAAATTTTGTTTTCTTACGCTTCAGTAAAAATAAAAAAAAATAAAAAAATAAAGCAAAAAATTAATAAGTGAGAAAGTTATATTCACACCGGAACGAATTTTGAATACCCGTCGCTACTATGAAATTCTTAACTTTTTTGTAGGTGATTTTTCTCTTATGATGATTGTCAGCAAATTTTGTGAGAGACATTAGTAAAGTAAATGCAAATCTATTGAGATCTCTATTGAGAATTAAAGATCTTTCGATGAGACGCCTGCGATTTTGTAGTTATACAGTAACGGAGTTATTGTTTTATGCAAGATTTTAAGTTCCTACTTTAACTTTTTTTTTTTGAAGAATTTTAAAGACAACCGATCCGATCAGTTAGTAGTTGGATAAGTTAACAAAAATAATAATGTATAACTTATAACATTTCTGACGAATATGTTCAGATACGACAAATGAAAAGGTAAAACTGGCATACCAGGTGCGAAAGAAAAAAAAAGTTTAACGTTAAATTTTTTTTTGTTTTACTACAAGAAATGGCTTTGGAAAATTATTAGAAAGTAAACTGAAGAAAAGTCTATTTACGAAATAAACTCAATTTGTTTATGTTTTCTTATTTATTTGGGATTTATTGCCACGATATAGTAAATTTCCGATCACTTTGTTGGTAACAAGTATGGTTTTCACACATTGACTTAGATAGATTTATACTTGATATGCAATTTAAAAAAAAAAAAAATGAAGAGAAGAATAAATTTTATTGCGATTTACATTTACAATTACACTCGTTATGAACGCACTTTTTCGGGCAAGCTATATATTAATGTGTATATATGTATATATATATTACATTTTACAGCTTAGTCATGTCAGCCTATTAGCTGAAATTGCGATTTTAGTTTTAAAACTTTTATCTAGTACATCAGATGGAATGATTTATTTTTCCTGTATGTTATTAATTTCAAATTAAAATTTAATTAAACTTAAATATAATAAATTTGCTCTTGCAAGTAGGAAAAATCTAAATCTTTACGTTTTGATGTCCTGATGTCCTTAATGTGTGAATAATAATTCTTTCATTGTATATATAAGTAGACGGATTTAAGAATCAATGTATCCTTTGATAAGGTTAAAATTATCAAGTCACATTGAGGTGCTTATGAATGTAGATAATTACAATAAAATAACATTGTGACATTTAATGGGTTGGCAATTAAGTAACTGCCTATTTCACTTATAGATGTCTCTCACTTCCATTCTTATAATATACATAAATGTTATGGTCTTCTTCTTCTTCTTATATATGTCAGCTGTCACGCTTATTTAGCTTTACAAGTTCATTGCGTAGATATTTTCTTAAAGCTTTTTTTTTTTTCCTCAACATTAATATGGAGTGCAAGCGCGAATATTTCCATCATATTTTGCATTAAAAAAGTTACGTGATGTGTACGGTGATGAAGCCCTTAAAGGAATGCAATGCTGAAATTGGTTTGAAAAATTCCGTTCTGGAGATTTTTCTCTTAAAGATGACCAGTTGAGCTTAATGTGAATGAAATCCAAACCATCATCGAAACGGATCGTCATGTAACTACACGGGAGATTGTAGAGAATTTTATTTAAAACCTGTCGGTCTCGTTAAGAAGTTTGATATTTGGGTCCGCACGATCCGTTTTTAAAACGAATCATGTCACTGGAGTTGAAAAGTGGATTATGTACGACAATGTCAATATAAAACGATCGTGGTGCATGCCTAATAAGTCATTGCAAACCACTCATACTGTCAATTTGGTGCTGCTTCCAAGGAACCAAACCATTAATTCGGAGGTCTGATGTTGGCAGTTGGACACATTGAATGCAGCGGTCAAGGTAAAGCGGCAAGAATTGGTCAATTGTAAAGGTGTCATTTTCCAACAGGACGATGCTAGGCCGCATACTTCTTGGCCAGTCGGCGATAATTGAAGGATCTTGGTTGGGAATTGATGGTACACCCACCATATAGTCCTGATCTTGCGCCATCGGATTATCACTTATTTGGATCCTTCACCAACTCCCTTTGTGGTAAAACTGTCAACGATGATGACGCTGTAATATCTCACTTAATTTAGTTTTTGGCCGAAAAGGATCAGACTCTCTACGAGCAAGTTGTCAGAGAGATGGCAAAAGGTCATCGAACAAAGTGGAAAATACATTATAGATTAAACTTCATTCCAAGTAAAAATAAAAAAACCATTGTGTTTAAAACGTGTAATGAATAGGTTCTCTCTCATTGTTCATCTATTAACTATTTGTATTTATTCAAATTTGCAAGGCAGATGGACAATTAGATTCTGGATTGATGTAGGTGTTTTCTGTTCGTAAAAAATTATGATATCAATTATTGAAAATGGGCTGAATCGGTGAAAGGAGTCGTATACAGTACGACGTAAATGGATAACACCGCAGCTTTCAGGACCAAAAAAAAAAAAACTACAAATTTCCAAGTATATTGTATTGATGATCCTAAAATGCACGTATAAAAATAGAAACATTTCCTCGTCTACCCAATATGAAAAAGTACCGAATTTTCATTTCGTTTTTTTTTTCTTGTTTTAAAATGAGAAGTAGTGGGTGCATAAGATTCGTCCACAGGCGAATATAATTTTCTTACTTCTTTTATAATATTGTCGAATACTAAGTTTGTTCAAGGAATTAAATTTCTTGAAGAAAAGTTTTAAAAAATTTTTGAATTAAAATTTTTTTTTTTTTTTTTTTGCAGACTTTCAAATTCTATTAAAAATTCTAAAAAACATATTATTAGGATCGTATTAAGAAACAATCCATGAGAATTTTTTCTAGTTGTATTTTATAATTTTTTTTTTTTTTTTTGTAAGTGAACCATTTTAATCAAACATTTCTTGTTTTCATTCAGTAAAATATTTTTTCATTCTTCGGTCTTAAATAAATATTGACAATTACTTTGGTCGGCTGTCCGTTTCCTTCATAAAAACGCACATGGTTTCCATTTTAAAATAACTGGTATTAGTAATAGGCAAGAAGTAATCAGTCAGTCAGTCAGTCAGTCAGTCAATCAGTCAGTCAGTCATTGTGTAGAATATTTTTCCATACTTCATTCATAATCTTGCAAGACAAACTTCAATTACAACACTGTTATGCTTAAGGCGAAAATCTATATCTATTGAAAGCGTTTCCATAAACAAACCACCACCACCAAGCACTTCCCCCAACTCCGCTTTTTATATGCAATTTAGTAATATTTTCTTATATTCCCTTATTATAGTTATATCTTTGTAGGTTTTTTTTTTTCTAGAGTATTTTTAATACAGTTTGCTTTTCTTCTTACGTTACTCTTGTGTGTGCCTAACGTCATGTGTCTGGACCACACCCTATTACACAATGCAAATATATATATATATATATATATATATATATATATATAAAGTTACTCTGCGTGTGCATATATTTATGTGCACGTATATATGTTTGGATCAAGTTTGATTGTGTGTGCTTGTTGACTTCTTCAAATCTACAGCATTTCATTGCGAAAATATATTTACTTGGAATTTCATTTCCTTTGGGAATTTATTGCTAAATTTTTTTCTGTATAAATTTTATTATGGCCGCGTCTTTAAACCTTTTGCCTCGAATCTACATCCATTCAACTTAAACCGGTTGGTTGCTCTTACTATTTGATAATTTCCTTTGAAGAAAATAAGTTATTTCCTTCATTCTTGTACTTATTTTGAAAGAACATCATGCATTTGTGTTTAATGTATCCTTAAAACGGAGCATTGAGTAGGTTCTTCATGTGTTTTTGTCTAATAATTAACTACATTTCAAGGCTTATAACGAACTGTATACTTTATATATATATATATACACATATATATACACATATATATACACATATATATACACATATATATATATATATATTTATATAATTTAAGTAAATTAGTAACCTCTTTACTATTATTACTTACTACTGTTATCAAGTTTTAAAGTTCTTTCGAACATTTTGTTGAGCGGTTTTAATTCAAAATGTGTGTATCGTAAAAATTTCGCATATCTTTGATATTTTTAACGGTCTTTTCATGCGTGATGGCATATATATATATATATTTTTTTTTAGAAATTCTCATTAAGTGTAGTGAGGAGAATTTATTTATTGTATTTCTTTATAATGGTTTCACCTTGAAAAGTCTTCACAATCCTAATAAAATAAATGAGTCTTTTTTTGTACGATATATTGAAAAATTATTTCAATTATTTCAACAAAAAAAGTCATTCTTTTATAAAATAGATCTTTTATTTCGAGAAATTCTACTTACTGCGTTACTGTTTGTTCCATATTAATTTTTTATCCATCGTCGTATCAAATAATAATTAGCGCCATTTATAAATGTATTAAATACAAATCGAAGTACGTACCACCAGTTAATCAGTTGATTAAGTGTAACAGTCCGAATTTTAAATTTAATTATTTCGAATCCTGAAAAAGATCTCTTAGTTAAGTATATGTTCTTAATTGAATCTTAGAACTGAGGTTTGAACGTGAATCTGAAATATATCTATAAAACTTATAATTTATACCAAACAAGTCCACAATATACACAACAACTAAAATAGTGAAAGACCTGAAATTTCCAAAGAATTTGATTTAAAAAAAAAAAAAAAAAAAAAAAAAAATAGTTTTTGAAATAGAGAGAGATTTAAAATTACGAAGAAATATTTTTTATATTATTCCGAAATTTGAAAACGATTCAAATATTGACGAACATAACATTTAATCAGAAAGTTAAACATTTTTCATAGAGTATTCGAGATTCTCCAATAAGTGTCGCGATAGTGTTTTACTTATGTTTTGCTTACGTTCGCACGCTTACTTATTGCATTTACTTATAGACGTGTTGCGGTATCCTTCCGTCTCTTCGTATGCCTCTGTTATGCATTTATAAACTGTTTCTGCCCGTTTAGTGATGATTATGATTCCAATCACAGTTTTGAATTGAAAGTACGTAATAGTTTGGTATATTGGCGCTTTTACCTTCAACTAATTTGTGCAGTCAGAATAAATAATAATATTGCGATCATTTGTGGACTAATTTGTTAAGAGTATATTGATTTCATTATACGGTTTGTGGCGTTTAGAGTAATATAAGAATGATCTATAACTATGTTGTTTTATATATATATATATATATTATTATTATTATTACTATTATTATTATTATTATTATTATTATGAAGAGTGACTTGACTTAATTATATCGATTTGTTCTTTACCAAAATGCTGTTTTAGTCACAAAAATGTAAATCGAAAAGCAATTGATCAATAATCGTTTGATTCGAAAAATCTCTCTCGAATATTGAAAATGTGGAAAATATTTCCAACCGTAACTAAAATAAAAGCATGGAACGAATATTAAAACAAATTCTTATATAAAGTATTCGGAATGAAATATCATTTAGATCGCTACCAATGCTGCATGGAAGCTACAAAAGTCATTAACAAAAGTATGATAATTATCGTGTACGTCGTATGTGCTGTCTATGTCATGTATGTCACTGTCTTTGGGCAAATATACTTTGCATAAAAATAAAAAAAAAAAGCGTAAATAATAATGCTCGCCTTTAGTTAAATCATATTTAGTGAAGTATTACGACAAACGTTTACCATTCGACGATCTTTCCTTTCATATTCGAAAGAATTGATTGAATAACTTTTAGTATCAATGTTAAGTTGAATTTTTTTTTGAATTCGTTGTATAAATATATCTTTTCTCGAATTTTCTATCGATTAAAATGGTATATTATGTGTAATGCAATTAAGTGAAAACTACTGTAAAAAAAAAAAAAAAAACAGAAAAAACTTGATCTTGATGTTCCTCTGAGTAGTGGTGTTTTGTTTTATGTTTTTTGTTATGATGTTTTGTATCATGACGTATAGTGTATAGTGTAAACATATAATAAAATTTAAAGAAAAAAAAAATCCTTTAAAAAAATTAAGTGGATTAACCAACAGAATAATGGGAAACTAACACACACGTCTTCACAAAACTTTCTTTTCTCTCTTTCGCTCGCGTCTCTGATGAAATTTTCGAATGATTATTTGCTTTAACACAAAACTTTCTGCAGGTGTAACACATATGAACACATGAAAGTCTCACAACAACAATATACATATATATTTATATTTTATATGGTATAACGCACAAATTAATTGGTATTAAACATTTACATTTCTTTACTTTGTTTACAATTAAATTTTGAAAAAAAAAAAAAAAAAAGAAAATTATTTTCATAGCTGGTCATGAATTTTTCGATAGCGCTACCGTCGCCTACATACATTAAAAACGAGGGATTTTTTCTAACAAGAAATTAATGGAGAAGGCAAACTCTAAATACGGATGATGAACGCTCAATCTTATACGATATCGAGAAAGGATCTCAATGGATGAACGTTCAATCTTATATGATATCGAGAAAGGATCTCAATGGATGAACGCTCAATCTTATATGATATCGAGAAAGGATCTCAATGGATGAACGCTCAATCTNCGAGAAAGGATCTCAATGGATGAACGCTCAATCTTATATGATATCGAGAAAGGATCTCAATGGATGAACGCTCAATCTTATATGATATCGAGAAAAGATCTCAATGGATGAACACTCAATCTTATATGATATCGAGAAATATGATCTCAATATGATGAGCATGTTCATACGAATGCAAACAAGCTGAAATCTTTTAAAGGTTATAAATTAAATTCGAATTGAAATAACAAATCATATATATATATATATATATATATTCATATTCATCTATGTGAGGCTTAGAGTGAACGAAGTCAAAAGTTTGGGTATTTTAATGTATATGGAATGGAAATGAAATCCATATGCAAAATTGCTGAATGAAAAAAATGAAAAAATGAAAACTTTTTTGTTGCTAAGAGTTTATTTTGTAAGACCGATGTGTACAGGTTAATCGATGATGCTCGCCTATATTATTTGTTGCCTATATTTGCTGACCATATTTTCTTATTTTCATTTACTAAGTTCTTCGAGTACAATGATTAGTTTTCGTTGCTATACGTGCAGTTCCTCTATTCAGCGTTTAAATAGTGTTATCTTTATTAGAAATCTATTTAGGTGGGCAAGCAAAATCTTTTTCTTCATTAAATTTCAAGTTAAATTTATGCATTTAAAAGATATATCCGTTTTGAATATATTATTGCCTTTATTGCATTTTATGAGCGTTCGCTTTCAAATAGTAATAGGCAAAGGGCGAATTTTTTTTTTAGAAAACTTCTATATATAATTTTAATAGATCGAGGTATGGAAGTAAAATAAGAATTTCACCGAAAGTGAGTGCTTACCGTACGAAAAGCATACAACATAAATGCTCTAGAATAGGTTGGTTAAGTCAATTACCTTCCGGTTGTTGAAACAAATGATAAACAAACTCTCGTGAACGTTAAATGTTTTTAAGTATAAAAAAGAAGATGCTTTTGTGTGCACGTATGCACGTATGCACATATGCACGTATGCACGTATGCATGTATGCATGTATTTAAGCGGAGCAATAGTTTTTCTTCTTCTTCTCTTTGAAAATGAAATTAATTATTTACAAACGAGAAAATACAGTGTTATTGTGTGTGTGTGTGTTTTTTTGTTGTATATTGCCGAATAGATCTCAAACACATGAACTTATCCGAAATAAGTGTGTGACGATGTCTTAAAATTGCTTTGTTTATACTATTTCGTACATTTGTGGTCAGATTTTGATGCAAGTAATAATGTATTTTTTTTTTTTATCGAAAAAGTGCAAGAAATATTTTATTCAAAAATTGCCTTGAACCAAAAATGGCTCCTCATAAAGATTTTCTTCGCTCTTATCATTAAAGAAAATAGACGCAATTGTGTTGGGCATCTTTGTTTAAGCTTAAGCTATATTAACATGTAATGAACACGTACATATCATCTCGTGTAAGTACGAAGCATATTACAAAAATGCAAACTATTTTCTTTGTAAACGCTGCCTTTAACGATGAGAGTTCCCTTTCTGCAAAATTTTAATTAATAACTCATAAAATATCAGTCAGAAATGGTTCTGAAGTGTTACCGTTACAAAGAGAACTACAATGATTAAGCTAAGCATTGGCCTTAAGGTATTCCTCAATGTAGTCATCTTGGATTTCTCCTCTTCTTACTTTTCTTAAATGATCTCCGTACTTGTGTAAGATCTTTCAAATTTTTAATGTTTGCGGATAACATTAAAATCTTTCATAAGCTTTCAGTCCGGTATTAATAATCTAATTTTGTAGTCTTCTGAATGAAATGGTATAATTTTAAACCTGAAAAAAATGTTACAATCTGTCATTTTCTTGGACCAATAAGTTGGCCTCTGCCTACTACATTGATAATCGTAAGTTTGATAATTCTACCAGTTTTTGTGAGTTGGGAGTTAACCGGATTCTAAATCGAGATTTCATTTATATGTTGAATCAGATGTAAATAAAGTTAAAGCCCTTCGTTGGTACATAAAAATATGATCAAAAGAGTTTTGTAGCCCATATTTCATCAAAAGAAAAAAAAAAATGTATGTATATGGCGCTTGTTAGAGCAGCTCTTAAATATGCCTCGATGTCTTGGTTTTGATGGAATTGAATCGGTACAAAGAAATTTTCTACTTTGTATGCTTCGGGGCCTGGGTTGAGCTTCTCAACCTGTGTTGCTGCTCTATGTCAATCAGATCAGTTGAGTCCGTACTCGAAACAAGACGAGAAATGTTAGGCGTAATCTTTATATCAAAGTTTATTAAAAGTTTAATTTCCTCGCCTCTCCTACTTCAATGGATTTTCGGTTACTCTGTCTGTAGAATCTACAATAAAAATGGTCGCTTGATCTATCTGGCAATCGATTCTATAAGTGTTATAAAGTAGGCAATCCTTTGGTCAAACCTCTTTTGCATTAAGTTTACACTGTAGCAAACAACTGTAATAATAAATACGTAAATAAATAAATGAAAATTGTCTTCCGCAAAAAATTCGACATTTTTGTTGTTAGAAAAGACATATTTTTGTCTTCATATATGTTGGGCATTACGAATGGTTATTATATCAGAGATATTGTGTCATATATTAGGACCTAAGGAAAAGTTTTCATAGGCAACTTCTACAGGTAAAAGTGATGGGAAGTAATGGGAAACACGTACATACATTTCTTGCTCGATTTGAAGAAATCTGATGTCGAAACCTATCAAAAACTTTTAGAAGCTTATTATTATTATGCTGCTGCTCGTTCTATCATATCTGAATTGCCGCTTTGGGTTGGGTCGATGGTTTAAAAGTGCTTTGATTTTGATGTCAAGGACAAAGAACGGCGTAGAGGATCAAAAAAATTCGAAAATGATGGGAAATCAGTTCAAACTCTCAAAGAGCCTACGAACAGCTTAGCAGTCGACGAATTCAATGCTTTTTTTTAGAAGTTTATATGCGATTAAGAAAGCCCAAAAGGACGGAAAATGGCTATCACACGAATTGTCACGCAAATGTCATTTCGGTCACATTTTGCAAAGGTGATCAAGGTTACATTGTTGCATCTCGAATGGGTTTGTTTTGCCGCACCCAGCGTACTCATCATAAACGTTAAGGAGAAAAGCATTGGTTCATGAATAGATCCAAAAAACATAATGAGTTCTTCCGACCCCCGGTATCGCTACGTTGCAAGAAAGATGGGAAAAAGATGTAGAAAATGATGGAAAATATTTTGATTAATATATATATTTTCCCAATTTTTCTCAATAAATGATTTGTTCAAGGGAAAAAATTATCAAAACTTTCGCATGGTCGTAATAAATAAATATATATATATATGTGTGTGCATTATATTAACATATGTTATTGTATTTTGTATTGGATATTTATGAGATGAAAAGAACACACAACTTTAGATATGTCTGTCTGTCCATCAAAGGTGTCGTTAACGTCATTTATGTGTGAGAGTTACAGACTTAGTTGCGTTTGTAATAATACATCTTCTGATGAATGTTGAATTCGTTTTATTTTATTTATTTAATATTTAATAATTGCAATCGCACTGAGTTTTCTTTGAAACCATTTGGAAGCAAATTCCTCACGTAAGAGCAATCAACAAAAGTCTGTTAATTTAAGTATGGTTTTTTTTTTTTTTTTTTTTTTTTTTTTTTTTTTTTTTTTTTTGATAAGAACCTTTTAATTTTAAATGATTTTCTGTTTTACATTTCCTCTTATCGTATATTTTTTTTGCATGTGATGTACAAATTTTCCAAGTATAGTTAAAAACTGAGCTAATTGATCGCATGGAAAGTTTGCAAAATCTCTGTTTTACACATTACAGTTAATTAAAATAAAGCGGATATATTTGTGTTTATATTCTAATTAACATGTAAATGAAACAGAACTAAATTATACAAAATGAGACAACAACAACAAAATTAACAACAACATTAAACAATGCGAACAGCTGCAATCAAGTTTAATTTATAGAAATTCTTAACTCCATAAAAAATCAGTAATAGGAAGAATGAAATAGAAAAGGAAAAGAAGAAAAATAAATAAGAAAGCGAATCATTTTCACCCATCAGTTAGTTATGTTAAGAAAAATATCTACGCATAGAAATCTAAAATATTATGAAAAGATTATTTTTTTTTTTATTCTGAGATTTTGATTGTGATAAAAAAATGGATCAGGCCCCCACATTGCAACCATTAATATAATATACGTACGGTTTATTAATCTTAAGGTCTTTGTTTAATTTTTTTTTGGAGCAGACGTATTATGTCTGATTAACGACCGTACACTAAGCAAGATCACAAAGATGTCACAAGTCACACAAAAACTGTAGATGAAAAGCTACCAAATTTAGTGCAAGAAAAGGAATTGTTTTTTTTTTCTTATTACAGCGCGCCGTAGATGATAGTCTGATAATCTGTAAAAGATATCGCGCGTAAAATGTTTCTATTACAAACGTATTGAAAAACTTAGTATGCTCTTGATTTTTGCCTGTGAACATAAAAATATTTTTATATAAAAAGGTATTTTTATAATTCATATTTATAAAAGGAAAAATTGATAAACGAAAATATATATGCACTTGCATTACTACATACACACACACGTATGCGATTTTTTTTTAGCATCCGAAAGATGCGGTTTTATCCAATTTTTTGTTTTGCCGCACATTAATTGGCAGTTAGTTAAATGCAAACCAACAGGATGGTCAGATTTGTTGCGTGGTGGACAAGGAGCGACGTGATGAAGAAAAACCAATAACTTTTTAGTGGGCGTGTCATTTCATTCGTGTAGCCATAATCGAAACAGAGCGTATAACCATTGTCTTATGTCTTTTAGTAGCCTCAGAAGTATATATATATATATATATATATTTGTAATCACTGCAATATTCCGAGTTCTTCCATTTAATCGCAGTGCATTCTTGGCGCTCCTACATTGAAACTAAAAATTAACAAAAACGTTTTGAATATGCAAGTAAGAGCGATATTCATCGATAATCCTTTTCATAAGAACTGAGAAAGAAAACAAAGGAAAATGCTTTAAAGAATTAAATAAAAAAAAAAAGAGTTTAGTTTATGAAATATTACTATCAAACCTAGTACAAAATACATCCAATCATCACTGCCATAATTAATAAACTGTTTTAACATATATTCGTGAAGATGACGTGTTGGTAGATAATTTTGATTTCCTCGACATCTACTACAATATGTTAATAAACACATTTGTCTTCTTAAATACTCTGTTAAGTTTCACTTTTCCATCATCTTTGGGCAAATTCCGCAAACAGAGCCTGAATATCGTAATTGGCCATTCGGTAACTCTTTTGAGAGCTTTAGAAATGAAATAACAAAATTAGTACATTTGGTTGTGAATATAAAGACTTCGAAGATCTTCTTCTTTAAAACTAGTAGATATCTTCCTGTGTCATTCCTTCTGATATGAAACAGATTATTTTAAATGAATTCCACATATACGAATAACACTCTGTAGAGATGCTTTGTAAATTTTGGATATAATAATTAATACTCATTATATAAAAAGGTCACATGATTATTTCATGTCGAGGACCATTGAGGAAGCAGCTTAGCAAACACTCCTGCTTTCCATACAAAAATAAATGTATGAACTACTTTGAGGGGTAAAATCATCAAAAGTATAAATAACAAAAAGAAAAAAAAAAGAACAGGGGGGAGACTTTTGTCTGTGTTTTCTGTAACATTAATTAAATTGAAATTTCTTTTTATAGCAGGGGTTGCTTTTGAATTTTAAGTAAATGTGCATAAGGCTACCGATTAATTGGCAAATGTGATGTCATCATAACTAAGTGCATTTTTGAGATTTGCAAAAACGCTGATATTGTGTACTTTTACGTCCTCGAATCTTGAAAAAGAAGTTCATGACAATCTTGCGAAAGTGGCAAAAAGAAAAATAAGTACAAGAAAGGCTATATTTGCCTTAAGGTAGTAAACCTTGGATATATCCGTCATTTGTGATAAATACATAAAAGCCGAAGTGCTTTCTTCATTGCAAGCAAGTTAAAAGTCTTGTTATAGAAAATATTTATGTGGCCGAGAGAAATATATTTTGAATAAATTTTCAGAACTATTTCCATTTTTCCGCAATAATCGATGAAACATATATAATTTTTATCTGGATCACATCCATCTTTAAAATTAATTTGTGGCAAGAAATAAGGAATATGTATGCAAAGTTTCAAGTCTCTCTCTCTCTCTCTCTCTC
>KK351012.1:2736346-2754022 GCA_000671755.1 Glossina brevipalpis
TCTCTCACTCTCTCACTCACTCTCTCACTCACTCTCTCTCACTCACTCTCTCTCACTCACTCTCTCTTACTCTCTCTCTCTCACTCACTCTCTCTCACTCACTCTCTCTCACTCTCTCTCTCACTCACTCTCTCACTCTCTCTCTCACTCACTCTCTCTCACTCCCTCTCTCACTCTCTCTCTCACTCACTCCCTCTCTCACTCTCTCTCTCACTCACTCTCTCTCTCTCTCTCACACTCTCTCTCACTCTCTCGCTCTCACTCTCTCTCTCACTCTCTCTCTCTCACTCTCTCTCCCTCACTCTCTCTCTCTCACTCAGTGGACATTGTACTTCAAAAGGCTTAATTTATTTTTATTTCTAATTGCCACAAAATAGTGTGCAAGAGTTTCATTTCCTTTACTCTCATTTTCAATCCATGTGCAAATAGATGTAATGAATTTCAACACATTTTCAGCAAAACAACCATGGGAAATATCACACATTTAAACTTAGTGAACATTTTTTTTTTTCTAAATGAGAAAATTAAGAGAAAACAAAATTGTTGCTACATTTAATTTTTAGGTTGAAAAGTAACATATTGTGATAAAAGTAACACTTGCGTTCTATGAACAAACATAATAGTATAACTCAAATAATTGTGAAACAAAAAAAAAAACAAAAAAAAAAAAAAAATGAATATTTGCAACATTTGTGCTTTTGAATGAATATCTGCAACGCATGTTTCAGTAAATAATTGGAAGACTTTTTTTTATATAAATAATCAGGTGGCTTGTTACTGCTATCAATGCACCACATCTGTCTCATATTATGGCTTGACTGTGTGAAAATGTATTAAGTGGTCTAAAATATATTGAACTTAATAATAGGCAACGCGTTAGCTTACCGTAAATCTATATAACACAAATGTTTTCTAAGTTTATATTAATTTTAGTTTTGACTTGTCAAGGTTTTATCTTAATCTACAAGGAAATTTTTGTTTTTTTCTTTTTGTATTGTGGTAAAATTTGACTTTATTCATCGATCAATCTGCTTTAAAAGTGTGAGACAATCAATCCAGGACTTTTCTAATAATTTTTTTTTTTTGATTCAAATTACAAAACGATTTGCTTAGACCCTGATTCAGTTTTCTATAATTCTCATAATTTCCCTCATCATTTAATACAAATCTTTTTCACTGGACCATACCATTACGATTTACATACAGGTAACTGGATCGTTGGATATCATATTTCTAGAATACGACGAGTGAGATAGTAATTCGAACTTCAATTCACGCAATTTTTTCATTATAGCCATCGGTTTGTGACACGGCGTCTTTATTCGTCTGTGAGAATATATTGTATCCGTTTGGGAAATGGGCTTCTAATGCTAAAATTTTTATACAAAATAATGAATACGTTGTCTTTTAATATCATTGCTATGATGCCAGCTATCTTTTGTAGTTGAATTTTTCGATTATCGAGAATAATTTTCAGAATTTGTTCACGTTTTCTGATCTGTTGTAATGGTCAATTTCATTCAGTATAAGCCTTGGCTGTACAACCTCGTTTAAAATCAATCCGTTATGGAAGATTTCATAATTGAAAAAGTGTGGGAAAAAAAAAGAAAAACCGAAGACACTCTCTTAAATAATATTGTTACGATTATTACCTTTTTGTGATCGTACTTTAGACAAAGTCCGTATCGCTAGATCTTGCTTTCATTGGCAGCTGCAAAGGTGCTAGATTGTGTTTCTTTCATTGGCAGCTGTAAACGTACCAGACTGTGCTTTTCGTAACAATATATTAAGAGTTTTAAAATTAATTTCATCACTTTTTCACATATAAAAAATTTGATCATATCATCAGACAATCTTTTGATATCTTCAATATTTATAACTGTTTTTATGGTATCTTTCGTGCTTGCCGCAAAGCTCATCATAATTGACTAATGATGCCATTTTTTGTGGTCTATTTTAAATTTTACATAAATATTTCATCCTTCCGATTAATAAACTTTAATCGGCCAAAGTTTGTGTTTATCCTTCTAATTCGAAACTCGGAATGGTAGACAGATAGAATTGATCGATCTACCAATCAAAGACGACCTATATTTAATCGTCTGTACATCGTCATTAAGCTTCGACAGTCATCAAGAAAGAACAACTTACCAACTTATAAGTGCTCATCATTTTACTGGATATATAGATGTTGCTTCTCCATTGCTTCTCTAATTGCTAATCCATACATTATAAAGCTATTAAAAAAAGGATGATTTGGTTTTAAACAAAATTATTATTTTTATTGCTCTAAAATTTTTTCAAATACTTCAGAGAGAGAGAGAGAGCTATGAAAACCAATTATATTTAAAATTTTTGTAAACGAACGATTGAAATGCATGCGTTTTTACATCAAAAATAGTGGTTTTTATTTAGATATTCTTTTTTAACACTTTTTAACATTTATGGCCATTTATGGATAAATCGAACGTTTCAAATAATTTTTTAATATTTTTTAATATTAATATGAATGAATGAATGAATGAATGAATGCCAACGCTTAGCTTGGTGCGCTTTGTAATCGAGTACTAGTTTGCATACGTATGCATGCATGAGATAAATTGTTTATCTATATACATTACATATATATATCAGAGAGTTGATGAATGTATATCAGCTGTGCTTTTTAAATTAATTGCTAAAATAATAAGATATTTGCTACAATTTCCTGTATAGAAACAGTAGTAGAAACTTTATAATTATTTGTTGAAATTATCGATGAAAGATGTACAAGAGAAATGCAAAAATTTATGATGACAAATTCGAATTAAGAATATTATTATTATTATTATTATTATTATTATTATTATTATTATAAGTATAGGCACTGATCTCTTTATGTTAAATATTGTTAAACAATCTAAGCAGGGCGAGAACGTTGGATTGATAGATTACTCATATATTGTAATTCCTATTTCCTAATTCTGTGTCAAGAATTTTATTAATATATTAATATATTAATATTAATAATAGTATGTAAACGATTTTATTAATATTTATAAGCATCTTGAAATACATAACGAGTTAATGCAATTTTTGAACTTCCTCTTATATGCACATAAGGACTTTGTACAGAAAATGTTTCTACATTTTACGAGAGATTTTAATTTAAGAACTGTTATGCATCAGCAAATATACTTACTTGCTGAAGTTTTTTTTTTTTTTTTTTTTTTTTTAAATATAAATTAATCGGTTTTGTTCGCCTACTTATTCATCTTCCTCCAATTGGCAAATACAGTCTTTCAGTTGAAATAAATAAAATAAAAGTTACTAACATTATTTCTTCTCATTCTGTGATCTTACGTCGCCATCGCATGATAATTATTGCATATATACAGCAAAATATAACTCTCGCATGCAATTTTAACACAACATACGCAAGAAGTAACAAGTGATTGATCTGAACTGTCAACCATAATATGACAGATAAACAGATTATTATATACAAAATAGTAGAAAAAAGAGAAACGAGGAAATTTCTAGTTTCTAGTTTCAACTTCGTTCAATTGTGAACGACCGATTTACCTGATTTTTGAACTTGAGATAACAAAAGAGAAAACGCTTAGAACCAATCAAGGTCTGCGGAATGCAATATCAACGGGTCAACGGATATGACCAAATATTTGAAATATTGAATTGCTTCTGTAAGACTTTATGTACCGTCTGTGGTGGTGGTGATGATGGTGGTAGTGATGACGACGGTGGTGGTGTATGTAAAAAAGTATATGTATTTATATAATTATTGAAAAAACAAAAAAAACCCAAAATTAATCTTATTGTGCATGCACATCTTGCATCAAATTGCTGTTTGAATAAACGTGGATATCTAAGCAGGTATTGCATTGCAATCATTTTGTTTTAACAACAACATCACATTCTTGAGAGTCGACAAACAGGTCAAGCTACAGGAAAATTGCATGTTACATGGTACAAAATCTCAGCGCCTTTGCAAGTATTAGGTCAGTTGTAAGTGCTAGCTACTGCCAACCAAACAGCCGGCCATTCAACCAGTCATTGGCTTTTTTTTTTTGTTTCTCATTTTCTGTTTTGGTTCAGTTAGACTACGCAACCAAATATTAAAGCAACATGACCAGTAAGACAGGCCAGGCATTCCGACTGCATTGATGTAGCTGCTATGCTACAAAGGCTTAGTCTTTAGGTGAGCCTTACTAACATAGTAACTTTTTTTTTTACGTATTTCTTTCGCATACTTTTATCATGAACTCTTTTATAGCAAATTGTTTGTCTTGCTCTTGTATTGCTTTACAAAAGTCTAGTTTTGTTTTTGCTATAAATACGTATTTGTTTTTGTTTTTTGTTTTTAAATCGCATTTTGTTGTTTTCTTTCTCATTAATTCTAGTTTATTTTTGTTTTGTTTTTCTGTGTTGTGTGTGCATTTCCGTTTATTTTTATACCCACTATCTCCGGAGGTTGAAGGAGTCTACTAATTTTATTATTTCATTCGTAACAACTGGAAATACGCATTGAAAATCCCATAGAACGTGAACTCATAATAACTGATGTGATGAGTTTCTCAATTGTACTTACCTCTCGTTTGTCTATTGTTTGTTGTTGTTGAAGTCGCATTGAGACTGATGTGAAATGAAAAATTCAATCTTAGAATCTGAAATTTTCATCAGAAATCTTCAGTCTAAAGTAGATAATACTTTGAAATTTTACATTTATTAGAGCCGTTTAAAAAGTTATTTTTTTAAATGATCACCATTGCCTTGCGTTCAATTTCTTATATAAAGCGGTTCAGGGTAAGTGAGGTCGTCCAACGCTCGTTTAAAAGCAACTGCAGCATCTTTTTATTATTATTTTTATTTTTTATTTTTTTGGTTTTTGTGGTTACATATAAGTATATCATAAACAATATATGTAGAGGGCGATGCCTGCGAGCACACAGGCACACAGGCACACATAGCGGTTTAATAGTTTCTCCTATTTTTCGATTCGTGTATTTATTCGTATTTTAAACATTTATATAACTCTGTGGTAAAAATTTCTATCTCATTTTTTTTTTTTTAATTTATTTTTACTCTCTCTCGGACTCGTTAAAGCACTTGTTGCACTGTTTTGATTTTACTTTGAGAGTAAATATTATCTTGAATTTTATAGTACAAATGCCTCGTATATATATATATATATATATATTCACTATGCTATCATTACGAGGAATTGGTAAACCGTAGATTAGGGAGTAGGGGCAATGTGCAGATGATAGCATATATTGCATATATTTTATATAACCTTCCTATGTATTTTAGTTTCTTTGGTCGTCCAAGTTAAGCTAATAAACTAATGAGTAATGGAGTTCGCTATAGACTCATTCCTCTTAATTCATTATTTTTAATAGTTTTTCTCTGACCTAATAGCATATATTGTCGTCGTATTTATGTCCATTTGTAAACTTGATCAACTAAGAGAACTTTAAAAACAATTTAAGTGGATCAGTGAAGATCGTTCCCTTTTTTTTTTTGAGGTTATATCGTAACATTTCACACAGTTCGAAAGTCTGATATTTAACAAGTTACCGAAATTGATTTTTGTCAAAAGTTATACTTGGTCTCAACAATTTTTTTTATACAATCTATCATCATTAGACTTGTTTGGATAAATGTTTTATAAGAAAAATCTCGAGTCCGAGACCGTTCCTTTTCATGTTGTTTCCCTACCAAGTGACAAATAAAGACAATATTGCGCATATATACGGAAATGTAAATGATGACCTAGAGTTTCATTTACAGTTAAGTGTGGTTTTCACATGCTGAGAATAATTTTTTTTTTTTTTTTTTTTTTATTTGGTAATTAAATGAGGAAAAAACTTTAACTTGTTGTGTTTTTTGTTTTTGTTTATCCTGTTGCGATTAAGTTTCAAAATAACTTAAGCGATCTTAAGCGATAACTGCTCTCGAAAGTAAGAAAAGTGTTTAAATTATAAAATCTTGTTTCTCTATGGCAAATGTTAACATAGCCAATAGTAGTAAAACGTAAAGTTATAGTTACTATTTGAATATTTATATAATTCTATGCGGGATTGATATATGCTTTTCATGTGCCTTAACTTACTACGACAGAATTGTACATATTTTATATTTTGTTGTTTTCCAATTAAATGAAAGGATGTTTACATCAATTTAACACGTTACTCTTACAGTGACGAAATGCTGAAATTAAAAATTCCCAATTTAAATATAAATAAAATCATTTGAGTTTCGAACAAAATAAGAAGAAAAGTTAAGTAGGAAACAACGGTAAGTGACAAAATATGGCAATAATACAAAACAATCGTATAATGTGTTGGTGTCGTTTTCCCGTTGAATGTTTAAATGCGTTAACGTATTTTATATACAATGTGATTGATAGCAGCTGTGAATGTAAGCAATGTTGTAAGGAGAATATTCTCAATTGGCATATAACACTTATGTGTGAATAAGATATGTGTATAAAAGTACCGTTCAAGGACTATATGTTTTATGGATTTCTTCAGGAAATAATTTTATTTACAAAGCAGATCATATGAAATTTATAAAGTGACTGAAATCTTGTGTGTTGTGTTGTGTTGTGTTGTTTTCTGGCATTTCGCGAAGAAAGTATTTTTTTTTTTTTATTTCAAACCCTATTTAAAAGAAAATATATTTCAAAGAAATCGAAATAAAAAATACTTTAAGAGGAGGGGTAGGTTTTCCTTTTCGTTTTCTTTTCTTTTCTTTTCTTTTACAAAACATAAGTAAAATATCAGATAAGTAAGTGCGATTAAAATTTTTTTTTTAACACTGCATGGTTGCAAGTTACATTTTGTTTACATTACTTGGGTGACTGTGCTGTTATTTCGAATACAAAATTTGATATCGCACCCTTTCCCAAGTTAGTGTAGGAGTGATAAGCTGATAAGCTTGGAACAGCGTACACAACTCTTTCTGACAAATACGCCGGAAGTTTAAGAAAAAAAAAAAAAAAAAAAATGCTATGCATTGAATACATCAAATATCAACGATTTATAAGCAAATGCATAAAATATAACAGTTGGGCCTTCGGAACAGCGTTATCTAAAATTGGGTATATATTCATGGATGATATCGCACAAAGAGCGATGCGCGAAAGAAAACAACAGCGCATAATAGTCATATTTAATTCTTATTGTTGTTGTTTGCCTTTCAAACGAATACGAAATAAGAAAAGAATAAAGAAAAGAAAGAAAACATTATATTGTAACGAGCAACTACTATATGCATTCAAAGTAGATGGATACGTTTAAGTTATTGCATGGCTAGCAAATTAGATAAGAATTAGATAATTCCAGTTTACCATAATTTAAAGTATTTCCGAAGGGGCGTCACATTTTTATTCGTTTCTTTTAAAATTGTATAAAAATCAGTTCTAATTTCTTATAACGTATCAATCTCTGTTTACCGTAGATGAGTGCAAGTATAAGCAAAATTTATATTAATTATTCAAATTTTCCATGGATGTTATGTTCGGTCTGCCATATACATGCGCTAGATGTGCTAATGGCAAAACGTTCCATTCGAATTCATTTTGAGATAAAGATATAAATTTTGCAATGTTCCAACGTCAACGAGACACAAAGTGATAAAAGTGAATGATGATATATTGTTGGATCCAAAGAAAGAGTGTCGATGATTATCTGATATACTTAAAAATTTGGTATAACTGGTCTGGCCCAGTTTATAACAGATACAAATGATAGAGCTAAATATCATCTGTATCCGTCCGATTAAGGATTCGAGATATTGAAGTTCAATAAAGAGAATAATTCTTATAATTTTATGTTTCAAGAGCTTGAACGATCTTTAAAAGATAATGGCCTACGTTTAAGTTTGTTGGTACACTTTGAAATATTTCCTTATAATGTTTCGTTTGACTGTTAAATCAATTTACTAAAAATGAGCAAGGAATGTAATTTAGATTTTTAGGATCTAAAAACTGCTGCTTATCTTTAATGAAAGGACTGACTATATTAATTGATAGAGGGAAATTTAAATTGAAAAAGAAAAATATTAATATATCTTTAGTGGTGAGTATTTTTTGATATATATTTTTAAATTCAATGGACAGGATGAGATAACCCCGTGTGCTTCTCTTTTTCGAAAATGCCTTAAGAGAGATTATCACGCTTTTATGTTTTGTATCATACATACGATATAAAAATAACTTATACACCTACAGATTTATTCATACAGAATATCACAAAACAATTTTATTATGAGTTATCGTTAATCTCTATTCATGGGGTGAATTCTTTTGAAATCCTTGAAAACAGAGAATTTATTTCAAACAAAAGGAACGAACGCTATATTTTGTCAATTTTCGCCCATAAGGAAGGAGCTAAATACTAGTAACAGATAAATAGAGCGCAGAGTGAATCTCTGTCTTTTCAAGTTGATGAGAGAATATTTGATAATCTAAGCATGAATCATAAGAATAACTTTAGAAAATTCAGGTGATATGTTTTTAAATATTTGCGACGCAACAGCTTTATGCTAACGTTGTCGTCAATAAGCCTCATTTAAAAGAAAGTCCAACAAGTGAGTTAATGTGTAGTACTCAATTAATATTGAAAACTAGGAATATAGTAAAAGGAATTTAATAAACACGTTTCGAGTAACATTTTTTAGTGACACTCTTTACATACAGCGTGAGTCAACATCGCAATGTTGACGTTGCATTGTGTTTCATTGGTGTGTCGTTACTTGTTTGGCTTTTGTACTGTACATGCAATTTTGCTTTTGTATAGACAAGGAGAGCTCACGCCCATTTAGCATTTCTTTGAATTTATATAATATGCCATTTTCAATGGTGCTACATACCTACATACATACATACACACACACACACATACATACATACATACATACATACATACATACATACAAACAAATAAACACACACACACACACACACACACACATATATATATATATATATATATATATATATATATATATATATATATATATATATATATATATATATGCAAGCATATGCAAGCATACATGCATCCATACATATATACATACGTATACACAAGCATATAATACATAAATAGTGTATGTGTTATAAAATATGATAGTATGTATATAATAGTATATATGTATAAATGTTTTGCACATTATAATGTAATCTTGCAAAATAAGTGTTCTTATTATTGTGCACACTTTCTGTCGTCCTGTGGTGTTGCAGACATTTATTATTTTGATGGCGGTATTTGTCGTCATATTCAGGAAATTTGTGTAGATGTCTTTATAGTCGAATGTTAAAGGACGGAGTTTGCTAATATTGTCATTTTAATATTTTGCATGCATTTTCAAACGAGTTAAGCTTCTGTCTCAGTACAATCATATTTGCTCTGACGCTAGAAGCAACGCTGAAATAGTGGAAACGGAAATCAGAAACTTGATTTTTTTTTTTTTTAACTCAATCAAATTAAGTTTAAGATCTGGTTGTTCATTCTATCAAAATTTCCGAAATTAATAAAATAACTGCGAAAAATAATTCGAAAATTTTTAAACGCTTTTTATTGGTAATATCAAATTTATTTTCCTAATCATAATATCATAAGATCATAAGATCCTATAAAAGTGAAATCAAAGTTATTTAAAAAAAGTACGAAAGTATTATGTAGTCCGTTCAAGAACAATAGGCTAAAAGTCGTAAAACATTTTATGAAGCAATATTAGTTACCTTCTTGTGCAGTAGGTTCTGTCGTCTTCTCTTTTGTCGTATTATCTTCTCCACCGAAAACAACCTTTTGTCGATGGTTTCCTATCTTTAAACGAGATCCTACGGACATGAATGATGCTGGCCGCTCTGGTGGCCTGAATCCGGCAGTTGTTCCCCGAAACATACAGAAAGTGCACAAAATTTTTTTGTACGGCCGAAAAATGAAGTTGCACGACATAGTTGACACACTAATTTTATCGGAAGGCATTTACTATTTTGCATGAATATTGATCCCTGAGGTAGCCCATTTCAAAATAGATGCCACATTCTCAAAAAAAAAAAAAAAAAAAAAAAAAAAAAAAAGTGCTGCTTGAACCCGCTTAGACGAAATAGAAGGATTTTTTTCATGCGATATGTGATAATGGGTGCAACACGGATTCATCACTGCACTCTACAATAAAATCGTGAAAGTGAAGTGTTGGATTAAAAATTTTTACATATTTCATCTGAAACATGGCCAACAGTGTTGACATCTACACGTAATGCCGCAAATTTATTAAGTGACATGCTATATTCCCAGTCAGTATAAGATTTTGAGGTGATTCAGATTAGTCGATCTGCTCACTTGTCAATATGTATTACTTATCTCTATTCCATGTGTGGTACGTTTGTAGACAAGCCGATAGATTCGTACAAATATATACAAATTATTTCTATTATACTCTACTAAACTAATCAATTTTCATTAATTATTATGCGGCTGTCGAATATTCGTGCATAATGGATACGATACCTCTTTTCTTAGAATTTTGTGCTTCAGTGCAAAAATCTATTATTATTATTATTATTATGATTATTATTATTATTATGATTATTATTATTATTATTATTATTATTATTATTATTATTATTATTATATTATTACTACTATTATTATTAAGCGCCTTTTGTTGTAAGAGTCACTTTTAGTAACACGTCGCAAATATTGCCTCGTTTGTTATTTAAAAAAAGCTAAAAAGCCAGTTGCAAAACGTTTCCGTGATTCTTTATTATGAGTGCTGACCATATAAACGACGACATAAACAAAAGCAAGAAAACTTTTTTTTAAAAAACGTTGCAATTAAGCATAACTTCACCTTCCCAACTCGGTTTATTTGCTTAATTCTTGTTGTATACGTCAATGAACTCTTGCTTTTGCTGTTTGCGCTTCTCTTCCAGTGGGGTTAGTTTACTTTACTTTTCTCAATTATTCATTTTTTTCATCGGAGCCCTTGTTGTTGTCATATATATTTTTTTAAATCTGCATAGAGTGTCTTTAGTGGAAAGATTCCATCAAAAAAAAATCATCTTATATCCACTTTTAAACGATAGATTTGCAATACATGCAATACATGCATGTCATATCCTTACTGACCCCTATGATTCCCGTCTGAAAGCTGTTCGCTTACGTAAGTGACAAATACCGACAATTCTATGTTTTCAATTTTAAAAAATTAAGTGCAAAAACCTAAAGGATTTAGAATAGCCTGATTCTCTTAAGGGAAACACAAATATTTTTTCTAAAAGTAGATACGAGAGAATCGCTTACAATGTGACAATTTCTCCGACCAAGCCAGACACGATTTCATTTGTGTTGACTCATACTGATTAGATTAAATTTACAATAGAGTCGACACATTGGACGAAGGCAAAGTTAACTGAAAAAAAAAAAATTTTAAAAAGCAAAAAATAAAGTAAAAGGTTTCTTCTGAACTTAACTTAGCCTCACAATACACTCACCTGCCGTATCGATTATTCTTAGAGAACAACAAACATCATAAATAACACCTGTTCTCGAACGAATCGCGAATACACTTTATCTGTATTTACTAAATAAACAAAAAAAAAAATTTCAATATTTACACCGTTTTTATAAATAGCTGATAAATAATTTTGCAAATTTCAAGTCGATAATCTATATAAAAATCGATGTAAAAATGTATGGACATTTGTGTTTTTCTTGCTTTCCACGTAGATATGGCTAAATTGATAATACATTTGTTGGGATTACAAATGCGTTGACAAACTTATCGTAACATTTTATAGTGGGTGTATAAAAGTTAATTTTATAGTCATCGCCTTATCTGTATAGGTGTAAAAATTAACCTCCTTAGTTAACTGTTTTTTTTTTTGTAGTTTGTATAGCATATACATAAGTTCTTTGATCTTAAATGGAGTATAAAATTGGCGGCAAGCTTTCTTATATGAAATACGTCCAATAACAGTTTTTTTACATTTTGTTTATTCGTTAAAAGAGGTTAAATTAGTTGTTGAAATGACATATTTTCAATACAGTATACCAGCAATGCCAGTTGCATAATGTAAGGGTGGAAAGAGATAATCAGGGCATATAATGAAACTTGTGTATATATTAATAAGCAACCAATTTACGACAAGGTAAGGTACCTCCTAACATACAGAATAGGTTGTTGTTTGCTCACTAGGATTGATGATCCTACTGAGGCCTTTTTTGCAATATACATATATGTACATATCAAAATTGATTATTTTTTTAATAGCGAGTTCCGCAAAAAGTGCTCAAAGATAGTTATTTACAAGAAACTAATTTTAAAAGAACTGACTCATGTGCTGTTAATTTTATGGTTTGTTGTGTACAAGCCGAGTTATTCCGTTGCAAATGACATTCAATTTATTATTATTATTTATTACATAAAATAAAAAGGATTATTGAACAAAGGGCCCACAGTATATAAGTATAGTAGAATTCTTACTGAAATGTCTCAATTCAGGAAACATATTTATAGTGCCGAGTGTGTGTATTCTGTTGCAGAGTCTATGAGGGTTGTACGCGTTACTAGGAGAATCATGAAAGCGTATACCAGTCAACGTGAAAGCGATTCAAAAGACTTGCACGTATACAATATACACTTGAAGTGAAATAACACATCTTTACTCGTTCGACCGAACGACGATAAGCTATGTATTTTTCTGACACAAGTAGACATCACTAGATGCCATCACTAAAATGTGTTATTTTGAAAAAATTCCGTTTACTTCGTAATGTAAATTTTTTTTAGTCTGTGCTACTTTTGAATGCACATATAAGCGTTTCTAACTTTTAACTCACTCTCACTCTCTCTGTCTGTTTATCTGTCTGTCTGTCTGCCTTTTTCTCTCTCTTTCTCTCTCTTTCTTTCTCTCTGTCTCTCTCTCTTTCTTTCTCTCTCTCTCTCTCTCTGTCTGTCTCTCTCTCTCTGTCTCTCTCTCTCTGTCTCTCTCTCTCTATCTCTCTCGCTCCCCATCTCTCCCTTCCCATCTCTCCCTTCCCACCTCTCCCTCCCCACCTCTCCCACCCCATCTCTCCCTCCGCATCTTTCCCTTCCCTATCTCTCTCTCTCACTCTCTCTCTTTCTCCCTCTCTCACTCTCTCTTTCTCGTTCTCTCACTCTCTCTTTCTCGTTCTCTCACTCTCTCTTTCTCTCTCTCTGTCCGTCTCTCCCTCTTTCTGTCTCGTTCTCTCTTCTTCTCTCCCTCTCCATTTCTCTCTTCATCCCCATCTCTTGCTCCCCATCTCTCCCTCCCCACCTCTCCCTGCCCAACTCTCCCACTCCATCTCTCCCTCCGCATCTTTCCCCCTCCCTATCTCTCTTTCTCTCTCTCTCTCTCTTTCTCCCTCTCTCTCTTTCTCCCTCTCTTTCTCCCTTTCCATCTCTCTCCCCCTCTCCCTCACCAGCACTCTGCCTCCCCATCTTTCCCCCTCTCCATCGCTCGCCCTCTTCCTCTCCATCTCTGTCTCTCTCTCTCTTTCTCTATCTCTTTCTCTCTCTCTCTGGCTGCGTGTCCCTCTCTCCCTTTCTTTGAATGCATTTTCTGAATTTCATTTTCATTTTTGCTACGATCAAATTTAGCAACGCCGCGTTGTATTTGAATTCGCAGTTGAAGCATAAAACTGTTGGCTTTTGTAAGCGATAAATTATTGTCTTTGTGTTCAGTCAACCAAATGTCCAGTTGGTGTACTCCCCATGTTATTTATTTGTTTTCCTCAACCATGACTACAACACCAACCAACCAAGTATAGTATGATGCGATTATTTTCGATAAAGTAAATACAATTTGTAAGTATATATTTAAAAAACAATCGTTAAAGACAAACCTCTGCACTTGTAGTCAAAGAGTAACAAGTATAATAAACTTTCATCTTTTACTCTGTATATGATACCTATGCAATGGCTTTTAATTTTCGAGTTAATTGACAACCTAGGTTATGCACAGATATGTATAATAAAATGTCATTTATTTGAATACCTTGTAAAACAAATGTGTTTGGTTTTGTGGTTTTCTAAGAGAAAATGCAAAATAACTTAGGTTTTGTTTCACGTTCCACTTTTTATACATGTGGAACATTTGTACATCTCTTGCTAAATAGGTAAAAATTACTCAAAAATGATTTTGGGCCTAGAATATAGTTCATGGTAATTCATCTTTGCAGTTCACAGATCAATTATTGTGGACGTTCGTTCGTTTTCAATATTTCCTTTAAGCAGTTAATTACATTTCACCCTATAGCTGTTTGACTAAATTTTCTGGCTTATTTTTTAAGTTTTATATAAACTTCAAATAAAAGATGCGCTATTGAGCATTCCTGTTACTCATCATCTAAGTGTCTACTTCAACGTATTCCATACTTATTGATAAATTTTGCAACCACATGGGCGGCGCAATTGTTTGAGCCAGTTATTCATGTTTTAAATTTTTAGCTTTATAGTTGGCAGTTCACATCTATTTTCGGTAATTTATTTTAAGTAGGAATTGAAAATTTTTACACTAAAAAACATTCTAACTAAATTTTTATAATTTAATATTAACTTGATTAATTAAAAGTTCGTACTAGCCAAGGTACAGGTAATAAGAAGCCGTACTAAGTGGCGAACAGGCAGATTTTTTTAAAATTTCTAGATAAAATTACGTTTTCTGTTTCAATTTGAAAGAAACAAGAACATGGAACAAGATTTCTTATTTTCCAAGTGATCCTGTCTGTAAAGATGACGGTACTCATTTTTCGTCTCACAATTCCTTATATGCGATCCCAAAGTTTACTGCTTTTTTTTTTTTTTTTTTTTTTTTTTTTTTTTTTTTTTTTTTTTTAAAAAGATAAAGGTGATGAGCATAAAAAATTCGGCACAATCGAATGTAATTTTGTTATTTGTTTCTTTTTCTTTTGTTGTGAAATATTATCCGCGAAAACTTTTAATTATTTGTTCTACTATTTTGACAAACTCTTGTATAATACTTTAGATGTTTTTTTGTTTGTTTATTTGTTTAATCGCATTTTAGATGAGTTAAAGACGCTAATAACCTTGATCAATGATCAGCGACAACAACAAATATATACCACGATTACACTGATAGTGCATCTTTATCCCTTTTATGTGTATAACAACAAATGTTTTATTCATTTCAATGCAAAGACTATATATGATTGGGTTGTGATGGTGGTGGTATCGTAAAAAGCCGGTTATGCTATAATGTTAATAAATTAATTCCTACTGCACATGCGTATCATTCGTATTTGGTGGTAAATCATATACGTTATTGTCCTGTCATTTTATCTTAATATAACTCGAAATGTCTACGCGCGCACGCGTGCGCTTTATTTAAAAGATATATACGAAAATCAAGAATGTTTTGTAACATTAAAGTGGTGGAGATGAAGAAAAAAATTAATTATATTTCCAGCGTTTACGTTGGTTCGAGTTCAAATAAAATTTTATAATTTTGTCGAATTTATAAAAAAAAAATGTTATTTGACGGCAAGTGAGAACTGCTAATGTAACGTTAGGTATAATCTATTTTGTGTTAAAGTGCATTTGTACAGAGTTAGATTGTCGCATACAAGTCAAGTCTTTGCCATATTTTCACTTGTTTTTCTTTTATATTCCTGGCATTTCCGTAAATGGTGAAGCACGTTCACATACCCACCACTAATATGGCTGGAAAGTGAAATGAACATAATGTGTGTTTACTTGTACATACACGTACGTATGCGTATGAGTGTAGACGCGCGTGTACAATGTGCCTGGAATGACTCCACTTGAATGCAAAGATCAATTAGGGTCTTGTCTTTTTTTGTTTTTTTTTTTTTTTTTATTTATTTATTATTAAACAAGCAGTCTCGAGTAATCCGTAGTTGTAGGCATCATGCATTGTGCATGATAATGACGATTATGATGATGATGATGGTGATGATGATGATGATGATGATGGCGGTGATGATGATGATGATAGTGATGATAGTGATGATAATGATGATAATGATGATAATGATGACGAGGTTATCGTTATTGTTGTTGTTATCATTGGTGGTGTACAAACTACATGCGGTGACGTAAAATGCACATAAATTACAACTTTTTTTTTTTTTCATTTTAAGTAAACTTTGTATAAGCGATATGTCTAAAATTTTTAATTTTCAGACAGACAATGCAGCAAAAAAAGGGGAGAAGAAAAACTTGTTGGTGCCAGCGCACACATTAATGATCATCATCTCGTATAAGTTAAGGTCAAGGTTGTAGTTTGTAATCGAATGCCAATGCGTGCCGCCCCGTCTGCTTTTGATCTTGTGTCTTTCTGTTTTTTTTAGTCAAAAAATTTCAAAAATTTTGAGTTTGCTTCAAATAAGAAAACAAAAATGTAGTATTTCTTTATTTCGTATGGATGTATTATGATTTCTGTTATTCTTAATTTAAGAGATTTTTGTAAGAAGTTTTTTTTTTTCTAAATCACTTATCAACCTGCATGTAGGGACATTGAAAAGAGACAAGAGGCGATGAAGTATTGAATAAATCACATTTTTTTTTTTTTTTTAATTTCAAACTTAAACTAATTTCGAATTCAAAACTCACAGCGGAATATTTTGATAAATGTTTTGTAATTTTCACTTGAATTGTTACGTTACGCATTTAAAATTCCTATGGCGTACAATTGTTAGGCATGAAATAGCAAAAATTCACTAACCTTCGCATACCGAACCAGAGAGTAATTATTACGATGGGCCAAGTTAATGAAAGAAGAAATTGAAATTCTTGTTGGCAATGCATTTTAACTATTCATAAACGTAGACCCTTTAATGGGAGGGTATTTTTGCGATTTTTTGTGTTTGCTTCACTTTTCAAAAGTGAACCGCACCTATTTTCAAATTTGATCTTTAAAATTGAATGGTCACACGACGTAAATTAGACGACTTTAGCAGGGTCTCTAGTGCATTTTTTTATTTTTTATTCATTTTTTTTTTTTTTTTTTGTGTAAGCAAATAAGATTCGCGCGTTCAAATGAAAAATTACTGCTTGCTTGTCCTTTCAAATTGACCTTTTTGTTTTTTTATTTTCCAATCGTACTTGTGAATCTGCCTTCTTGCACGATTCCTATTAATTTTCAATACAGAAATATCTTGTTGAGCGAAGAACACATGTATTGTATACATATATATTCTGTCTACATTTTAATGTAATGTTTAGTTCTTGTTTATAGCAGATATAAAAGTTAAACAGGGACCTTAGATTAATTAAGAATAAAATGAAAAATGAGAAAAACACTCAATGATAAAAAGTGATACGGAACATAGCACAGATTGCTTTCACATATGGGAAGCTTCTTTCTTCTTTCTTCCTTCTCTCCTTTTCTGTGTTTATTTAAAATTCATGCATGAGTAATTACTTAAGCGTATTGATAAATTTTTATTTCTTTGTTCAATTTTATGTTTTGTTTCGTTTTTCATTTTATAATATTTTGTTTGTTTAGTTTAATTTTCAGTGAAAGTTGACGTAACATTTGACATGTTATTTACTTCGTTTTGCATGTAATTGTGCGTGAGGTACATACGTGTTTTTTGCACATATTTACTTATGGAATTTATAATTCAATTCATTTGGAAATTGTTTTTTTTATTAAGC
>KK351012.1:2755372-2854943 GCA_000671755.1 Glossina brevipalpis
TTTCATTTGCTACACATGAAAGTCGACAAAAGCAATCCTATAAATTGTTGAGAGATTGTACGATTATGATTCGTTTTAGCCCACTAACACATGCGGTTAAAACTTTAGCGACCGCAAAAATTGATGTCTAGATGCATGTCAAGTTCGAAAATTATCTATCTACATATATATATATATATATATATATAAAGATAATTTCAAAATATTGCCATCAATAACTTCTACATGTTGCAATGCAAAAATAATTTCGATCAATCATATATATATATTTGCTTGAGGTGAGGTAGTAGGGGTAATCTATATGCGCTTTGAGTCGAATATAACTTTTAAGTTAAAGTAAACTAAATTAGCATCTGACAAACAAGAGCATATATATGTTGTTAGTAGATACATGTGTATTCCATTTCTTTAATTAAATACTTGATAGAGGAAAACTATTTAAAAATCATTTCGCACAATTAACAGAAAATACACTTTGTATACAAACATACAGTAAAAGTAGATCATTAATCATTTACGCAATTGATTAAATTTATTGAGTGACAATTCGAAAACAATAACGGTTCACTGATACCTATTGTATGCTATAACTTGCAAAAGAATATCAAATACAAGATATACTATTGTAGTATGCAAAGCAACTAATCGAAAGTGGCGCTTCAAATTGCTTATATTACAATCTCGTATATGTCCACATACACACATATTAAACTACTTCGTCAATTTAAATAAAGTATTACATAATGAACGCACATTTTTACAACAACAGAAAGAGGTTGACATTGCTCTCACGAGAGAATATACAGAGTACACAATAAAGCCGAAAGTACTTAATTTAGTTTGTAAAAATTCAAACAAAGGATTTCTAACGATATGTTATTGCTTTTATGGCAACTAGATGAGTCCATTACTCTGTCTTCATAGTGCAATTTGGCAAGCAAAACAAGCAAAGCAAAACAAATCACTAACAAATCTTATCTTTAGATCTGTCCTTGTTTTTGTTTATACGATAAATGGGTTCTGCATTCTACAATAAGTTTTACTTCTGTTAAATAACGAAATCAAAATATAAAATTTCAAGAAAAGCAATTTTTTATTTTTAAATGATCTCTCTTACAGAGCCAAAAATGATACAAAAAGATTGATAGTAAGAATGGAAAAATTTTAAATGGTCAACAATTGGATTTTCCGAGCATAATTACGTCCGTAGAAGTACAAACGTTACATAAAACATTAAGTCGCATTTTTCGCATTTTTTCCGAAATTTTCAAAACGATACACAGAGAGAGCACACATAACTTTATCTTATTTTTGAAATGAGTCTCTATAGTGAAACAGAGGGTGGTGGATACATTCGATAAGTTTTGAAGATTACTTTTTACCAAAATAATATCACCTTTAAAATATTTTAAAATCTGTCACGTATTTCGCAAGATATATGCTATGTCTGTTAAGTGATTTTTTTTTTTTTTTTTAAGGTTCGAATTATACTTGTTACATTGCGTTTCTTATGGCTTCTTGATATAGAAAGATGTTTCGGGAAAAATGGTTGCAATGTTACGATTCTTAAATTATTTTCAAAAATAATTTCTTTTTAATACTTGAACAATTACTTAATGACGTCTTCGAATATCATTATTCAATTGACTTTCCAAAAAAACTTCTTACAAAACCTTTTTTTTTTTTTTTTTTTTTTTTTTTTTTTTTTTTTTTTTTTTTTTTTTTTTTTTGTTTTTTTTTAGCTTTTACAATGGTATCCACCCTAAAGCATTTATTGAAAAATGTTTAACGAAAATCCAACAAATGATTTTTTTTTAAACTTTTCTGAATGTGTTTTTGTTTAAATGACTGGAAAAGGAACTCATTGTTCGTACACGACTATTGTATTGTATGGCAATCATAAAAATAAACTTAGAATACTCATGGATCAGAGTTATTGTTAAGCAAAGTACATAGCAGTATAAGTGTTTTATAAATGCCTACCATTTTCTACCAATTCAAGTAATTATATAAACTAAAATAGAGAGTTAACTTCGTTTAGTTAGGTCCTGCTTTTTATAACCAATCGTTAAAATAAAACTTATCGTATAATATTTGATTTAGTCATGTTCTTTGGTTTCATTCATTCATTCGTCTCACCTGACAACCATGAAAAATTAAAGCAGGAAAACTGATATTTTGGGCATGTGTTCAAAGATGAAGAAACAGCTTAAAATCAGTCTTAAACTAATCTAATCAAGGGTAAATATATTTTATTCGAATTTCTTAAGCGTATTTTTGAATATTACAAACAAAATGACAATATTGATATAACTCTATTCTCTGAATGTGGTGGTGCAAAAAAAAAGCATAAATCAACTACAAAGGAAAATACGTGATTGTATTACGAATGCATTAATGTAAACCCACGTAAAGAGTATGAAAGTTATTATAAGGATAACAATATATAAGAAAATAATGAAACAAAACCAGTAATAAAACTGAAATCTTATGGAAACGCTGAGAAATATTAGGTGTAACCGTAAATTCTCTGCATTGAAATTTGTTGCTTTATAAGATCTATTATGTTGCAGTAAATTTTCCCGAAATTACAGGCAAAAGATAGCTTAGACATTTAGTTTTAGACGATATGAATTTCAGCTATATAAAATCAGTCGTTTAATGTAAATTAAGGAATTAAGATATGGAGATCAATAAGCAACACTTGCGGCATAATTGCATAATTTTCTGGTTTAAACTAAAAGAAAGAGAGTTGCAGCTATGGAAATGGTTATGTTGGCTTGAGATGAAATTGCAGTAAGCTATTAAACAAAAAGGAAAATGTTGAAAATTACATACGTCCGTTCGTCAGCAGTAGAAGCAATTCAAGAAATGATCTTTAACTTAAGCTGGGAACTTATCTTGGTTGTGGCGTGTCTTCAAGACGTGTCTATTTCTAATTACAGCTGGTTGGGATCGATATGGTCGGAAGCGCGATTTACAAAATTTAAACAGATCTGAAAATGGCTCAATGAATAATTCGCCTCGAAACCACGAAATTTCTATCGCGAGGACAATCGTAAGCTACCCGATAAATGGTAAAGGACCTTAGATAATGATAAAAAAAAAATTTGAAAAAATTACATGACTTAATTAATGTCCAAAGAAGAAACGGAATGTCCAATTTAAGATAGATTGAGATTGATTACTAACGGATAGGTTTCGCTTTAAAATATTTTTCTTTTATATGCGTTAGTGTATATGGAATAGATAGTGAAATTTCTCGCCTTAAATCAACATCTGTTTGTTAATGTTTACTATGCTACTGTAAATCTAATGAACAAAATATTTTTCTTTATAGGATCAGTACGACAATTTAGCAATACACACAAGCAAAGGCATTGAGTTCCTGGATAAATATGCAAATTTCATACGAGATCGCTTAGCAATAGAAACAGAATATGCCGCTAAATTAAGGTAAGTGATCAACATTGTGCTCAAACACGTGAATAACACTTTTTTGTTCACAAACTTCAACATTGTACAAAACTTCTTTGAAACGTGAACTTCCCATAAAAGGCAGTGTAATAGATATGAAAACAAATAACACATTACTTAATCAACTTTTCTTTGTCGTTTCTCCCCATTGTTATTTATGGTCGACTTATGACACTGTGCATTGCTTGATACTATATACTGCTACACTTTGCTACATATAGTTGCATACTGCTATATATTATTATATACTAACATATTCTATTACATGCTGCTATATACTACTACACACTGTTATATACTATTGATTTTTTTGTGTCTTTCAAAGATAGTCGATGGATATCATACCATACATGCAACTCAAAATATGGACGCCTATAATTTTCCCAAATGACTTTTGCATTCTTTGTCGTTTTGGGCAGCTTTTGTCGTTTGCTATCCATTCGAGTTACTTAAGATTTGACTTTGAAATGTTCCATATACTTGCTTGTTTCTAAAAATTGTTACATATCACATAAAAAAAAAGTCTTTTTTATTTCGCCCAAAACAGCGCTCTGAATCATTAAAACGATGTTGTTTTTAGTCAAACGCGGTACCAATGTTCACACAAAATCGTAAAGACACTGTTTGCTTACTGATATCATTAAAATTTAAGCTTTTTCAAGCAACTTCATTTTCTGGTCTTCAAAAATGTTTGTGTGCACTTCCTTTTTGTTTTCTGGAACAATTGCCGAATTTGGACGATCAACGTGATCAGTTGCATTCATCTGCGTAGGATGCCGTTTAAAGTCAACAAAGTTAGCACCGACAAATTATTGTTTTCAATGCTGAAGACTCTTGGTTTGAATTGGCATTTCCTCCCCTTGAAAAGCAATGTCTTATCAAGAGATGAAATTCATATTTTTTTCCAATGTCTAGTGAATTACAAAAGTAACGTCACTTATCAAATAATGATCAGAATGAATGATTTATAATTTAAGTATGATACACTCCAAAAATTATATGAATTCATCAATAGTGTCGACATCTTTATATTATCCTACGAACTTATTGAGTGATATGTTATGTTAAACAATACTATACTTTGTAGTATTAAAATTTGTCGTCCCCCTTTTTTTTTGTAGTCGTCATTTGCTTGACCAAAGATGACATTAAATGGTATTAGAAAACCAATAAACCCGCATGCAATCATAAAAAACGAATGACAACAAGTTGATATTTTGCTATACTAATTGAAAAATCAAAAGGGTCGAGTAGTGTAAGTAAGCTATTTTACAGGGGGAGCTCATTACACATATGTTAACACAAGAAACGAGAGAGAGAGAGAGAGAGAGAGAGAGTAAATAAAGTGGCGCCCAAACAATTTCAATGATAAAAGTACTTAAATTTCACACTGTTGGGTAATAAAATGAAATTCTATCTCATATTTAGACGATTACGGCAAACGATGAAATTAAATAAGCAAACAAGTGCAAAATTGCTCGATTTAGGTGTTACATTAATCAGGTCAGTAAATCAGAACCGCACAACTAGTATTAAACGAAAGGATGATAGAATGAGACGAGATGTTGAAGAAATTTAATAAATGTGAAAAGCAAGTATTAGTGTGAATCTTTGGATACTTATCGTTTGCGCTGAGATGTGAAATCATGAAAAATAAAAATTAACTTTTTTTTATCTACTGCAACTGTCAGATTTTTGGGCGAGGGCGGGTTTTCCTTTATCAATAATATTAGCTGTCTAAGTCTTGTTCGCTACGATATTTGATAGATCTATTCAAGAAGGATGAAATCGATCCATTTATTAATTTTTCTGCGTTTGCTTCAACCTTAATAGATATTTTTAAAAAACATTTTCTTTAAAGAATAATTTTTTTTTTTTCAGTTATTAAAAAAAAAAAAGGATCAATTCGGAATCATTTTCCGAATTAATTTGGATATATTCTTCCATCTCTCCACGTCTGAAGCCCTCTTTGCCCTCTTGAGTGTATCCTCCATAAAAAAAAAATAGAAAGATATTTTTCATAAAAATATAAAAACATACCTCACATAAATAGCTTCTGATTGACCTTTTGTGAATGTCAATGACAAAGTGTGTAACATGATAATGATATATGTGTCTTTAATTAAGTTTACACTGAGGATTACTTTTGAGTTTATTTTAAACCAATTTAACTTCGCTACAATTTGCTGTTAAATGGGCAAATCAAGTGCATGTATACGCGCAACGTTCCTGTAGAATGATTCAATAAGTAGTCCCATGAAATTGTATATAAAATTAAGCAAGATTTCTAATTTGAAATGTCTTAAATGGATTTTATTATATGACAAGAAAATAAATATTTTCTAAATAAAGGAAAAATCTATGAAATCTGTATAATTTACATTAAGCGTTTTTTTTATTCCTTTTGTGCTTTCAAAAACTTCATCAAATCGAATATTTCTACACTCAACATACCAAAAAAAATTGGTTGAACCGTTTCTGTCAGTCGGCCTATCACTAGAATACTCAATGCCGAAGGCTAAGTTAAGAAAACTGAAGTTTGATGCGTTTACTCGTTAAACTTATTTTCCAATCAAAACTCAATACTTTCGTTCGTCTCTGCACTTTAGCGCGTAAATAATATAAAAACAATCTGAAATAAACGTTCTTTTGAAAAGCATTCTATTATGTTCCATCATTAATTGATAAACGTTGGGAAGTTGAAATATCTTAGAGTCTAGGAGAAATTACAGAGCATACAAAGAATACTATGTTGCAAAAACTATTTTCAACAATCCAAGAATGGATCAAGGAGTTATTATGATCGATTGATTACTCCAGTCATTTCCGACCGAACAAAAGCGGGAGTCCCTTTTTTTTGTAATTAAATGCCAAATGCACCGCTTCGATTACATTAAAAAAAAAAAAAGAAAAAAAAACACCTCTAAACCATTACTCACCATTTATTCGTTTAATTTTCTTTGTTTGTTTTTTTATTTGATCAAGCATTCAGAGTATGTTTCCGCTACATATACGCATATGTATACTTTATGGTGCGTCTAATGAAGCTTCGGCTTATTAAATTTTATTTTCTATTGCATATATTCGTGTATACGAAAGAAAATTATTTCTTTATGATTTAATAAATATTATTTTAAAACAATTTTCACAATTTTTTCTTCTCTTTTTTTACACATCATCAAATATATATTTTTCATAAGAATTATAAATTTTAAATTTAAGCATAATCGTCTGTTTATCTGTGTTAAAGTCCATGGCAAACATTCTTCCGGACATAAAAATTGTGATATCAAATTCAAATTTGACAAAAAAACAATGAAAGATTCTACAAGCAGATTGGTATTGAATAACGGCCTACAGTGCAACAAAATAACGCCTTTTTTTTTTCTTTATTATTTTAATGAAGATGAAGGGTATAAGCAAATTCGATCATAGCTGAATATAATTTTCTTACTTGTTTTCTTTTCTTTTTAAGTATTTAAAGCAAAGCATTTCAAATGCCACCTGATATGCAATTCTCTGAATATGTTCACGATGAAAGATTTCTTCTGAACACGATCTTCTTAAAAAGTTTATACCATAATTAATTCAGATACCTGAGTTATATCATCAAATAATATATAATGGCTTTATTTAACGTAATTTTATTGCTGTGCTTTGATAATGCAGCAATCAGCTTCTAAATGTACCAGATGGGCTGAGAAGTTCGTAGGCTAACATAGAAAAATTGTTCTTTTTGATAGAATTTGATTTTATTATTCAATATAGTTACCTTCCAAGGCGATACAACGATTATAGCGGTCATACAATTTCTCGATACCATTTTTATAGTACGATTTGCCTTTAGCCTCAAAATAGGCTTGCAGTCCACTCGTCTGACAGTCGATTAGACTCCGGTGTGAAATAATGAAGCCATGTTTCATCCATTGTCACATATCGCCGTAAACATTTGGGTTTATTACGATCAAACAGCTTGAAACACTGCTTAGAATCATCAATTTCGTTTTTGTTTTTGGTCGATTATGAGCTCGCGTTACCCATTTTAAACAGAGCTTTCGCATATCCAAATATTTATTCACGATATGCTCAACACGTCGCTTTGATAACTTTAGGGTTTCAGCTATTTCCATCAACTTCACTTTACAGTTATCCGAAATTATTTTGTGGACTTTTTTGATGTTTTCGTCGGTAACAGCCTCTTTGGGGCGTCCACTGTGTGCATTGTCCTCGGTGCTTATTTCGCCTCGTTTACATTTAGCAAACCACTTCTCTACGGTTGATTTTCCGGGTGCAAAGTCCCAATAATGTTTATCAAGCTAAGCCTATGCTTCAATAGTATTTTTTTTTTGGCAAAAAGCAATGATTTAATAACTCACGAAATTCCTTTTTATCCATTTTTTCAAACTAACAAAAGTTGCTTCACTAAAAATGCTATAACGCACATACTAATAGTGCAACAGCTGTCAAATTTATACACGTGTGTTTTGAAGGTTAGGGCTAATTAAAAATGATATGGATTTAATACTAGTGGCGCTATCTATGTGTCAGCCTATGAACTTTTCCGCTCACCTGTTAAACGTATAGAGTAAAGACTCTTATCCAAGAATGTATTTTAGTTATTTTGCGATTCGAATAGGTATAAAAATAAATATATTTTTCCGCAAATTTGAGCTTATAGTATTTTATGCAACAACTGTTTATGGTATTTCTTTGAACAAGAAATGTTGTCGTTTACAGCAAAGCACATTAACGTTCAGCAACAGCTTCAATGCGTGTGTACATAACTAAAATGACCGAATCAAGTAATTCAACTGTCAATGATTGACGTATGATTATAACGAGACGGTAAAAAATGAATTTTATTATATTATTAACTATAGCAAAAGTATTATTTGCCAAATATTGTCTAATAAATTTTATATATATATATTTATCCGAAAAATTTGAATGCATTTGTTAGAAACGAGGTTTCCCTCCTGATTTTTACGTGATAAACATGAAAAGACCACAAAGAATATACCTTGTATTACTTTTTCAGCGAATGTATATTCATAGTTGGAAGATATTCTTGCTAACTTTTTGCTGTTTGACGACAAAAGCAACAGTAACAATAATCTTCACAAATATATAATTTATATGTATAAATAATAACCACAAAATCAGCTTGAAATTGTTAATTCGCGCTACTCGTACAATCTCCTCATTTGTTTTATGATCATTTACGTATGCATCACATAAACAAGACCGCAAACGAATTTATTAGATATTTAATGAATTTAAGTTTATGGCCTTATCATCATCATCGTCTATATTTTACAAATTTCGAGCACTTAACTTAAACATTTTTAATATCATTTTATTTTTAGGCGATTAGCAAAAAATTATCAACCCAAGAAGAAGGAAGAAGATGATAACGAGTAAGTGCCTTCTGTTTTAATTACGTGTATATATATATATATACACGTAGTAATATATATATGTATATATATAAGAAAATTAAAACATTTGATATCATGACTTTTGCAGGTTTACTATGTCAAAAATGCTTATAACATATTCATATTATTTTAAGTCTAACACGTCTAACACGTTTTCAAGTCCATTTTAGAAAAAAATACTATTTAATTTACTTTAGATTTTCATTACAAGTAATTAATTCGATAAAAACCTTTTTGCAAAAACATTTTGTAACGCTTTTCTCATTTATTATATTCTACATTACTTGTGTTTATGTAACAACCAGAAGGATTTACGATACATTGCAATTGAAATATTGTAATTTCTAATATTCCTTGACCAGTAATCAATAGAAGCTATAATAATATTTTGACAGGTTAAAGAAATTTGAAACGAATAGTTTTACATGGCAAAAAGTAAATGTGAAGCAAATGAGTCTCTCCAACAATAATTTGATATAAAAATTAAGTGTGTCAAGTTTGCATTATGTGGGTCAATTTTTTAAACGCCACCCATATAAAGGGCTCTCATGACAAGTAAGTCTTTATATGACAAAAAGTTTCATTATTTAATATTTTATGATGAAAATTTGTCCATAATATAGTAATTTGTCCTAAAAATGAACTGTATCAATTTTGGGTCAAGTAGATCTATTGTTTAGACTTCACCCATATATAAGAGTTCTCAAGTCTTTATATGACAACAAAGTGTAATTTTAAGTAATTCAGGGGGAGACATTAAATTTGCAAAATTTAATGATGGTGAAAGGGTTCCTATGATACCTTTATATGGGAACAAGGAATACATTTTAATATTTTCTTAAGCAAGTAAATGAAGAATTTCATTAGGCAAAGTGTTCTAGGATATTTAATGGTCGCCCTTGTTTTTTTAGTTGCTTTTTGTTCTAAAGTCATTTCGAATGCTTCATTTTTAGAGAAGTAATTTTATTTACTTATTTCTGAATAAAGAAGGCAATCTAAGGCTTATCAAAAGCTCCAAACTCGCTTTCTCATTTTCTTTTGCTTTTATTTTTACACCATTTTCACGTGTCATGATTTCTTTAACATCGATAAAAATATTGAGTTATGTTCTTGTACTTGTCCTTTCGTTTGTAACATTTATATATAAATCAGAGATTCCATAATAGTAAAATTCTAATATAGCTTCATTCACCACTCCGGCAGTCTATTACTTACTATTAGAAAGTTAAGATTACAAAAATTGAGAGGGAGATTAGGTTGAATTTTGTATACTATTCTTATTTAGTAATCATCAATTTAGTTTCAAATGATAAGCCCACAAACGTGTTTACAGTAGGCAAAAACTTCCCAAGGCTATCTGAACTTTTAATGTAAAAATCGTTTTTGATAAACTCATTTAAGATTTTGAATGTCACAGACACTCATCTCACTCACCGGAAGCGAATATCGGAGATTTATACTGAAATTATCAAACTTTTTAGCTTAACCCGTGATGTACATCATAATAACATGAACAGGGTACCTTTTATTACGTAGAGATTCGGAATTTGCTTATGTAATCCATGGTAAATATACAAAGGCGCGTTTTATGAAAACTTCTCTCTTTGTGGATTATGATTATAAATGGAAAAAGTTATTTAAAGAATTTATTTTCTGCACGATTTTTCCCTAATTTTTGACTTGAAAGCTGAATCATGATTTATGTGGAAATCAAGAAACTAAATTTTATAATGTTAACCATTATGCAAAGATTTGCAATCTAATTTATTAATTTATATTGAAATACACCTTAATAAAAATTTGAAAAACAGAAATAAAAATATCCCCATTAACTCAGCATTACAAAATGCTTTCCTTGATTGCCATTATAATACAGTATACGCTGGCTTGCTTACAAAATAACTTTTCAACTTTGTGATCCATAATTCGTGACCCTTGAATGCAAACTTGAAATTTTTATTACTGCAGTTGTAGTTCGCTTGTTTCAACTTTAAATTATCAACTATAATTAAGAGACAATCATTAGCCTGCAAAAGTCTTTTTAGCCTTTCATTTTTTTTTTTTTTTTTTTTTTTTTTTGAGTTATATACATTATATATATAGTTTATAATATTTATTTGGTTTATTTGTAAAACCTGCCTTTCATTTAGATTCACATCACATCAAGCTTTTCGAAATGTATTAAAAGAAATCAATGATTTGGCCGGTCAAAGAGAAGTTGTTGCTGAGTCTCTACAACTGCAAATAATTCAGGGCATTACTTTGCTTTCAAAAACGTTACGAGAGGAACGAAAGGTAAGTTATGAATTTTGAAATTATTTATGAAAATAATTATTAAAAAAAAAAGACACACATCAAATATCCTTTTTTTCATCGTTTAATAGAAATGCTTGGCAAACGGCACATATTTGCAGCAAAATCTTAGTTCACAATTATCTGCATTGGATAGAGCTAAACGTAATTATGAGAAAGCTTATCGTGATTCAGAAAAAGCCGTTGATAATTACAAAAAAGCTGACATGGATCTGAATTTAAGTCGAGCCGAAGTTGAACGCTATAAAAATATAATGACTGCCAAGATACAACAGTCGGACGATGCGAAAAATGAATATGCTAATCAATTACAAAAAACCAATAATTTACAGCAACAGCATTACAACGAGCTATTGCCAGAGGTAAGTAAATAATAATTTCAATAACGAAATATTTTAAATATTCAAATATTTTATTTAATGTCATTTGCTTTGCCATAGGTTTTCAATCGTTTGCAAGAGTTAGATGAGAAACGTACACGAGGTATACGCGAATTTATAATAGGTGCTGCTGATGTTGAGTCTTCAGTTGCTCCCATAATAGCTCGATGTCTAGAAGGAATGGTTAAAGCCGGCGAATCCATTAATGAAAAAGAAGATTCCTATAAAGTTATTGAGAGGTAGTTATGTGTATCTCGTTTTTTTTTTCATTGATTTGCTTATCACTTCCGTTTTGTTATTGTTAGGTATCAATCTGGTTTTACACCACCGACAGACATACCTTTCGAAGATCTTTCTAAACAAGACCCCGAATCCTCACAAGAGTCTCACTACAATAATGTGCAGTCCAGTCATTTAACAGTTAAGGGTACCATCAGCGCGAATAGAATTAAAAAACGCGTGGGCATATTCAATATATTTGGCAGTAACAAGGTTCGTATAGTATCATATCAATGTTTCGCTTATACAATACACGAACATATACGAAGCGGCGTAAAATTACATTTTAATATAATTGATAAAGACTCACATCAAATAGTTCTATAAATAGTAAACAGAGCAATTTTAAGTACAAGAAATAGCTAATGGTTAGCAAACGTTAAAATGTATTTTGTTTTACACAAACTGAATAAGATGATCGAAAATGAAAAAAATCTTAAGAGACATTTTAGTAAATTATAAATTGCAAAGATATCGTATAATTGACAATTTTTTAATCAGAGTACAGTTTTAAATCTAATTTGAGAAGAGCTTTATTGTGTTGATGCAAAAGATTGTGATAATATGCTTAACAAATGTAGGTAGAAAGAACAAAAATATTAAAAACAGATATAAAAATGTTTTCTATAATAAAAGTACTGTCGCATTTAGTCTCAGGACTTAATGAAAAATGAATATTAGATTGAATACAAAGTTAAAAAATGACAGAATAGTTTACCTTCCTCTTCTACAATGAATTCCCACATTTGTGATAAGTATTCAAATACAATTTTCATTTCTATAATAAGATTTCTATTTTTACATTTAAAATTGCGAAATAAATTATGAGTTTGCCAGCAAAGCTGCGGTCAATTTCTATTCGTAGATTTTGTATCTTTTACTGTCCGACTGTCTTAGCTTGACGCACACTGACTCAACCGGTAGACTTGAAGAAAGTAGATTTGAATATAGATCTGAAACGACGGATATTTTTTATAAATTCTTAAAATAGGTAGCAATAAAAATAATACTTTGAGTGAAAACCTTCTTTAACACGACGCGTTGTCTTATTTCTATTCATTACGGCCGGCTGTTGATATTATTATTCCGTTATCAGTAGCTGTCACGACTGAGAATAGCAACTGTAAAATAGACTAGGAAATAAGAACACATGGGCTAAACATAAAAATTTGGCGAAATATCCCCTTCTTTCTCTTTTTGATAGCATGCAGATGCATATTTGCATAATAAAATCCAGGCTTCCTGAAAAGATTTTCCAAAACACTAAGCATACGACTGGTAAATTTTAAATCAATCTTAATTGACTTTATTTATTACGACAGTATTTATGTCTATATATTCATATTAAGATTGCAGCTTTTAAAATATTCATTAAGAATAGGCTACATTTTTTATATTATACAGTAGGTGGATTCAACTTGAACCTTTTTCTATTACATTTTTTTTGGAAAAAACGCAATATTTATAATATGACTTAATATATTTATTTTAAAGCTAATTTTATTGACATTCGTCATGGAAATGCAAAATTATTGAGTTTTTTTTTTCCAAAATTATTGAGTTTTTTTTTTTCGATTCGTGACATTCTAGAGAGTTGATCAGCTCCTTCTAGAGAGTTATCTTTCCAATCATTTGATAATAGTTATATATCGTGTAGGTATCTCACATGCTTTCTGCCGATTTAAAAAAAAAAAAAATGAAAATGTATTATAAACAGAATGGGGGATTTTATTCAAAGTGGCGTCTATCGCTAACCGTTTTTTTCTCTGTATGGAAGACTTGCTAGTCTTTTGAGGCTATCTATAAAAGGTTCAATTTTTAGGTATCGTTATAAGATTAACGAACGTACGAACGTACAATATGTGATCAATTTAAACCAGTTTTAATTCGAAGGAGCAATGCGTGGTGTACATAGTAGGGAGGACAGAACATACTTGTAAGGATTCCTGAGCAAGCTTTCCCACGTGGAAGCTAATGAAAGTGCTCCTTACGTGTGATAATAATGGTGGAAGCGTTTCCCGGTGATAGTTACGCTTTGGTGAAATGATTCGTAACACTACACTAAGCTGTTCCCTCAAATGGCAACGTCATGATTGTTTCAGTAGGATAATGATATAAGAGAAGATTATTAAACTTACTTTTATTTACAAGAAAAATAACTATTTTGGAAAAATATTAAAAATGACAACACTGCAGCCTTTTTAATCTTCAGGCCCGAAGTTGTAGAAATGCATAAGATTTTTGCCAAATAGGAGCGAGTGATGAACGAGCATTTGATTGAAAAGATTTAATTTGCAGCCAAAACAAGTACACCAATTTATTATTAAAAAAATGTTTAAATTAACTTATCGAAAGACTTCTACGAATTTGTCTAGAGAATGCTATTTTGAAGATACTAAGAAAAATTCAGATAAAAAGAATGAAGGGAGTTCTGAGTTCTTTTCTTAACCGTTTTGAAAAATTGTGTTCTGAGAAAAACTCGTTTAAAAATTTCATAATTTTTTTATTGCAATAAACTTTTTATTATTTTCTTGTATACGTCCTTTCCATTTCCTCGACAATTTTAAATTCGAAAGCTTTATGAAAATGTACAATTCCGTAGCCGAATTCATAATCAACTCCAAAAGTCTCATCCGTAACTTTTAATTTTTTGGTAGAAGCTGTCCTTGCTCGAGTCGCTCTCAGTCTCATATCTACTTAGCAGTCATCTCGATTACTACTTAGCAGTCATCTCGATTAATCTACATTCATATATTTCCGTGTTGAAATGATTTGAAATAATCCTGAACACTTTCTAATTGCATCTATGAGTGCATTAGAAGCGTTACAAATCAATAGTGGGGGTCATTTGACACTTCAAGGCCAAAAATTTCATCACAAAAATTTGCTTTAGGTAATGAATTCTTTTCCATCTGCTCTGGAAGATTCAAAACATCCGTTAAGCAAAAAAAAATCATTTTCTGAAAAAAACTACAGTCGGCGTATGGTTAATTTCTCTTTGGATGTTGTAATACATCCATTCATCACCCACCGCTATTTAGCTGCACTGTTCATCGACTTAAACAGGTGAAGCTACTTTTCCCATAATTTACATTTTTTGCGACTTATGCAAATCTCTAAAAACTATATTCTGTACACTTCAGTGGGATAATTTATACTAACTGAGGTTAAAGATAAGATTTTCAAATGAAGAAGTTACAGTTTTATTTAGCACCATATAGAATTATGACTTCTCTTGCAAAACAGCATACATTCATTTAGCGTTTCAATGGATCCATTTAAAACTTCATTGAGTTAGAAACATACCGTGTTTCTTTATTAAAAATTGCTTTTTGACGAAATATAACTGTTTTCTGAACTTAAAAGTGGTGCAAAAACTATTGTTTATTGTTAATGATACACATTCTAGACATTCAATAAAAATTTATAACTTAAAGACAAATATGTAAAAAAATATTTTACAGAAGAATTGAGAAATAATTTATAAGAATTAATTTGACGATATTTCAATCCAATACATATAAATTTTTGCTATGACTTCATAATTCATGCCGACAGATGGCCTTGACTTTAACCATAAATAAGGAAAATAGATCTCGAAGAAGTACCCCTTGATAAAATCAAGATTTGTTTCGCAATTGCTTGCTCAGTGTAGATTCAACTGTTACCATTTCGCTACCATAAAGGGGAGCTATGTCTACTTAAATTAATTACTAAATAAGCGTAATGAAAGGAAAATTAAAGCTTTGCGTACTGAAATGAAAGTATTCTAAATCTTGGAAGATAATTGAAATAAATATATAATTTTTGAAAAAAATTTGAACTGAAAGTTAGAATCAGGAATTTTCATCTCATGTAATATTTCGTAGGATTCCCTACGCGATCTTGTAGACGTATGAGCTGCAATCCCTAGGTGGTGGGTATAAATAAAAAAAAAAACTTTGAGAATCGTTCTTTACTTAATTGAATTTATAAACGCAAATTTTTCTTTTCTATTTCTTTTATTCTTCTCGTTTTTTTGCATTGAATATTTATAATTAATTTTTTTTTTGTATTTTATTTTCTAATTTATCTCAATACGATATCGCTTTAAACCGAATCGTAATTATGCTTTCAACGGACGTAACTATTTCATCGTCCTTTGTTTCTACACAATTTTACGTAAGTACTCAATGTTCAAAATTTTGTTCATCTTTGCGAGAGCTTGCCTTAAGTTTCCACAAATCTACCTATTATCACTTTATTGTAAATGATTGTGTTCTTGCCCACCCACACCTTCAAAAAAAAGTTTCATTTGTGAAACATCTTTTAAACATATTTAAATTTTAAATTATTCATTCTTCTATTATCCTAACAATATATTATTTTTTTTATTTTTCATAACAAAACTTATTTAATATCTAGTGAAAAAGTTTTTATTTTTATTTATTGTCGTACAGGTCCATATTTTCTTTTACATGATTACATATATAAAAGTTCAAAATATTGAATTAATATTAGAATAAATTCATCTCAAATGCATTTGTAATAAAAAAATAAAAAGTATTTACTTACCGAGCATGAGAAATGTTTAAATAACATGCGCATATTTTGTTTCCATATTTGGCATGCTTGTGTTCGTTGAATAAAATGAAAGCGGAATTTTGCTTTGGTTACTTTAAGAGCTAGAAGAAAGGGTTTATATTTATACAAAGAACAAAATAGACGTCTTTAAGGACATTTAATACTGTTGTAGTTGTACCATTGAAAGATAAGCCTATGGAACCTAAGTGCGCTAGTATTTGCGACAATTTGTGTTTTAAGTAAATCTAATAAATAAAAATTTTTCGTTGCATTCCTAGAGGAAATGAAATCGATCTTCTACTAATATATTCAAAAGTAATCATTGGCATTAAAAAGCTGTTCTAAAAACTTTAAAAAAAAGAAGAAAATTTTTAGTTATTGAGCGGCGCTATGATGATTCATTATTAAAATTTTGTAAATTTAGAAAATAAGAAGAGTTCCCCCAGCTCTTAAACTTTTTTTTTAAATTTTTTATTCATTTCAAAGTCTGATTGATTGCCTCTTTCTTGTTCATTTTAAAAAGTACAGATGATAAATAGCAAGCAAATGACTACTTGAATAATTCTTTTTTTTTTTTTGTTTTGCTGTGCTTTTAAGATCACGACTACAACGATGAACTTTGAACTTTGCGTACAATGTTTGCAAATCTTGGAGCATTTTTAATTGAACTTTCAAGCTGGTATAAGAATATTCATATATCTAAGCTTTGAATCGGTAGGTAATTAGGATCAAATTTCGAAATTTCAAAATTCTAGGGAGTTTTATTTACATTAAATGGAGTACCTATGAAAATTGTTGCAAGCGGAGAGGCTTTGTTGCAAGAATTTGTATCCGTAGTATAAGTTTTTTGCTATTCTTTTCTATATATAAATATCTATGCGACAATGGATGGGTCCAATGTAATTGATATATTATCATATGATTTCTTTTCTTTTTCCTTTTTTAAGCGAAACACTTTGCTGCAGTTATTTGAGTAGAATGTTATGCTATTAAATTTGTAAGGGGTTGAAGAAATCAGTGTAAGAACCGGCAGTTTTTCTCCAGCAATAGGTTGTGAATTGAAAGAATTCTAAAAATATATTATGACAATCACAACTAAAGGCTTGTTCAATGAACGACATAGCTGTATTTATATATTATTCCATATTGTCTTCTTTTCAAGGTAAGCCATTGCAAAATTTTTCACTCTCACCAGATTCTCTTTCGATATTAATAATTATGTCATAGCCTTTGGATGAAGATATAAAAAATGTGTGTGTGTGAAGGTGATTTAAAAAGTATTGTCCAATGAATTATCATTAAGTTTCGCTAATTAAGAGCCGGATTTTTTTTAGAAAATGAGCCTTAATCTGTTTTCAACATAAGCTAATTTCACAATTAGATTAAATGATTTTGTGTTTTTGAATGTACATAAAAGCAGCAGCAATGATGTGAATTAAATGTACAAAAAAATTTAACAGACTTACGGTAACAAAATCTATAATAAGTAATTTGTTATATATACCCACCACCCGAGTTCTATATGCCTGCCTAACGAGAGATGCAATGAAATTCATGTATTCAGTAAAGATGAGGTTCTAAATTGTAATAGTAATACGTCTATACGACTGGCTTCTAAATATTGTTGATTTTAGTTTAAGCGCGCTCAAGATTCGTACTACGATTGGAGAATAAAGTTGTTTTAGTTGTTCTTTTTGATATTAGCAGATGATAATTATGGCTGTGTATGCTTCTTAAAAAATTCAAATAAAAATGAAATTTATTGAAGACTTTTTCTCAGATTATATTTATTAATAAAAATTAATTTGTTATACCTCTTTACCATAAGTCCTTTTAGTTAAATGGCAATTAGCAATTACTTGTATTTCTGTTTATATGCTTCCTTTTTCGATTTGGTTGATTCTCTTTTGTGTAATTACAATTTTTAAATATTATTTACATCATTAACAAAAATGGATTGTCTTCAACTGAACAATTTCTTTATTTTTCTACACTTTACCATCCCAACATGTGATATTTTATCATATAATTGTGATTGACAGTAACAACTGCGTTATGAAAAAAAAAAAAAAAAAAATATTTATTTTATGTTTAACAAAAAATAAAAAACTGTCAATTATGTTAACGAAACTGTGAATTGAAAATTGTGATACATTTTCAACAATCGTATTAATCTGTAACAGCAACAAAAGATTATTGAAGCCTGTATCACCCTAAAGGTATGAATCAATTGCAAATGAATGCTTAAACGTTTTTAAAATCATACATAAAAGTTATAATGATAACAATATTGATTACATTTAATATAAGAACTATATAATTATGAGAAATTAAATAAAATAAAATAATAATATCACGAATTTTATTTATACTCACTTTAGTTTTTCATTAGAATTTCATTCATTCTTTCAATCACCTACCAATCATACGTCATCGCAGTTTTCATCATTACGTAATGAAAGTTAAATAAAAATCTGTCTTCATATATAGTTTATAGTTGATAAATCGAAATTAATTTGATTGTCATCACTATGCGTACGTTATGCTCATTTCGTAAAAGAAACTTTTAAGTTTATCGTTCCTGTCACTTACGGTCATTTTTATACTTTATTTTTCATTTAACCAAAAAAAGTTAATATTTTGAAACTTAATGAATGTTTTTTTGCATGCTGTAACGCGTTACGGTTTGTTTGATTTATTTTAATATAATTTATTATTATTATACCTGTTTTGTTTATGTTTTTTTTTTTTGTTTCTTTAACTTTAATATTTTTTTAAACCACGTTTGCGTCAGTGTTGCATTTTAATGCACTTCTTACACTTAAAATATATTCATATATAAAAAACTTATTAGTGAAGTCTATTCTTAATGCAATTGTTTTTTCATTTTTTTCAATTTAATAGAATTCTCTTACCGCGGATGGCCAAAAGGAAGACTTTAGCGATTTACCACCGAATCAGCGACGCAAAAAATTACAAGCGAAAATTGCAGAATTACAACAGAAAATCGCCCAAGAGACAGCTGCTCGTGATGGTCTGATGAAAATGAAAGTTGTCTATGAGGCAAATTCATCTCTGGGCAATCCGATGACCGTGGAGGGTCAGCTCAATGAGTCTGAGCATAAATTGGAAAAATTAAAGATCGACTTGAAAAAATATCAAGGCTATCTAGAAAGAGCCAATCAAATACCCATGGCCAGTAATAGTCCGCAAGCGAACCGGAATAATTTACACAATGGCCATCGAGTATCAAGGTGATCAGATTTTTCTGTAAATTTTATTTATTTTTTAAATGTTTCCTTTCTTTTTTACAACGTAATACAATTTAAAGGCATTCCAATGGCAGTACTGAGGATAACAATGAGGATGGTGATGATCAGCCAGATGATGGCGGAAGTTTAAGCAGGTCAGATTCAGAGGATAATGTGGCGCAAATACAAAATGGCCATAATAATAACAATAACGGGTACACTCATAAGCCTATTGTTTTAAAATTCATTCCATTTGTAATCGTCCTTCATCTGTTTATTCATTTTTCTGTTTTTTTTTTACGTGCCAAAGTAGATGTTACTTTTTAATCACTGAGTTAATTGTTCAAAATTATTTTTATTTTGTAACTTGAAAATATGATGCACTTTTTAATTATTTGTACCGTAGTTTTCTATGTAAAAATAGAAGTGAGAAAAATAAGGTCTTATCTTCACAAATTAGGTCTGAACTTGAAATATATTTTAACGGGAATTAATTATTGGCATATTTTCTAAGAAATAATCCAGAATAACCTTCGACAAATGATTCAAAAAAATCCTTTTCCTTTTAACACTTTTGTCGCATTGAAATATATTATGATATTTTCTTAAAAATAATTTATTTTTTATACAAAAGCTATTTTTCTACCAGTCTAAGACATATTAAATTTTTTAATAACATTTGTTCAGTAAACAAGTTGTAATTGTTTTACATATCTTGGAAAAGATTTAGAAGACGGTTTATGGTATGTACCCTATACCGTTACAAAGGATCTGTAGAAACTCACACCAGAAGGTTGTCGCTAACATTTGTCTTCAATTCTTAGCTGATTCATGATATAACATATAATGCAATATTTGTAATATTTAAAACGATGACGGATCATATAACGAATGTATTCTTGATCATTGTGATATTCTATTAAGCCACGTCCGTCCCTCTGTTGGTTCGTTTGCGTCCTCTTTTAGAAATTCGTAACGAGAGACAAATTCAATATATTTTTATAATTAACTTACGATCTATATATGAAATAAGGACGTAAAACTCTTTCTAAATGTAATAAATAGAGAAAGTTCCCCTACAAACATACGGAATATATAAAAGATATAAAATAATCCGATTTCTCATACATTACTTTTGTTTATAATCTGCAATCAATAGCCGATAATTACTTGATGGAAGCATTATAAGAATATTCTCGGAACCTATCTGTACAATTCATGCACAAAATTGAGTTACACTTCTGAGAAACTTCAAATTATTTCGTTATGTTTGTAAGCCAGATTTCCAATAATTTTAGAATAAAAGCTAAAACCCTTCATTTGCATCAGAATCATTTTATGTAGTGAGCATTTTATAGCAAAATTTACTTTTATCAATTCTCACTCACTGTATACCCGCTTAGTACAAGCCTTTTACCTGTTTATTAAGAAAATGTCGCTTATAAAATTTAAAAAAAAATTTCTTATGTATGTTTTTATATCTTTTCAATTAATACATACGTGTGTAGAGTGTCACTATCTAAAACGCATTTAAATAACAGGTACATACAAAGATGTCGGCACAGAATATCTAAGAAAATAAAAACAATTTCAATTTATAATTTTAATTGTTTTAAAACGAAACTTAAACTTTATTTCTTTTTGTTTGTTGACTACAACGTTTAAATTTACTTTAAAAAAACTATAACAATTACGTATAATTTTTTGCATGTTCAAATTCAGCAGTTCAGCTAGTCCTGAAAGTGGTTTGGGCACATCACACACCTCATTACCTGGTTCTGGTCAAGGTAGTGCACATGATAATGCCATGGGTGAAGACGCCTATTATGAAACGGAAATGGAGCTCTTACAGCCACTGGGTACATGTCGTGCACTATATCCTTTTGAAGGTGCATTAAACATAAATTGTTAAAAAAATTGCATTTAAAAAAATGTAAAAGAAAAATTTCGTTATTCTATTACAGCCACCAGTGAGGGCAGCATTCCAATGAATGAAGGCGAAGTACTGCAAGTTATTGAAATTGATCAAGGCGATGGGTGGACGCGTGTGCGTCGTCTTAACAATACCAATGGCTGGGATGAAGGCTTTGTGCCTACAAGTTATATTGAATGTACACTGTATGCTTAATAACTCATAATGACGAGGACACCACAAAATAAATATGCAATTTTTTTTTAAACACTTTTTATTGTAATAATAATTTAGTTACGTCTCTTAAATAGTTTACATGCTGAAATTGTATATTCGTTTACTACTTTGTTTTGCATAGCATGCAAATCTTTTGTTTTTTTTCTTTTATTTTTCTCTTTTAATTTTTTGGTTCATTATGGGAATATATTCTATTATAGGTTTTTTTTTTTTTTTTTTTTTTGTGAAACCGCTGCAGTAATAAGATGTCTAAGAGGAACTAAGACTTACCGATGTATGAGAAATAAAATCGAAAGTATATTTTAGAGGCGTGAAAAACAGATATAGCGGAGTAGACGCATTCATTTTTTAGTCTTGCTTGAGAAGATTGTTTTTTTTTAATAAAGCAGTATAAAATAATTTTCAAAACTAAGAAAAAAAAAAAGCCAAAATGTCCCTCTTTATAAAATATTCAAAAAATAGAATCAATTTACTTAGTATATATCAAACAAGAAAAAATGCCAAACATTTAAAAACAAACAATGCTTTGTTAAAGACTGTTTTTCAAAGTTTCATCGAAGACATAAAAATACAATACAATTCTGGCATTTACGTATGAGCTCAGATTTAAAATTGAAAAAAATTTGAATGTTGTTATGAATTGATCAGAACACTCATAGCACTAGTTTGATTTTAAATTTAAAATCACATGTATCTTAAATTCACAAATTCGTTGTGATCTGTTTCATTAATCGAATCGCGAAAAATGCAAAGAGCTTAATAAAGATTTGGAAATATTTGTTGGGAACTGTAAATTTTTATTTAAAAAAAAAAAAAGTAATATCTATTACTATCAACAACAATAGATAGATAAAGTTAAAGTGTTCCACCATTGGGAAAATTCAAAAAGTTGCCTGCAATACAAAAACGAAAAAAAAAGGAAATTCATCTATAAATTCCGTTTCTTACTGGATTAAACTGATTAGTAAACGTACTCTTTTTGAAGGTGGGAAGTTGGATTTTTTTATTTTTTATTTTTCGAATTATTAATTTGCTTACATTGTTTCTGCTTCTCGATAGCGATATAAAAGCAATATGGGTTAAGCAAATATTTTCCGAAGATTTCACTTTTTTTTTAATGTATTCGAGATTTCATAGAAAACGTAACTTTTAAGAGGATTGTTATTGAGTTCACGAAGAGAAAGTAAAGTAACAGTAGGAATAGATAAAAAAGATGCTAAACTGTAATCATTGAAAACCTAAACATTTCACCTCACTCACCTGATTATAAAGATAAAGTAAACTATCAGCACCAGCGACCTATTAAAAAAACGTAATATTTATATACTACATTAATAAATGGAAAAAAAAGAGTATTTTAACTTATACAGACGTATAATATAAAGATGACATACATGTTCAAGCGTTAAACGATTGCTCTACAATATGACTTTTATGATTTCAGCCTCTTTGCAACATATGTTCACTAAAAATGATCTAAGTATTTGTAAACAATGTTTTTTTTTCTTTTATTTTTTTCTTTCATAAAATCGATTTGTATAAAAAATTAAATTTCATATATTTTTAATTTCCCTTAATAGAATATATATTATTTTCTAAAAATCCTTTTTAATGTTATTTTAGCTTAAGTTTAGATATGTGACGTAAGGCTTAAGTCAATATATTAATTAGAAGCTTTTATATATATGTATATGTATGTATGTATATATATGTATATATATGTATGTATACATATACATTTGACGTTAATTTATGCAACAACTGCAATTTAATGGTACGCTATAAATAAATAGATATGTGCAAGTATTCTGATTTATATAATTCCAATAATGATATAAGAAAAAATAAGAAAACCAAAATTATATTCGCTTTGGGGCGAATCTTGTATACCCATCACCTCAATAATCCCAATACTACATCTTCATTAATCGTGGGGAATGATAGTTGGCTGATCATTAAAGACTACCGTTATGTATTTTTACTATAGACCTGAGAGATTTTCGTCTTTTATATCTTACAGATTGCAATGATAACAATATTTTGAAGTTTTTGTTCCATTCTTTCTTTTTTTTAGTTATTGATCATGCACTTGCTGATGGATCGTGAACGTTTTCAAATTCAATCTGTTTCTTTATTTCTTCGAAAGCATGATCTAATTTTTATTTATTTTAATTGTTACTAAAATGAGAGTTTGAACCATAAACAAAGAATGGAAGACGTATAATTTATATTAGGGTTTCTGACAAATATTTCTGTGTGTTACGACTAAGGCGCTAAAACTACTAATATAGCCACGTAAACAATTTATATTTTAGAAGGTAAACAAATATTTAATATAAAACATTAATTGTGATAATTCGGCATTCTTTCGACATTTTGTGTGATTTTCTTTATTTCATATATACATATATCAAAGAAGAAAAACTTTCAAAATAAAATAGAGTCCTTCCTTACAGAACTCAAATTTTAGAAAATCCTAACTAAGAGTAAGTAAAAAACCTTTGTTCATCACGGGACAAATTTTTCATATCTATCAGCCTTGTTATGGATAATATCAAAAAAAAAAAAAATATCGCAAAACAATATTAATTTTGGGCGTGTTAGTTTTTGGCCTTGTTCTTCATGGTCCTGATAAATAATTGAATGGAAGCGTATATTGAGCACAAATATTTGCTAAAGCTTGTAAGTTATTATTAGTAATAAAAGTTGTACAAAGAAATTCCGACTTTTTATTTGCAAGCCTGTTTTTTTTTAGCTATTCTGGGTTCTTTTCTAATGGACGGTTTATGTTTCTTCCTTAAATTTGGTCTGCGCAATTCAGATCTGTGTTTGTTAAGTTGCAGTTTTCCATCTTAATTTTTATGCCACTTCGAATGAATGTCACAGGACTGAGTGAAAAGGAGACGATTGGGCAGATTCCTGTGGTTAAATCGTTTAAGAATATCGATGATGAAATTGTGTTTTTGTTTATATTTTATATCTGATGTGTATTTTCAGCTGTTCCAAATGGAATAACAAATTAGTGTGCCCTCACTTCACTCGGTGGTGGGTATAACTAATTTAAAGTTATATTAAAAAAAAAAAAAAAACTACTGTGTTTAATAAGTCGCCTTCGTTTGTTTGATGTATTTAATATTTATAACGTTTTCTAGTATGTCCCCCGGAGATGCTTGGGCTTTGAACTTTGCTCTGTTTATTTTTTGCTTTATTTAAGTCAACTCAAAAATATTGTAGCAACTTTATAGCAAATAAATTCGTACACACAAACACACAAATACACACACAAACCACACACCACACACCATTTCAAGAGTATATTTAACAAAATTATTTAAGAAAAATTATTAAAAGGACGAAAACAAAAACGAATATATTCATATATTGTCATTCATAATCATTATATGCAATTGCTATTCTATTAAAATTAAAGCAGAACAAGTAAAAAAAGTTAAATTCGCTATGGGGCGAAATTTTCGATACCCACAACCTGAGGTAAAACAAATAATTATTGCTCTTTCTTTTTGATTTTATTAATTTGCGTACGTCAATGAGTCCATGAGGATTATGTTTATACAATTATGTTGTTCTGGCAAATTCCATATTAATTTCTGTTAAAAAAAAAGAGACTAAATTAAAATTGCATTTTTTGTATTTATTCAAATTTTCGGTAATTTGGTAATTTAAGATTTTTTAAATCGTCCTAGAATCTCAGGCTGATCAAGACTGCATATACACTTCATGGATTATAGAACGACTAAATTATTATACGTCTATGTTGCGGGATGTGGGTATGAGAAAGAAAGATATCATATATTCAGCTATTGTGACATTAACTTTATATTGCGATGTTAAGAAAAAAACAAACGGCGTACAACATTATTAAGAAAATCAGCCACTTAAAAACGTATATAAATAATAATTAAATAAAATAAATAATAAAGCAAAAATATTAAATGAAAAAAAAAAAAATTGTTTTAATTGCATTATGTTCAGAGATTAGAGCTATGTCGTCTGTCTCTTTTTAGTTTTTAAATAAAAAATAATAATTTCCTACACAACTTGTGTACAAATGTGCTGTACCACAAAATAAAATTATTTTTAACGCAGATAACTCAAAAATTACTTTGCCATTCAAAAAACAACAACAAAAAATCACTGAATATCAAATGTGTTCAATAGCGGTGATAGCAGAACAAACACCGATGTTAACAATTCATTTTTGGTTTTTTTCACCCAATTATATATATATGCGTGCGGATCTTAATTGTTGTTTTTTGCGTTTGATATAAATAAGCCCCTATAAGTTTTCGAATTTTTATTTGCACGTGCAAAAATGCAATCAAGGAGTTTCCTTTCGTTTGACGACCTATTTTATTCTGCAATTGAACCTTCCTACAAATATGATACTTTAACATTAAAAACGTTTGGTTCTGTCATCAAATTGTGAAATATATTTACCATAGAATAGAATATTATTTATGAAATCATTTACAAGGCAAGAAGTTATTTGTAGAAACTACTTACATTCGAATGATTTTTCTCATTGAATGTTACAATTCAGCTGCCACAATCGAATCCTCATTGTCTTTCAATTTATTTATTTCATATATAAATGTAAATAAATTTACAACATATGATTAAAGGGACAAAGTAACTTAGACCGTATGTACCTTTAATAATATTTTTACCAACTCTACGGCAATAGGATATCAACCCGCATATAATGATTGGCTAGTGTCATTTCTTAACAATTCAGCTACAGTTGAGGGGACTTCCTTGAAATAATGTCAAAAGAGCTGGCATTTCCGGAATATTTGTTAACCTCATCTTCGCAAGGAATTTTGTTGCATTACTTACTCAACATCTTGGAAGTTCCATTTTCAATTGAATTTTCAACTAAATTTGGCAGTTTCCATATCAATTCTTTTGGTCGAATATATAATATATCTACCGCATCATACATTCAATTTAGTTTTTATATCGTGGAGTCTTATTTTATCACCCATTTATAATTCATCCTAAGATATTAAGAATTTGAAGATATATAAAATTATTATTGGAAAGTGAATCGGTTAATACAGATAACTCCTTTAGCATTGCAGATGGATACGTGTTCTCAGAAGAAAGTCAAAATATTATCGAGTTCCGAAAATAAGAGTGGTATAGATGGCCAATCAGAAGCAGAGACTCTTCGAATATTACACTGAAAACGGCGAGTATTAGACTAAATTGAATGAAGTCTGATTATTGCAAAACTCAAAGTATTCTATTTTTTTTTTTTTTTTTAATATCACCAATCATCTAGGAGATCTCCTCTATATGTTTAACACAGTGCTGGTCAGAAAGAAGTGACGACAGAGAGAAAGAGAGTTTAGGATATGTTCGTCCAATCGGCGAGTGTTCTGTCTTAATCGATCAAGCACTTACAACACCTGCGGCAACATGCCAACGTCTTATAAGTAGGCCACAGTAATGACAAAATTAAAAAAAAAAAATTGGTATTCCTATGAACTTATTGAGTAAAATTGAGTGAAGTGTTATATCTGTAATGTTCTTAATTTATTTGGAATAAACTTGTGATGAAAAAATTAATGTTAAAAAACTAAAAGTCTTTGATGATAAATATTTAATAGTTATTACATTTATTTAATCAAAGAGAACAAAGGGAATTTTTTAATGTTCACTCTTTACCAACTTATTCCTTCACTTCACTAATTCTTTTATATCTAGTAGGAAAAATGATGGAACACTGACTGTCTAAAAATTTTATTATTTTCTCTGCGTTAGAAATGCCACAAAAGTTATTAGGTTTAAGCATTTCTTTCGAATGAAGAGCAAACATTTCAAATTCCTGTATATAATTTGTGCATTAATTTTCAGACGTGTCTCTTAAGGAAACAATTCGCTTTATCAAGCATTTAAGTTATTTATTATAGTTGCTGTGCATAGATAATATTCATAAAATGTTCCTGAATTGATATTAATTTAAAAATTATTAATTCGCTCATTTCTTATTTCAGTTAAAACGTAAACGCAGATTCTTCGTCGCTGTGTTAAAATTCCTTTTATCTCTAGAGGATTTTGACTGTTTTGTCATTGTTCTCTTAATCTTCTCTTCTCTTTCTGATCATTTACCTTAACAAGCAAGTGGAGTATTATTTTATTGCAAAGTGAAAATATCATCATATATTTGGATGCATTTTTTTTTTATATATAAACTAATTTAGTTATATATTTACCTTTTTACCTTACTATGTAGTATTGCTGTTGCAATGTTGCATTAATTCAGACGCTATTAAGAATTCATTTTTTCATTTATTATGACTTTATTGAAATTTCATACATATTGTGTACATATAAGTGTATATGTTTGTGTGTTGTGTTTCTTATTATATTCTAATTATTTCATTCATAAATTAATTTATATTTTTGCATATACGACAACTAATCGGAGAAATTTATTTAAATAGGTCTTTAACAATATGATTATTGTGTTTCAATTTACGCTTCAAATATTTTTCTTTTTCTTTTGTTTTCCTTCTGTTTTCTTTAAAATATATTTCGCTATCATTTGCGAAATGATAAACGTTTTCTTTTGATATGACGATCTGTCTGTTTAGCTTCACTTATATAGAGCTTATCATTGTTCTTTCTTTTATATAAACTTTTAAACAGGATAACGAAATTACAATTTGCATACGTACGTAGAATATTTAGAATTTAACAGTTGTAAGAAAACATAAGAATCATTAATATATAATAAATGTTATATTTTATTTTTTAAATTTTAAATATTTTAATTTGTTGAATATAAAATAATTCATTAAATATAAAATTTTAGAGAGTAGTGTGTATTTCATTTTAATATTTTTTTATTAACATTTCTTTTTTTTTTTTTTTAACTTTCTTTTGAAAGGGAAAAAAGATTTCTTTATTTAAGTTCAAGTTAAATTCTTCTCTTTTTATTTTTATCTTAATATTATTACGAAATTAAATTAACGGAGTGTTACCTATTGAAAGTCTTGCTGAAAAGGGCATATTGGGGAGATAGTATTATATAGTTTAGGTATATATGTGTGTAAATATTCCCTCTATGTAGATAATATCATATAATTTTTATAGCACAACCATATTTGTGTAAGTGTGCGTGTCTATGTGTGTGCGTGTATGTGTGTGTAGGTGTGTGTAATTGAAACATTTCACATTTCGCGTATCATTGCATTTGTCTTTATTTATAGGCTCTATCTCTCTTCTTTTAATTAGCAATAATTCTAAGCTAAGGAATCCTCACTTAAAGCATGAATTGTAAGTAGATTATATGTATATATGTATGTATATATATATATATATATATATATATATACATATATATATGCATGCATATATATATAAATATATGTATATATATATATAAAGTAGTAATAAATAGTGTTTTCAAGGTGCTTAATACACCTACTAACGCTCTATATATTAAATCATAACTTTTGAAGTTTTCCCTGCCTTTTACCTTTAGCTATATGGATTACAGTTAAAAGTAGAAAATAAGTTTATAACGTTTTATTTATACACGAGTTCACACAACTGTATACTTTTAATAAAGTTTTCTTGTTATTTTTTTTGTTGTTTTTGATTGCATTTAAACACTTAAAAGATTTGTTGTAATAAAATAGATTTTAATTTTAGAATCTCATTACAGTCTAAAAATTATAATAGATGAACATTTGATCTATGATAATATGCAGATAATTGCTGCGTAATCGCATCATTCGCAAAATACTATTTCAACTATTTCACATTGTAAATCGAGTGTCGAAAATTGAATTTTCCAAAATTCATTATATATTTTCAATTCTGAATTATATTTTTAAAAATGCACATTATATACGTATATATGTACATTATATATATACGTATATGCCACATTGGTTAACCTCATAAAATCAAAAGTAGAAAAAAAATGATAAAATTGTCTCCTTCGATTTTATACATCATATATTTAATACGGATTCAAAACGATTTCTGTATGCATTTAAGTTTAATTAATTTTTCTAAAAAGTGTTTTATTCCAGTTTATGTTATAATTTACATTAAAGTATAAAATGGATTCTGAAATAAAATTCTTTACTATACAATGGTTCGGAATGTTTTATCATTTAGTGCGGTTAATAGTTTTATTATTAGAGAAATTTGCTTTGAATACATTACATGCAATCATGACTCAATTAACTACATCGATATCAAAAATTTTAAAAATTCAGGAATTTGAACTGAACGATTTTGGTTCGAGATTTTGAAATGTAATTATAAAATTTTTTTGTTTACCCCATCGTTGAAATTACGATACCGTTTACAAAAGTAAGACAACAATGTGAGCAGAATATAAAGATTTCCAGGTCTAGCGGTTCGGAGTTATTCGCTTATAGTAACTGCAAAGCTAACAATATCCTTTCAGAAACGGTGATCGATCTTAAAAATCGTATAATGAACCGATAAAATATAAAAAAAAAATTTGAATTTATAAATTTCTGCATTTTCAAAACTTAGAAGAAGACAGTTCAAAACATTATAGTCGGGTAAGGCTACAATTAAATACCTTACATCACTGTGCCTAATAATAGCTATAATAACATTATAAATTTCCGCCATTTTATATCAAAAATTATTAATTTATTGTGAAATAACAGTACATTACGGTTTATTTAAAGTACTGTTCTTCACTAGCTGGTACTTCTTTCATTTTTTAAACAAAACATGCCTATCGTAAGCGAAAGACAATTAGTTTTTTGAGAATGTGCACAAAAGGAGTCACTTATTCAGTATCGTTTTAAGTATGGAAGCCGCGCTTGGCTTCGAAATCGGTTGTAACTAGTGTGAATCAGAAGGTTTAATGCCCACTGACAGCAGCGAGGAGGGTAGCACATTCCAGTTTAGCTCTGCTGATGTTTCCTGAGTGAGTTTTGCTAAGTGAAGCTAAATTTCGTCACATTCAAAAATTCATGATACCATAATTTCTGACATGTTACGTCGGTTTTTTGTGCCAACTTCATCAGTGACTGTTGGTAGGGTTCACTAGCAAGTTGCAAAAAACCAAAATACACTACACCTGAACTTTTTGGTGTTACATACATCCACACAAATTTATGAAACTATGTGCCACAAGAGGTGTATGATATAAATAGTAAATGTTGATCATGATTACTATATTCTCCTTTACAGGGCAAAGTTTGTGTTAATCGTACATCCGCTTATTTATTCTTATATAGCACATTTTTCGGTCTATCCCTTTTTGCAAAATCCTTAACAAAAAAAAAAAAAAAGATTAACGAAAAAATAAATAAATAAAAGATAAAGAACTATGAGTTCATATAACTAACTCGCGTAACTAACTTAGTGGAACGGGACTTCCAGGCAGCAAAGCTTATTGCATTATTTTTACGTATGTTAAGGAAAATTCGTCTCTGTTTATCTTGTACATATATTGTAAGAGTTGAAAATGCAAAGAGAATTATACGATGTGTCTCTCGTATAAAAATACGAGAATTCAGTTGCTTATCCGACGCCAAATGAAGTGTACATACTATAGTATGTGTGTATGTTGATTAATATGAATTGTTCCTTATTATTAAACACGAACACGCTTTATAAACAACAAATTAAATATTTCGGATATTTAATGCAGCATTTAGATTAGTTTTTATCCGTTTTCCCCTTTACAATAACGTTCTGTTGTGTTTATTTTACTTTTTATAGTATTGTAAGTGATTAACAGTATTTTATTGTATTGCATTCCTTTTTTAACGCGAATGCGATACACAGCAATTATCTGTATAGCAACATTTGGTTGATTAAGAGTTTGTGTGCGCTTTTATTTATTTCAATTATATATCATTGCGCTTATAACTTTTCCGGTTGCCTAATAATCTATTTTCGAGTACGTTAGATTTTTTTGTTATAAGAAATAAAGGAAAAAGTCCTACGATTTTTTTTTTTATAAAGTGTTTTAAAATATTATTAGATATTAGCTTTGAAACCAAATGTTGACTTCTCTCTGCATATATAATATTCATATATTTTACTTCCTTGTACATATATGGTTTAGTTGCAAAGTAGTCGCTGTATTATATTATATCCACAAATTGCTATAGTTATATGCCAATAGCATATATATTTATATATATATATATATGTATGTGTGTATATATAAGTAGTAAGTAGAACGAAATCTATTTTTCTTTTTATATATATGTTTTATATGATATAATTCTCACAACAAGTAACATATAATATATTTAAAAAAAAAGGTTTTCCATTTCTAATAAACTTCCGTTTCTCTTATTTTTTTCTTTTTTTTTCGTTAACATATCTGAAGAGTTTTTTTTTGTTTACTTTTAGGGAATGTGTTGTTTTTTATGTACGTTCTCAGAAGATTGCCAAGTTCATATGCCTACGTATGCAACTGAAATATATATACATATATATATATGTATATGAATATATATTAGTATATATATTAGGAAAAATTTAACATACCAATCCATCAAATCATTTTGTTAGTTTTAATTGCGTATTTTCTCCTAATACTGATAGTCAAATAGTAATATTTCATTAAAAAAGCAAAAAAAAAAAAAAGGATGGGTAGCGATGTTCCCACTAGGTTAACCGTATAAAATGTGTATATATTTTTTCTTTAACAAGTTTCAAGTTAGGTCTGTCTTTGTGTTTTTTATTATAAGAAAGTGCACAAAGGTAAAGTGGATATATTCAAAGAGTCGGTTTGGAAATAAAGCTGATGCTAAATAAAAAAAGCTGATAAGAAACCAATAAAACTTGTTTAATATGATCTTCCGAAGAAAAAGCGTGTATAATTCACAAACACATTCTTAAAAACTGGTTATCGATATCGAATGTGTTGAAAGGAATACGAACATATTTTCAAGCCTATTTAAAATATTAGTGCAGAAATTATTATAATTGGCATGTGAGTTAGCCAAAGTGCCTTCAATTAATTAAATGATTGAGATTTTTGCATTAATATTATTACACTAAGGTGGATAGGTAAGAGAATGCAGGCGTTTTGTTTTTTATGAAAAAGGCAAACAAAACCAACGTTAATATTTAAGATTTTATTCAAATAATTTGTGGAATCGGATTGAAAATGATTGTTCTGAAAAAAAAAAAAAAAAAAAAAAAAAAAAACGATGTTATGCCAAAATTGCAGAGAAAGTGTTCGTTCCTTTTTTTTAAAAGTTAATTATAAAGTAAGAATCAGATCATATTTTAGAATTCAAATGTTGGGAACATCGTCAACCGGACAATACTATATTGAGATATTTAAACTTATATAGCCACGAAATTGGAGAAGTTTGTTTATTTCTTCTAATCAAACCCCTCTCTTGCATGGTCTATTGTATATCACTATGGAAGTATAAAAGATTTCCGAAACCATAGATATAGATATGTGAGCGTGTAACAATGAAGTTCATTTTTGGTTTTGATTTCCATTTAATTCAGAGCTATAAGGAGCGTTCCAGCTTATAGATTTTGAATATTTTTTCTTAATTGCATAAAGCACTTCTTTCAAACAAATTAGCCATTGGTTTTTTTTTTCTATAAATTTTTTTATATTACTGTAGTAAATTTGCAATTTTTTTTTCTGCAAAAGCTACAAATTTTTCCGATATATATTCTAAAAAAAAAAAAAAAAAAAAAAAAAAAAAAGCATTATTTTTTATATCCATCAATTTAACTATAGAAAGTAAACGAGTACATTATGTTCATTAAAGATTGGACAGGTGGGTTGTCGTGATTATTGTGATTGTAAAAAATTTGGAAGGTCTTATGAGTTGTATGGATTCTGTGATGATCTAGTAAAGGGGAAAGTCACTTAACTCTTTTTACTGACACATATTAAAAAAAAAAAAAAAAAAGAGAAGAGAATTTTTTTAAACTTAAGTTCTCGACAACTTAGGCGCTTCAAAATGTTAAGATTTTCCCAGAGAAACTATTAGTACATAGATATAGAAGTAGATGTAAATTTTAAGTTGTATTAATGCATTTGCGAATTATATGCTCTATCACAAATATTATAAACATTTTATTTGTCGTTGTGCTACTAAGCCCTATTGGAACTTTTTGAAGCAAGCAACTTAATGGAATTCAAAGAAATTTTTATGCTCTAGGCCGGAATCGGGTTCATGTTCACTTTCAAGCTGTTTAATGATAGTTTTAAAGCTCTTTACCCTTTGTAATCTTACTTTTTGTATTTCATCTACCACCAATTCCTTAATTAATTTGCAGAAAAAGCATAAAAAGTGTCAAATTCGACTCATATATGCAAATTAAAAATTCTTTAAAAAGCGGAATATAAAGAATTCTGACGAATTTAAGTATTCGGAATACAGAAGTAAAAAAAAAAAAGGAACATTTAGTAACTTTAATTAATTTGCAAAATTACGTTTTATATTGTCGAGTCTAGCTCCACCTAGGAACTGTAAAAGAAAGCAGGATAATTTTAAGTTTCTACTTATTTCACCGGCGGAAATGGCTATGAAGAAAGGTCTAGTTATCAAGAATATATATATATATATGTGTGTGCGTGTATTTCAACGAGAAAGATTTCTTATATCCATTACTGAATGTTAAGTAACAGGGCATTATTTTTATTGTGTTTTAAATTTTGGACTTAACCCTATTTCAAAATCAGTGGTGTAACTATTTAATTTGAAGTCAATAAAGACTGGAATATTAACATTCAAATCAGCCAATCTGCAGTATTCACATCTTAATTTTTATTAGAAATTAATGGGATAAGGATCCAATGAAGCTATCAATTAACGGAATAACTCAGGTATATAATTTCCCCTAATGGACAGATATTTTAAGAAGTTTTATTAATTTACTAATAAGTTTTGTAAAATAAAAAGATTATGTGTCACTATTCCATGATAAAGGGCAAAAAAGTAGAAATTTCCCATTTCAAAAATATATTTTAGTTAAATTGAATCATAAATGATGGTCTGCTAATTTCATTTTTCTGATTGTTATTAGATTTCATAAATTCCAATATGAATAAAGAAAAATAAAATCGTTGAATCATTTGCACAAATCAATTTTAAAGATTAGCACACAGCACAATCGATAAAAAAAAAAAAAAAATTGAGATAATTTCAATTAAAACATAACACGGATAATGTATGTTACTTATTGGAATCAGATAAAAAACAATTTGTTCTGATCTACTGAGACCTAATCAAAATTCATGAAAGCCTTCGATGTTTATCTTGAATGTGCGAGTTTTCAAGATTAGTCAAAAAGGTGAGTAAAGCTTTCTTAGATTTAGTTTAGATTTTTCCTACATATGAAGAAAACATTTACATAAATAATTATATAAATAGAAAATTAAATTAATAATCTATTAGAAAAAGTTTATAACATTTGGTATTTAATATACAATACTAGTACTTCGCTAGTGATACATATTTAATATTCTGCTTATCCCAAATATAATTTTTTTACTTAATAATTCAAAGAATTTTAATTACTTTTGTATTTATTGTATTATTTTTGGTGTTTTTGTCCATATTTTTTTTATCCATGTATTCAAAATTTCTCATTTAACTGATATACAAGGAAATGTTTTAAAGCTTGATTAAAAGAAAAGGGGATACAACTAAAATCAAACCTATTGCAACCTGAGTAGGATGTCTGTTGTAATTTATTATAAGTAATTATATGTTGAGAATAATTTGGCATAATATTTAAGATATGTCCTTTATATTTGTTTTCACAACTTAAAAGTAAAGTGCTTATTAGAGACGACAAAAGAGCTTTGAGATTTGAAGTTTTGAAGCTATGAAGTCTTTTAAGGGTAAAAGTCTTCAAATTACTCGTTAATTGTTACAGAAGAATTATAAAGATTTAAATTCTTATTTTTTTTTTTTTTTAATTCTCTTCTATGGTCCATTGATCTTCTATGAGCAGTTAATTTGTTCTCGAGTATCTAAAATGAAAGCCTTTTATTTAATTTCACGGAAAGTTATATCTCAGTATTGTATTGAATCTTATTATTTTAGAACTGAATCTTAATAACAAGTAGCGTTTATTTGCCTCTTGAAACGTGTCTTCCGAAGATATTTATAATATAAAAATATCTTTAAAATCAATTATTTTGGAAACAACATTCGCTAAAAAAAAGGATTAATTTGTCGTTTTCTCTAAAGAGAAGGAATTATAGATTTTTCATTGTGATATAAGCTGCAGCTTTTGCGGCGAATTGAAAATATACTCTTCATTTAACTCAAATCTAATTTTATAAAGCGAATAAAAAAAGTTATAGCGAAAATGTCTCTTCACTATGGTTTTGGACAGATGATGAAAATCGTCCCTACTCTTTTTTTTTAAAATACAATGTCCTCTGATAGTCTGTATAGTTTGCGTGTTTTTAGTTTTTGGTTAAAAAAATTAATTTGAAAGACTATTAACGTAATTCACGATTTATATAGAAGAGAGAATTCATTATTTGTTCGGATTTAGAAATATATTAAGAGTGGATTTATCGACGTTTTATGTATATTTAGCTTCCTTTTTTTGTAAAATTAGTGACTATAACAAACAAAAAGCTGAAGCAACCTCCGAAAAGGTTGTGAATTTTTTTTCATATTTTTTTCTTTCAGGATAGGATACAAATTTACTCCAAAAATGCTTTCGATTGGTTTACTAAGTTAGCTTAGCTAACTTCCATCTTTGTAGAAGCAGATATATGTCATCGTTAATTAAAGAATTTTTTATAAAAGGAAAAGTCATCAAAAATTTCTAAAATATTACATTTTTTTTTTTTTTTTTTGAAAATTATAAATTTAAAAGAGTCAAAGTTCTAATGTTAATATGATAAAGACAATAAATGATCGTATAACTAAAACTTTTATATCCGATTTGCTTCTATTTTTATCATTTATAATAACCATTGATACGAAGTTATTTTAGTCTCTAAGTTTCTTGAAACGTTTCTATAGTAAACTCATTTATGCCACATTTGTGTGCATTATATATGTATGTATTGTTTTGAAAATATTATATAATTTTGTTATTATGAAACCTAGAGGTAAGAGTAGAGTATTGACCTTAAGAAATAAAATACAATATGCTTGAAGAATTATTACAATATGATGTAAAAAAATTATTAATAATTGCATAAAACGAATATTAAAATATTATTGCCAATAATAAATGATTTGATGTTTAAAATCAATTTCATATACACTATAAAATTAATAAAATAAATGGTCCTGCTTAAGTTAACTGAATGAGCCTTTAATATATTATTGTGTTTGTTTGGTGTATGTGTTGTGTTAATGTCGTAATCGTTGTTGTTTTTGTTGCCGAAAATTTGCATCGAAAGCGTAATCGGTCAAGGAGAATTATCGGAATCGGAACCACCATACGAATGCATAGGAAATAATGGATACCAGCCACCAATATGTTGAGCGATGTTCACCTTGTCCAGATTTACCTCAGTGCCGCCTAAACCTTGATTGTGTTCAAAACCTACGCAACGTTGCCAAAGCATAATAACTATGTTACGGCCAAATACATCAGAGCTCTAAAATTCAAATTCAAATTCAAATAGTCGCTTGAGATTTCATTTCATTCCTAAAAGAAACTTAACAAAGGGCTAAATGAAAAAAAAATCCTATCTACATATGTTGCAAAAGAAATTAAACACAAATAACTGTTCAATTTATTACATAAATACCTGGTATTTAATGGTTTGCTTGTAAATTGGTTCGGCTGCATGGCGGACTACACGTGTTTTCTTCTTGTGACGTAGGCGATCGCCATCCTTAATGTAACATTTTACATATGTATCTGGTGGTGTTTCACAATCCACAGCGACAATATTTCGGGCACACATAACCTATATTTATATATTGAAAAAAGTTATATTCGTCTTGAGATGTACCTTTTGTAATCATTATCACTTTCTTCATCACTAAATTGATATATAAAAATTGAGTCTCAATTGGGTGATTGCGATCTTTTGTGCACTAACTACTCAGATGATGCTACGAACAATTTGTCGTCTAGTTTGATCCTTTCATCGTCGATCAAGTTAATAATGCCTCAGTTTCAATTTCTTATTTCTATCCTCACGATGAGGAGAGTTTCAATAATAATTGATATGCGGACGGACGGACGGGCAGAAATGGCGGGTTATGTATGGTGATAGCCAACAAAGAAACAAGCTCGCTTAGATCGCAATAGGTCCGTTGCTCTATCGTCATCATATGGATAAAGCAGCGTATGTGAGAGAACTTGCCGAGTTTCTCCTAATTTTCTAGCCGATATCTGCATTTTTGCGGCCAGGAGAATGTTTACCGTAGACATTACACGAATGAACAGACAGACAGACGGACAGATGGACATGTTTAAATCGTTTCTATATTTGATGTTGATCAAGAATATATACATTTTGCGGGATGTCCGAAGTTTCCTTCTAGGCGTTACAAGCAAAATGACAAAATGAAATATACCCCTCAACCTTGGGTGGTGGGTATAAATGAAGATATTTTTGAGTGATTGAAGATTTTTTAAGTAAAAATCTTTTTTCATTCGTTTAGTTTACTTTTGCGAAAGTTAAGAAATAGATGAAAGCGGATATATACGTAGATATGCTTATATATAAGTATTTACCTCGACTTCCACCGTGCCCTTGATTTTAACGAAGCCCATTTTAAGTTCGCCGTGACGTGCACTTGTTAAACGATAACCTTTGGGATGTATTTGGCCCGGACCCAATTGTAAACCGTAATCAGTGGATATACCAGTAATAATATTTGATGCCGTCGATACGCTGCCGCTTGAATCTGATAGGGAACTTAAATTTTTTGCGCTAGCATGACAGATTGACTTTCGCGTTGCATTCGGACTATCAGATGTCGCAGTTAAATTCATGACACTATTCTTGCGGATTGGATCAGGTGAGTCATGAGTCGTTCTTGCTCCTACGTAAATACTACCTTTCCGTTGACGCGGTCCAGGACTTTCAGTAGAGTTCAATGTGAATACACTATCTTTACGCGATTGATTTTCATTGGTCCGCAAATTAAACATACTACCCTTGCGCACATTTTGCTGAACGTCTGCCTGTTGTAAACCCCGATAATATTGTCGCTCCTGCACACCTTGGGAAACATTCGTAGTCGACGATGCTTGTTTTAGCATAGACAAAGCTTGTTTGACCGTTTGAGGTGGTAAATTTACACCGCTTCCTCTCCATTTTGGTGTAAAACGTTTTTCTTCATCATCCGATGGGGGACTTGTGGCGTTATTTCCTAGGCCTACGGGTAAATGTTTTTGTGTCAAATCGAATATTGAATTCTTGCGACTGTTTGGATTAGTAGGTAGACCAACACGACTATGTCCTAGTTTGTTATATTAAAAAAAAAAAAAAAAAAAAGTGAAAATAAAATGCTTTAATGTTAGACTTTTTTAAAAACAGTTCAATGTGTTAAAAAACATTTCAAAATTTAAAAAAAAAAAAAACAGTTGAAGAAAACGTTTTAATGCTAACGTTTTATAAAGCAATAGCAATACGAACAATAAGAAACATCATACGGCAAATAACAAATGCAATAATAATACAAAAGATTTTTTTTGCCCAATTCACTTACGTAATACTTATCATTAACACAAATGTTCCAGATAAGACTTCTTTTCGGAAATAATCATTACTTTGAATACCTCAGAGCAATAATTAAAACAAAATCATTATTATTCAATAAGTTTTCAGATATATATTGATGTTGCAGGCGCTCTTTTATGGATACTTTTAAATCAATTAATTCGTTATAACAATTACAAACTAAATGACATTTAACTTAACTTAAAAAGATTTCCCTTCGCTTTTCTTTGCAACTATTTCTTTGTATCGATGTTATTAAATGTTATAGATCGTTATGGTAGGAAACAAAGAATGCAATCTATAGTAAGATGTTTTTAATTAAAGTAAAAACCAATCTAACCATTTGCATTCTATGTGTGTGTAAATTCATATATATATATTAAAATATATACACATACGTTCATAAATAGAAATAGTTTTATATTCCAATAAGTCACAATCTGGCGTTTCTTTCATTCTAACGTAGTATTTAAGTTATGATATAATTTATAATAACAAAACTTATAGTTCAGCTTAAGCTTTTTCTACTCATACACTCTTTTTCTAATCGAATGTAATTTCTCCTTCCTAAAATTTGTTCTCTTCACTTCTTGCATTTCCGTATCTGATTGGTATGAGAGAATACTACGAATTATGTGTCGTTCAACAGTTCATCTATCAGGAGTTATCTAACACACCGTAACCAAATGCTAGTTTTGAAAAAAAAATATGAATATAAATCGCGTCGCCTCTTTATTAAACTCGAAAAAAAAAAAACAAACGAAAAACAGTCATGAACATGAAAGAGGTCTCTGTATTTACGAGCGCCATTTATAATAATAGATACGACTAACCCTCTGACAGGCGCGTCATTAATAAAAAAAAAAAAAAGAAGAGACAAATATGCATGTTTTTATTTTGCGTAGTAACTGCAAAAAGGTAATTGAACATATTGGTATTGATTTGTTATTTGATTTGATATTTGATAAAATTGTTTATAAATTTTTCGAAAGGATTTCATTTTTTTTTGCATATTTATTTGTGCTTATTTTTATTGAAAATTTAGCAAGAAATTTTTTCTAATTAAAAAATGTTTTCAAGAATGCCTTCTCTACGCTGCAGATAACATTTTTAATGAACAAGTTTTCCTACTATATGGAAATAGAATCGATTTCGAAAGTGAAAAATTTTGAAACGTTATACGGTATATACGACGAAGTTGCAAATTGTATTTAATTCCGTTTTCGATCTTTAAGATAGTGTTGGACTGTCTTTGTAGCTTATAAAAATGAGCTGAAAACGCTGAGCATGTGTTCTATGTTTCTCCGAAATATCAAGACGAACAACGAAGACTACGGACAGAAATTCGAGAGGTGCATTTTCCCGACAGTTTCTTGGCAAACATCTTGCACGATCTAGAGAAAAAGTAAGTGAAGAAATAAAAAAATTGGGCGCGTCACCCTAGGTTCAGGGTAAGGGATAGATGTTCTTTAGTCGGTTAAAGTCTTGGACTAACCGAAGCGGGCACTTCTGATACTTTTCCACCTAAGGTGGAAGGTCTAAGGTAAACCGAAATTTACCAAAATAACAAATACCAGCGACGCTACTTGTGGGTTTCTAAGGTGGTAAGATACATCCTACAAGGACGTTGTCTCAATCGTTCTTAAACAAAAATTGCAATGTAACAATCAAGCGCTCGTCGTATTCGCTTTATTCTCTCCCCTGTGAAATTTCCCGGATATTCGAAAAACGACTTTGTGGATGAAAGCAAAGCATTCTGTCGACGTAGAGGACACTTAAAACTTTTGCATCTATGCAAGAAGCAACTCACTGTCATTTGCAGTAGGATAACTCGGTCTTGCAAGTTTCATAAGATTTCAGTGAAAAAGTTACGTTTTCAACTCCGGCTGCTTTTAATAAGTGGCGCCAATAGAAAGTGCCACTATGAGAAAATATAATACTGTTTATTTTAGAAAGCACTTTGTGTCGTCCCGTAATAGCTGAGAAGATGAAGTAATTTCCACATAAATATTAAAAATCTTGAAATACATTTCTTATTACGTTACAAGTATTTGTTTGATATCCGCATCATTTAGAATATACTTGATCTTACTCAATCACTTACTTTATTATAATATTTTCATAAAATTAACTGGCATCATAAAAATAAAACACCGTTATTTGCTTATAGCCATTAAAAAAAAAAACAAGAAATTCTACAAACAGTCAACGCAGAACTACAGGAAAATATTTATTTCTTACCTTATAGCCGCATGTAAACAATAAACATTAAATAAAATCAATATGTCCTTCATAATAATCATAATGAATATTTAAACAGCTTTCGTAAAGCATTCTACTCAAATACATTGAGAGAGTTTTTTTTTGCAGGCCAGAAAAGAAAAGGTGGTTATATTTATCTAAGACCAATAAATACTTTCAATATGGGGTAATTGCGCATTATTTAAGCGAACCTATAGATTGTTTTTATAGGATTTGACCAGGACGTAGTGAAACAGAATTTAAGTTCGAACTTGAGTTTTGTGGCAAAAACTTTTGAATTTTCAAGAGTAGCAGATGAACGTGGCCAAGTTAGTTCAGGCAATTTTTTTGAGCGCCTATATGTGTTACATATATATTAATAGTCAATATCTCCTACCGATGAATATCGGCAGAAGAAAAAGAAAAACATTTAATAAGATTATATTCACATTGAGTAGCGAATCTTGGACTAATATATGAAAATTGTAAAATACAATACGTTGCTAACTGTGTATGAGTAACAGGTCAGCCAGTCACAGACTGCATTGAATCTGTTCTGAATGAATTGTGCTCATTTCGAACTTAACTTTGGCCAGTTGAAAACAATAAGAAGTTTTATCTTTTTTCTTCTTTTTTTTTCCGACAATCACATAACATTAATTTAATTTAGTTCTACGCTTATTAAAATATATAATTTTCAATGCATATTTTTGGGTGTCATATATCGTATGATGACTTTCATCCTTCGTTTTACGGTGAATGTGAAATTATTAGAAGGGACAATATTGTAAAATTCAATCGTTGTAACAATGCAGAAATTCAAAATTATAACAAAAACAAAGTCAAGGAACATTAGTTAAAAGCAATCGAGAACATTTAACTATATTTTTACATTAACATATTTAAACAAAAAAAAAAACTCAACTTGCAAATCAACAAAACCAGCAAGACAACATGCATTCAGGCTATCTTACCATGAAACATTCTTTTCATTATTTTTGCATACAGTTTAATAATTTGTTGTGATTTTAGATTATTGACAAATTTAATAACGATCCATGGTTTATTATTGAAGTTGAATGTGATTTATAGAATTTTTTTCACATTACATGGCAGGATACGACTTTCTTTCATATTCTTTTATAGAGAGAAATGATGCAAAATAAATATAATTTTGTTTTGTTGAATTTATTCTTAGAATTTTTCTTCGCTATTTTTCGGTGTAAGAATGTTCGGTGATGGTGGTGTTGGTGATGTTGGTGGTAATAATTGTGTTTAAATATTAAAAAGTGCATAAATTCAATAGTATTGTATTTGTGGTAGTGGATATCGTTGGTTAGCAGGCCGTGTGTAGGAATTGTCAAGACTTTGATAATTCGACACCAACATTGATGCTAATTGGAGGAGAAATAAAATGTAATAAAATTAAGTAAGTAATAAAATTTTTTAAGCAAAATTAGAAAGAGGTAAAAGAAGCAGCAAAAGGTAGGCAGAGAAGGAAAGAGACGAAGAAAGAAATAAAGAAACAAACGGAGAAACGGAGAAAAAGGGAGGGAGAGAGAGTGAGAGAGAGAGAGAGAGAGAGAGAGAGAGAAAGAGAGTGAGAGAGAGAAAGAGAGTGAGAGAGAGAAAGAAAGAAATAAAGAAACAAACGGAGAAACGGAGAAAAAGGGAGGGAGAGAGAGTGAAATAGCGAGAGGGAGAGAGAGAGAGAGAGAAAGAGAGAGAGAGAAAGAGAGAGAGAGGAAGCGAGAGAGAAAAAGAGAGAAAAAGAGAGAAAAGAGAAAAAGAGTGAGAGAGAGAAAGAAAGAAATAAAGAAAGAAACGGAAAAACGGAGAAAAAGAGAGGAAGTGAGAGAGGGAGACAGTGTGTGTGTGAGAGAGAGAGAGGGAGAGAGTGTGTGTGAGAGAGAGAAAGAGAGTTGGAGAGAGAGAGAGGGAGGGAGAGAGAGAGGGAGGGAGAGAGAAAAAGAGGGAGAGAGAGAGAGAGAGAGAGAGAGAGAGAGAGAGAGAGAGAGAGAAAGATTGAGAAGGAGATATCGAGGCGGTCGAAATTAAGTTCAATAAAAAGAGAAAACATTCACTTATATATTTTCTGCAGTAGCCATAAAGTGAGTTACAACGGTTTTCAGACAAGCTACAAAATGCATTTGTTTTAAAAGATTCATTTGAAGGCAGTTAAAATGATGCAATGTTGTGCAAAAGCTTTATAGCGTTCCTTCCAGACTTGATGAACAAAAAATAAAAAAGAAAAAATTTCGACTTACGTCTAGAGCCCATGCGTGAAAGACTCGTTTCCGTACCCAAACTCATGGCACGACCCAACTCGCCTCTAACTGCTTTTAGGGACTTTAATATTTCATCGGGATCTTTGCGAGCCACCGATGAACGCCGACGGCCCACCAAGTACGTTGAGGATGGTGGAATCATATCGTCCTCGCGATTCTTATCGGCATCTTGAAATGATGAACGTCTAGAGCCCGGTAGCGAACGTGAAAAATCTTTACTTAATTGATAGACTTCAATTTCCATAGTTTCCGATTGAGATGAACCACGTCGTGAACCTGCTATCCAGGCATGATCTGGATGCAGTAAAGATGTACTTTCACCAATCGAACCCACATCGTCCGAAATGGATCGCTGTATATTATAGTCTCGCCTTAGTAAACGTGAAACATCACCTCCGGGACAGGCAGTGGCTAATGAGCCACGTGGTGATACACTGGGAGATTTGGATATGCTAATGCCACGCAAACCTTTTGGATCTTCCAGGCGACACCATAACGCCCTATCATCAAGGAAGGCCTGTTGCAATTCAATATTGCATTCACCGAGAAATATTGATTCTGTATGAGGTACTAAATCCCATAGCTGCACGTCTATATAGCGATCCATAAGGCTATCGGCTTTCACGTGGGCAAATGTCAAAGTTGCATTCCATATCGGATTTTGTGTAGGCGGGCTAACTTCAGTTTGTTGTACAGAACCATCACCGCTACGGTAATAAATATAAACACATATTAAAAAATTTTTTATAATGCATGAATATAATAATGTTTTTTTTTTTTTCAAAATTTACCATTTGGGCAAAATGCGTACTTTAGCATAAGCTTCTGGCATATTACCATGACCGTAAGCCTCATCACGTAATGCCAAATCATCGGCTGCCATTAGAGAGACCACCAATTCACAACGTTCAGCATGATACCAAACCTGTATTTGTATACGCCCACTTACTTGTTTTTCACGCGCAATTTGTTCCTACATTTAAGCCATGGCAATCATTTGTATTTGTTTTTCAGGCACATACATAAATAAAATACGAATAACATTTTAGCGAATGATAATCAACAATATTATTGTTTTGTAGATGTGTGTGAACCATCATATTTGAAGTGGGTATAAAGTTGAGTAATATCAGGACTAAACAAGGAGTATATTAGATTTTATGACTTTAAATGAATTTTTTGATTTTGATCGAACTTCAAATATAACTGTTCACCTAATCCTTTAACATTTTGATTTTGAAACCTTAATTTTCGATTTAATTAATTAAATCTGTGTGAAGCGAATCCATTATTTTGGTAAAAGTTTCGTATACCCTTATTAAAGGATTATTAAAGCATTATTTTACTGTCATTATTTAAAGTTAAAGGATTATTTTAAATGCATGAGAGCTTGTAAAAAAAAAAAATTATTTCAATATTTTTTTTGTTTTGTTTTTTTGGTATTTTTTTTTTTTCTATATTATAAAACTTTATTTATTTTTTTGTACATGTTTACTTTGCGTAACATTACATGTTTGGTTTTATGTGCTAGTAAATGTGATAATGTTTTTGTGTCAGAAGTGAAAATAAATAATAATGAATAATACAAAAACAAAAAAAAAAGAAAGAAAAAAATTGAAAAAATAAAAAATAAAAAATATAACAATGGCAACGCAATATACAATTATATGTATAGGTGAATATATTGCAAAAAATAAATTAAAATTAAGTTGAAAAAAAAGTTTAATTGAATCAGTAAATAGTCATCATGCACTAATTTACGGTTCTACATTGCTAGCAAATTATTTTTTTTGGAATATTTCATTACACACAAAACGTTTACACTCGTAATGAAATTATGCGAAAACGAAGGATAATAATAATATTACGGATTGAAATTTTATTACAAAAAGGCAAGCACCTTTTCTTCACAAACGTATACATATATGTACAGTGCATATTATTCTTCTAAATGCAGGCAATAAAAACATGAGTCTTATGGATATGTAAAAGCCGCTTTTAACCACTACCATAAGTATTTAATCTGATTTGACCCCCATCCGACTTTTTTTCCCCCTTCCTTTTTATACACGATGTTGGAAGTTCGATTAAGAGAAAGTGAAAATATTTGGTTCATAGAAAAAGTCGTTGTGGTTTTTTTTCCCCACCAGATAGTATTGATGCCTATATAGCTGGCAACGCTTACCTGATTGTCCCAAACGAACTTGTGCTTAAAAGATGACGACAATTCAGTTTATATTTTTTATGAAGGTAGTTTTCTAATTCTTTGTTCGTGTAAAAACTTATATTGTTTCGAAAAGAAGTGAAATATCTAACAAAAACAGGCTGTGTTGCTTTTTTACCTACAAAAAATGGTAAAAACCCGGTAAAACTTGTGAAAAATTGTTGTGAGTGAACGAAGGATCTAGGAATGGTTTGCTCGATTCGGTTACGAAAATGTTAACATCTAAGATGCATCTCGTTTTGGTCGGTCAGTTATTAGAAAAGCCGATGATCTTTTTCAATTGGTAAACCAAGATCAGTACGCAAATTGTCAAGAAATAGCGAATGCATAATATATCAACCATACGACACTTTGGAATAATTTTGAAAAGGATAGATGACAAAAAGAAGTTAAAAAAAACCGCGGATAAATCAAATATATCACCCAATATCTCTGCACATTATATAATTATTTATTTCCTTAAGTATTATTTATTTAGAATGAAAATGTATTCAAGATACCGGCAACGATATGGTGATATATTGATACGAAGATTTGGCGATTCAATCGAAACAGCGATGGCTTTTCTGTGTAGATGGATAAGGCACAATAGTGAAAGCTAATGAAAGGTCAAATGTTAATTATGCTGGAATTGTGTTGTAATTTGAAAAATTCTATTTGGAAGTTTATAGTTTCGGTAAAAAAGATGTAATCATTGATCTTTGAGTTGAGAAATTGAACCTTAACAAACTGATGGTCTGATAGCAAAATTTAAATATGTTCATAAGTTCTATATATGTAAGAAATTGGCACTCTATGATTATTTTGAAAGAAAACTTTATTCGTGCTAATGAAATTTAAACAGGTCCTCTATTAAATTTAATTTGCCAAACTAATGGATAAATAGTATTCAAACCGTTTAATTGATTTGGTTTTTTATAGTTCTAACATTTAACAATGGAATAATGTTTGTGTAAATATCAACGATATAGTTTTGGAGAAGTCAAAAGTACCTTTTTTTTTCTTTAAAAAACAATAACTTCATAATGTATGCATTGATGACTTAATGTAGATAATTGCCTGATTAAACTTAATCAATTACAAGTATCGATTTCTTCCAGTTGAGAAGCATGAAAAACTCTTTAACCCATAGAGAGATATCAGTCAGTAATATAAATGTAAATAGGCTTTGAAATCTTATTATAGTTATTTTCATTTATTAAGTTCGCTTAAAAGATCTATAAAGTATTCTAATATTTGTAGATAAGGCGTACGCGCAAAGCAGCCTGCCAAGCTTTTTTTTTTGAAAGTTTAGTATATATAAGTTTCTATTAAGAGATAGGAAAAAAATGAAAATTTTTGGAAGTCTTTTGAACTAAAAATGGAAAAGCTCGTATGTGTATATGTGTAGCCGGTAAATTTTAAAATATGAAAAAAAAATGAAACACATAATATGCAACAAACACTATTGTGGTCGTGAAGAAAATAAAGGCCACACATGGATAAACCACAAGATCAATAAAAAAGCGACAATTTAAAAAATGAAAAAAAAGAAATTAATTCAAACAGTCGCTAGATCATCATTTCCCAAAAGTGTTTCTCGATTCATGCTTCAATTACATGCTAAATATCATTTCTTTATCTTATGAATAGGAAAATCTCAATAAAAACTTTGACTTTAATGACTTCTTCTATACTTAAAGTGATAAAAGCTATTAAGGGAACAACGTTTTACCAACATTGGGCAGATAGATGAAGACCAAATCATAGGATGATATCTAACCAGTTGCATTAGTGAATGACAAGAATACAACAATATCACAAAGAAAACGATTTCAATACCTGGACTTAAATTTGATTAATTTAAAAATTTTATAATTTTTTTTCTTTGTATATTGTTTCATCAGCTTTTGTATATTTAGGTATTCGATTGCGTATATGAGGTTAAAATGTAGTAAAACGATTTTAACGACTTACTATTTATTGAAGACATCTATATAGAGAACAATAAGCTATGAACCACATATGCGTGTGTATATGTAAATCTATTTAAATGCGCAACATGTGAATAAATAGGGTTTAATTATTCGCACAATATTATACGTACTGTACTGATATGTAGGTTTTTTTTTTTTAACACAACTATCGCAAAAATTATGAGCATATGTAGTAAAGTTATCTGTAATAAAAATAAATGTGATGAAAACGATAAACTGTAATGACAATAACGACAGAGTCATGTAGGAGTATTTGTAAGACACACACACACAGATTACATACGCTTTATATTATGAATAACTGTAGGAAAATTAAAGTTTAACGATTAATGAGATGTAGAAGTAAATGTGATTTTCACTCAATTACGCATACACACACACACACACGCTCTCTCTCTCTCTCTCTCTCTCTTTTGTATGAGAAGTTAACACATTCTTTATATATAAATTTCTAAATAATAATATTTTTATATATAATAATTAAAAAAAAAAAAAAATATTAGTTTTCTATTAAATTTTTATAAATTATTATCATACACAAGGCAAAGTTTTCGTGTGTTTTTGAATACTATTATATATATGCCTTAGTTGTTCTTGTTCCTATCTATTTGTTTAGATTATAATTTTAAAAAAAATATATATTATTAAACATTTATCTTCATTGCATGATCACGACAAGGCATATAAGTACGGTTTGAAATCATTCAAATTAATTAAAATTAAATTGAACTCAACTTAAAATTCATGTCCTTTGATGTTCTAAGAAATTTAAAAAAAAACTAAATGCGTTCACTTCAAGTTCATATCCTGAATATTTTTTTCTTTTTTACAGTTAAATACAATTTTGACTAAATATTAAAGGAGATCTCTAAACTTTACATACATACAAGTATTTATATAAATATGAACATATGGATATATAAATATAATTTTTAGAGATAATATTTAGCTCATAGCAGTACAATATAACTCGTGCCAGCTGGGGTTAAAACAAAATGAAAAACCAAAAAAAAAAAAAAAAATAAATAAATAAATAAATAAAAATAGAAAACAATAAAAGGAAACGTAGTACCATAAAAAAATTATCGTACAAATAAATCGTTTTATAAGAAACTAGAAAATTAAAAGAAATTAGAAATTATTGTTTCTAAATATACAAATTTTAAAAGCAAATAAAAATGTAATAACGAAGCAATTAAATTCAGAATGTGTATTAGTGTTGTCTGGTTTTTCTTTGTGATTTGTTGGTAAGCAATTATTTTCTTTTATAAAACTCGATTTTAAACAACAAACCTTTTATTATTAATTAGTTTACATATATATGTATGCTTTTTCTTTCACTTCTATACATTTTTGATTAGAGAGAGGTCTGATTCCAGTCGCGAATTGATTTCCAGATAGTGTCTGTCGGCGAAGTGCAAAATATATACTAAATACTTAAAGTACACTTTTCACATTTGACCAACTTATCGTTTCGTCTCGCTTGTCTACGCTTGAAATTCATAAAAAAAAAATGTATCAACTCTATAACTGGTAATGTTGTAATAATTTAAATCTCATCAGAAATTGTTAAGTTACCTGAGACTGCGATATAATAAAACAAGTAAATATATTATAGTCGGTTAAGCCTGATCGCTAAATAACCTCCACTATTTTGCCTAATACAGTACTTAATTTATTTTTGTGAGAAAACACGATAATATTATTAGGGGATATTGTTAAAAAAGTAGGCTTACGTCGTCCAAATTGGATGCAATTCATTTTTATGTCAAATTACCATTGCAGATCAATTTTCGTCATGAAATATTAAACATCAGATCCTTTTGTCAAGCGATGGACTCAAATTGCTATTAGGGTCAAAATAGACTTTTTTTTTTATCTTATAAAGGCTTACCTTTCATAGGAAAGGTTATATGGAGGGCAGTTTAAAAAATGGTTACAAATTTTTACATTTATTTTATTTATTAAAATACTAATTTCTCCTGCTTTTTATTATATAAAGATTCTTTTCAAATGGGGCGTTATATGGGGAATAATGGTAAAAACGGTACGATCGAATCCAGTATCAATAATGTTTGTCATTTTGACTAGCGGTGTCAGCAGATAAAATTTCAAATATCAAAAGAGTTGTAGGTTGAACACAACCAAATATGGACAGAAATTAGACGGGCAGACATTAGACAGGCAGACAGATCGACAAGCTTAACTTGATTAAAAAAATTCTGAATAAATGATTATAATAAAAAGTGAATCTGACCTAAGTCCTTTTGGGTGTTCTATACATACAAATAAACTTGTAACACCCTATACAACAAATGGTGTAGTGTATACATAATAAATAGAGTTAAGGTGCAAATATAATTGCAAACTAAGACAGTTCAATAAATCTTTGGTCATTAACGATAGAAGACGATCACTAAAAGGTTGTACAATTGTAACTAAGAACTACAGAAGGAAAAGGGAATTGATAACCGCATAAATTACTAAGGAGGCAGCGTCTCTTTTGCTTTGCATGTTATTAGTCCGCTCCAATATGAATATGGTTTTTTTTATGGACGTACCCAAATCTAAGAAGGATGAGAAGACATCATATACTGGATTTTCATCTTCCATTTAGAAGTGAATTTATATTTCTTCTTTATATTATTTAATGCATCTTCTTAGATTATAAAGGTAATTTTAATTTATTTATACATCATATACGTATTGTTTTATTCTTTTCATTGTAGGACAATGACGTCTGCTGCTTTCCTCAACGTGTTATAATATTGATTTCTTATTATCTTTTTGGATAGATTAGTAAATTAATGATATAATAAAAATAAATAAAATAAAATAAATAAACTAAACATTTTTCTCAAAGTCCATTTTCGGTAATGAAAAGTTTAAAAGTAGAATTAGCCATTTTGTATCCTTGTAACTGTCTTGATAGGCGACCCATCGCAATCTGGGGAAAAATTTAAAACGATATATATATAGTTCCGTATCAACGCACAGGATAATATTGATGACAAATGTTGACAAAATTTATCGATTTCTATAAAATGTAACTCTATGTGAACAGTTTGAGACGCTAAAGAGGATGCACGCTGGACAGAAATTTCGCGCCAAAAAAGTTGCTTCACTAAAAATGCTATAACTCACATACTAATAGTGCGACAGCTGTCAAATTTATACACGTGTCTTTTGAAGGTTAGGGCTAATTAAAAATCATATGGATTTAATACTAGTAGTGCCATCTATGTGTCAGCCTATGAGCTTATCAGCCCATCTTTTATATAAGGAATTTAGCAAGCAGTTTAAACGGATTAGTGGAAGTCAAAGACAAATATAAATTATCGTCTATAAAAATCTTTACTTTCCACACAACAGTGACAACATTTTTATGGGGTCAAAATTAAAGGGCGTAGACTTGAAATAGAGGTTTTCCACATATAGATCATATGTATGTAATTTATATGCAACTGTAACGAGAATTAAACAAGAGCCGTAATTTGTCATGATTAGATCGCGTCCGTTACGTTACGTAAGTAAGTAATCAAGATTATTATTGATTTCTAGCTTTGAAATAAATTGAATTTATCTAAAACATATATTTTTTTTATCGCAGTGTTGAGAATTCACAATTCTTCCTAATAGAATTCGTTCGTAGTGATCAATTCGTTAAACGACCCCTTTCATAAATTCATATAAAAACTTATTATAAAATATTTTCCCAGGAATTCGTTACAAACACTTTTGTAACTCTATTAAAGTCAAACATGTCACTAAATTTACCTCAATTAAATAATAATAATTAATTTTTTCCACATTAAAGATAAAAACGATGAAATAAAAAAAAAATTTGTGATATATATATATAATAGATATTTAAAGCGATATATTAAACATTTGGATGGGAAGATGGGAAATGGGCTAAGGTGAATTTGCTAATATATACAATTTTATAAAATATATTGAAATTAGATGGTCTTGTAACCAATTGAAATAAAAAAAAAGAGAAGAAGAAATGGATGGAAAGACATACACTAAAAAATATTATTTACATTTTTTTCTAATTGTTAATCTTTGTGTGTAATCTGATTCTCGTTTTAATTGTACATACAGTTTATATACAGTATATAATTTTCTCACAAATATTTGTTAACCGTTCTTGAGTTCTTGATCCTTGAGCCTTGGCTGATAAAGTTGAACATTATATTGTATATCACATCTTGTTGTCGTCTATATTCACTGCTGCAATTCTTGGATGGAATCAATTTTTGGCTGGCTTAACAAATTAAGAACACTTGTGGATTGCAATTGAATAGAGATTTTATTTTCATTTACTTTTATTGTACGTTGAGATTTTAATAAACTTAAATATAAGAGGAGACCAATTATCCTAAAGATGTTTTTCTATAACATCTCTTTTAAGTATGGTTTTCTTTTTTTTTTTTTTAAACAGAATATCAATTTGTAGAGTTTAATGTATAGTATATATATATATATATATATATATATATACGTAATTTATTATTAGATAGATGAGTTTTATTAGTTTAAGTATTTAAATCATTTCTAATTATTAATACGTATAAAGAGAATATGTAGAAGTTGTTTTCTAATGTATATCAATGATACACTTCACAATTTGTTTTTAACCAGGTTAGCTCATTATTAGTAACAGTCGTTTGTATTAGTTTTTCATTTGGATATTTTTCTATTGTATGTAATTGTATACAATAAGTAATGAGTTTATAGCCTAAATATACGAGTTCAATTAGGTGGTCAAGAGTCATATATTATAATATGTTATATGTAAATAGATCTATATATAATATATATATTGGAGTATAGTTTAAGACATTTGTATTTTACTTTTTATTTAAAATAATATCCAGTTTAGTAAAAATCAAGAAATGAAATTCAATAAAATAATAAAAAAAATTGATACATTACAATTATATATATATAATACATAATATATATATATATATATATATATATTAATGAGAAGAGGTTAACTATTAATATTTAGTTAACCCACCCATCTGACAAGAGTTACTTGAATCCAGCCTTTAAATTACCATAACATTAAAATTTATATGTTTCTAACTTTTATATAGAAGCACTTAACTGAAACTCTCTTTTCAAAAGTGTTTTTTGTTTTTCTTTTTTTGTATTTTATTTTTTTTATTATAGTTTATAGTTAGGCAAGGTGGGTCGTTCCTTTTAAGAAAATTCTATAAGGATATTTTTATAGATATAATTTCAAACATTCAAACAATTATACGATTTTTAATTGATCTAACTTGATCAGTTTTCAAAATAGGGCAACACATACACTAAATGATTACTCCTTTTGTACATATACATATTTCAATATTAATATCAATTATAAGTATTTCTATTATTATTTTTTATTCATTTAAAAACTACTAAAGGTCTACTTATTCATAATTAGGATTTTCAATAAAAATTTTATTTGGTTTTACTCGAATTTGAAAGACAACACTTTCTGTTTTAATTTCTCTACATATAACAAGTATGTTTAAAATTGAGGTTATGTTGGTGCTTTGCTCTTACCGTGAGAGTAATTCTTTTTCTTCTTTTTTTTTTATTACTCATAAAAGCTATATAAAGTTTAACTAATAAAGATCTAATGAAAATTATGAATTCATGAATGGACAAGTGAAATATAGAAAAATGATTAAATCTCTAAATTATATAGAATTAAAGTACTGATGCAAGAAATTTCTCTACGAACAATATGTCAAGAAATGAACTTGGATTGATACTTTGTTTGTTATGTACTTACTGAAAGGAATTTCGAAAAGTTGTGCAAGTATTTAGATAGTTTTATTTCTGCAGAAAATGTTGCCTATTTTTAAGTGCAAACTAAAGTATATATTTGTTGTCTACGTTTTATTGTAAAAAAATGTAGAAACTTGCAAACGCCTACTTCTTCTAAAAACAAAGTATGAAATGTTGTCGTTGTTTTTTTTTACCTCAATTCCATATACTTTGTTGTTTTTGGAGTTTAGCGTTTCCTCACTTTTCACAAAATATCAACATCATTTCTTCCAAAAAATTTTAAGATTTTAAATAAGTTCGCTAATGATACGAAAACAAGACAAATTTATATTTAAAAATTCTGAAAATAAATTTTCAGTTTTTTAAGGAAATCTGTTCATGGTATGAAACATGCCGTATGCATATTTGCATGTATATATTTATTCCCCATCTAATTGTTTTAGAATAAGTTTTTTTTGGACAGCAGTTTTGATTTCATCAAGTGCTCTGAAAGATGGTAACTATTACAATACTTCAGCAAATGACAACCCTAGCTATAGAAGTACTTCCTTCTATATTCTTTGAAGTATAATCAAAGCCAGTTTTCTCAAGTTAACATCATTTTCTTTCTTTCTCATCGGTTAGCTAGTGAATAAATGGTAAAATCTCGAAATCATTTCGCTTATAATAAAATTACGTAGTTTCTACAACAATACAACTATTATTTTTGTTATTATTATTATATAATTAATATTATTATTATATTGTTATATTTATATTATTATATTATTATTATTATTATTATTATTATTATTATTATTATTTTTATTATTATTATTATTATTATTATTATTATATTATTATTATTATTATTATTATTATTATTATTATTATATTACTGTAATTATTATTAGTATTATTATATTATTATTATTATTATTATTATTATTATTATTATCATTATTATATTTTTATTATTATTATTATTATTAAACTTTTTTTTATTTATTTTATATAACTTAAACTTGCTGAAAAAGTAAATAATATAAAATATATATGAATATACATTTACTTGAATGCGTATGAAAATAATCATTACATTACATTACAACTTTTCTTTCCACGTGTGATATTCCCTTCATGTTTTTTTTTTAATTTTCAATTTATGTATGCTTGTGTGCATTAAAATTTCTTTAATATATAGTCATAACATAACATATTTAAGGAATTTTAAAATTTTACTTATAGGTTATATATTACATGTGACCTATGTAAGTACATTTGATACTGATTAGTTTCACACTCAAACACACAATGAGAAAAAAAAAAGAAGAAAAGATATTTTTTATGTAAATTTGATAAAAGAGACATATAATAGCACTACGCAGGAAAATTTTACTGGATTATTTATGTTACTTTTTAAACTATGAAATAACTGCATTACCCACCACCTAAAAGCGTATGAGTATCTAACTTCTCATTTCATTTGTAGTCGCGTAGCATTCCTTATTCTAAATTTAGGCGTAAGCACCGAAGCCACTTAATTACATCAATTCATTTGACAGTCTGATTTTTTTTAATAGCTCGTCTTCGGATTGCTGAATTTCTTTTTTATAAGAAATCAGGAATCGATTGGACATTGATTCAAATTAATTTTACAATCTGATTGTTCGTATTAAAGTACGAACGGACGAACGAACAATAAACAATGTTCAGTAATTTAGGTTTAGGTGGTGGATTTTAGGGATCCGCTCTAAAGCGATTAATTAATATTACATCTACATGATACGCTACAAAATTCATACATATTTAAAAAAAAAAATAAAATAAGCATTAATTCTTCAAATTTTATTTCCGTAAAGTTTAGAGAAAAATCGAAAGAATTCCGCAATCAAAAGCATATATGTAAAAAAACGATTACGAAGTTACGTTATCATAAGATCTTTGAGGAATGGCGAATTACAAATCGAAAAGTGCAATTTGATAAATCTTTTTTCTTTTTTATTATAGGCTTATGCCTTTGATCGTAGAATTCTTAAATACCAGAAATGCGAAAGCTTTCAAATAATTGATCTAAATAAATCAAACATAGATGGAAATGATTTACAGCAACTTATTAAAATGATTTCGAATAATAGAGTAGAAAATTCAATGTTTGCAAAATTATTAGTTTTATGATGAAATCAATTAGGCATCAACTACAAACATGTAGCGAGATCTAATGTATAATAAAGTAAATAAATTTGCGTTTAAATACTTATTGTAGAGTAAGAAAGGATAAAGAAAAAATCATATCTTAAGTAAGCGTTTTTTAAAATATAATGAAAAGAAAAGTGCTTAAGAAATATACTACTCACTAACGATTATATAAAGAATTGAAAAGAAGAAGCTTGAAAATAAATATAAATATAAAATTGAATTGAAATGTGTTTTAAAAGATTAGTTTTTCAAAAATATTTCATGAATTATTTTTAATATATATATATATGTATATATATATATATATGTATATATGTATATGTATATATATATATATATATATATATATTGATTTTTTTTTTTTTTGAATACATGTTTGATCTAAAATGTTTTGCATTTTTTTCTTCTTTGTTTTCCTTTATGTAATTTAATCTATGACATTTTTTGTTTTTTTGTTTTTAATTACTTCAAATTTAATTTTATTTAATGATGCTTTTTTTTTTTTTTTATAATTATATCAGAGAATAATTATAAGTTTTATAATACTGAGAATTTTTAATTTGGAACATTTTTATACCGGAGTTTTTGGTAACTTCCGTCTGGTCGGCGAGGCCGGTGATTTGTCTGTTGTGGTTTCGGGGTCTGTTGATTATTGTGTTTTGGTAGAGTGGTGGAGCATGTTTTGGGTTTAATAAAGAGAAAAATAAAAAGGAAACAAAGTGAAATAAGAAAATAAATAAATGAAATAACAATAAGAGCAATTAAAAGAAAATAAAAACCGTTTTATTTTTTTTTGTTTTTTAAACGAAACGAAAAATGGAATTTTTGTGAAAAATATTTAATTAATTATTGTTAAATTATTTTTTCTATCTATACGTACAGAAATTCTGTTTTGTTTTTTTTTTTTGCACATATAATTATATAAGTGTTCTTTTAAGATAAATGGAAATAATTTGAACTTACCGGCTATTAAACCCAAGCCAATTGGACCATCACCTGAACGGCGTGGACCTCTATCGTTGCCGCCACTGTTTCCGGGTGGCAAATTTTCATCAAATAAATCACACATTCGAAAATCAGTTGCATGCTCCACCAATAGCTCTACCACATCGCCTGTGTGATCCATTATACTGCAGACTTCCTCAAAACTGCGATCGATCAACGACATGCCATTCCATTCCAAGATCTAAAAGAATAAAAAATAGAATAACAAGATAAGGTATAATTTTAAAGGTATTGTACGTATCAACTTGGCACTAATGCAATAACGGAAAGAGTTTAGTAATTCCAAATCGCTTTGTACAAATATAAACATAACATCGATTCTTGTTGAGTTTTCCATTATACGAGTAAGTAAAATTCCATTATGAAGGTCCAAATCATAAAACTTTTCAAAAAATTTTTTTTCTTGCGTTGGCTATCTCTATGTGATCCCATTAAACAACGTGAATGTGGCTGAAGTCCCTCCCTAAATAGGTAATTTCATTAATAGTCTTGTTATCGCGCAACAGTTATCGGCTAAGAAGTGCTAAGATTTTAAGTATTTATGTTCGACAAAGGATTCTCGAGGCTAGGAAGAAATTTTGTTTTGTATTACTCTACTCTCTACGTTCTTAAGTGTTATAGCTATTGTAGCAACGCAGTAAGATTTTATGGTTCGTTGAAGCAGTATCGACTATGGGAGCTGGTTCGTAATAGGATGTCAATATTCTTAAGGGAATTGACTATTTTAATACATTAACTATTTCACCAGATATTTTCATTCTTTCTAATCTCTTTTTTATATACAATTTAACAATTACATGATTTTCAGCATTTCTTATTTAAAAACATTGCACTAATAAGTTTACTCGAGGTAAAAGTTGCTTCTCTATTTTTTATTTTTATTTGTCTAGCAGTACAGGAGACAGTGCCTATACCTGTGGGCTCGCCTGTACGAACTTTTCAATTGGCTTAGTATTTCATAAACATACTTATGTAAGTATCAATGAATGTGTTGTTCTACCGAAGCGTGTTTAAAACACACATAACCGCATGCTTAAACACTATAGCTGTGAAAAGAAAAACCTTGTTGCATATATTGGCAATAGAAAAGGCAAATTGTTTAGTGTTATAAAGCGATATAAAATTATATAAAGCAATAACACAATTACCTTATCGCCTTGTTGTAAACCATTTTTTTCTGCCGGGCCTCCGGGTACAGTCCAAACAATGTAGGCAAAGAGTCTGCCATCAGCACCCGTTTTACCGCCCACTACTCGCATACCAAAACCGCGTGCTTTTTATGATCAATGCGACGTATTAACGAGGCAAGAGAAAAAGCATGCCGCAGTACGTACAAAGTAACGGTTAATGCAATTTGTGAACCAATGTATACAAAGAGAAATATATATTAAAAAATAAACAAAAAGAGTAGAAAAATAAATTAAATAAAAAAAATTTACGTATATATATATATATATATATATAACTAAAATCACAGTCTATAGCTTAATGAAAAAGTAAAGATTTAAATGAATTTCAAATATAAGTTACAGCACTATTTACTTCTTCCATATGTAAAAGGACGAACTTTCGTATTATATTATAAACATTAATTTATTCTATTCATTCAATACATTATCATATACATATATGCTGTTATTTGTCACTAGCTAACGTTGTCTCTATAATGGTAATATTTTTCTTAGATTTTCCAAAATTATTATGATAGATTATGTCGTTGAACAGATAAATAGACAAACATCATTTTCAGATCAATATTTTTCAAAAGTTGCACATTTGTTGTACTCAATATTTTTAAGTTGTTTTTGTGATTTTAATTTTCTTTGATGTGCATTTGAGTGGATCAATGTCCACTTCAAAAATTTAAAGATCTGACTTTCTGATACTTCTGAATTTTTGAAACTTCGAAACGTCGATATAGTTAGAAAGATTTATTGTGTATGCTGTGTATTTTTAGGTATTATAATCTGAATTGAGTACATAATAGCTGTCTAACTAGAGAAGGAATATCAAAGTACGCTAAGTTTCTTTTTTCAAGTTTTAATAATTATCAAATTGGAAATTAAAACATTTATTTAAGTAAACGTAACTAAATCGATTATTCGTTCTTATGATGAAATTAGTCATATTCTGAGAGAACTAAAGATTGATTCACGATTTATTTTAAAATTAAACTTTTTTGCTTTACTACACATTCTCTCTATACATTTGTTATAAATAAGGTTTCCGTAGGTATTAATGTACGCAACTTAAGTGAATATTCATAAATGAGTTGGTAATCATTAAAGATTATATGTAATGTAAATTATAATTACGGACAAAGGTTTCCAATATTTTCTTTAAGATGAATCTATTTAAACCATTTCATCCTTAAATAGACTGTCTCATCTGAAAACTGACTATTTTTTGTATTAATTAAATTAAATTAAAGATCATATATGTAAATTATAATTACGGACAAAGGTTTCCAATATTTTCTTTAAGATGAATCTATTTAAACCATTTCATCCTTAAATAGACCATCTCATCTGAAAAGTGACTATTTTTTGTATTAATTAAATTAAATTAAAGATCATATATATGCAAATTATAATTACGGACAAAGATAATATTTTTTAAGGAGATAGTAAATTTCCAATGTTTTCTTTAAGATGAATCTATTTAAACAATTTTATCATTAAACATTAAACCATCTCATCTGAAAAGTGACTATTTTTTGTATTATTAATTTTCTGTTTTCCAATCAATATTTTTTCATTTCCGTTATCTCAATGTTATATTGAAGATACTTTCACTTTGGCAAACAAACTGAGGCAAAACTCAAACGACAAGGGACAGCATGAGAGAGAGAAAGTAAATTATTTAATTAAATTGTGGAGCAATTGAAATCGAAGACTGAGGATAAACAAACTAACAACGGAAATTGTAATCTATTAAAACGTGAGAGGATTCCTAGCGTAAAATTTGAAGATAAAAAATAAAAACAAACAAAAAAATTAACAAATAAATAAATAAGTTAAGGTTGAAAAAAAAAATATTAACTGAAAGTAATAGTGATTTATCAAGATTGCGATTTTCTGCCTTTAAGTTTAGATTTTAATAAAATTCAAAAATATTTCATTTTATAATAATTTTTGTAAAGTAAGTAAAACCCAAAGAGAATATATTTTCTAATCAATAGATGATGATTCTTAGCTGGTATAGACATTTTTTTCGCTACCATAGATAAAATATAACATCTGCCAGATTATAGATCTCCGATGTCTGGTGTAATATAATTGTAGATAATTTTCATCTTTTTTTTCTTTTACACAAATGTTTATGGCATTTTTATGAACATGTGTATAAACTATGAAAACCATGAAAATTATATTGAGCACACATTTGATGTTAAATAAAGCTAAGTTTAGTTTGCTAAATGATTTTCGATATTTTATAGCGCCACAAATAGGAATATACCCTGCTAACTATTTTAAAATAAGATAGAGATTATATTTGATTTATGACGAATCTTTCAAGACCACTATGCGTTAATTAAAATATTATAAAAATTTTTTATTATCTATGAATTGTTTGTTTTATTTGAATAATAAATTAAGAAGTGATTTAAGAACACATTTAATGGTTTATGCATTTAATAGTTTATTAAAGCATATAATCCGCACGTTTCCGCACTTTGAATAGAAAGTGATCTTCATTATCTATTAAAAATTAATATATTTATATTTATGTTAAAATCGATTGAAACGCTGACATGCATAGTATATTTGTATTGATTGATTATTGTGGTAATGGTCGCACATTTAAAGACCCCTATAATGTACTACACTGTGGATAAAACGTAATGAGACTGTATTTTCTTAAAATACCGGCACTATGATATCAATATGTGTATTTTTTTAATAAATTGATATGAATATTGTGAACAACTGTTATAAATTTCAGTTTTTTTTTTCATCTGCAGCACGCACTATTCACTAGATTGTTAAGATATTTCCGGGACATGAGCATAAATACAAGATACAAGAGAGTAATTATAAATTTTAAATCATTATCACTCATAAAAGGCATTTCTTTTGGCACTTTAACATACCCTTATTTTTTTCAAAGAAATTCAAAACTTTGGAAAAAGACGAGAAGACACGCGTCACATGTCTAAATAATCTTTTAAAATTGTTTGTACCAACAGTATCTACAAAATCTTTTCGAGTCAATCGATAAATGGCAGGTACAAGGTATTGGTTTTTGATTATATTTTTATCAGTATCAGTGAGTTCGATGGTTTTCTCAAATGAGGTTCGTCTTCGACTACTTCACGATACTCATTAAATGTTTTGTGTCACTTAAAGACTTGAGATCTTGATAAAAATTCATAATCGTAGCATTTTTAATGCATCAGAACAAAAAATTTAATTTTTTTTTTTTTGACAAAATTTGATGATATTTAACAGCTTTTCTCATTTTAAAAATGCTGACAACAAGCTCATTTAAACAAAAAAAAAAAAAAAATGGTACTCTTACTAACCCTCTCGGTATCTCTCATTACTTTTTGTCGACAGTAGTATATTTTGTGGGCGTTTTAAGTACTTCGTTTTGTATCTCTTTGTATCTCTCTGGAGAGTGAAGCATGCTCTGCCATCACGACGTATCAAAGTTGATAAATTCTTTAACAAAAGAAAATATATGAAACTTCTTAATGTTGCCAATATCAAAACTTTGGACGGGAAACACTGTAAAGTCAAATTTTAATAATATACAATTTTTCAGTTCAGTAAAGTAAATGCAACTTAAACATCATATATGCTTAATCTTCAAGCATCTTTTTAGTACGACTTGTTTCCAAATTCGACATTTACAAACTCTTATGACGCAGAACCACAAGTTACTGTCTATTTCACGTCAAAATATTCAGTTGGTTTTTTCAAGGGCCTTGACATATTGGAAACAATTTCGAGTTTGGGTTTTTGTTTAGCTAATTTCATTACTATTGAATCCGATAACAAGCTTCTTCGATTTTTTTGACTATTCTTAACATTAAAAAGAAGAAGATAAGTTTATAACCTAAAAGCCGTTTACCCATAACCATCACAAAGTAGAAAATGTGTCATTGCTAGGAAGAACCGTCTATGAACTTTTACATAAATAAATAACGAGCTTATTGTGCAATGTAAAATTTTAATTACAATTTTAATTACAAATGGGAAAAAACACATCGGCAATAAAATCAATATGTTCGCAAAAAAAAAAAAAACGTACTTTTACACGTGATACCAAAGGATAAAAGCTCATAGCATTTGTCATTGCATCGGAAATCTTATAAACTATTACTAAAATTCTTTACAAACGCAAAAAAAAAGGAATGAAGATAACAACAGCTAGATGGATGGCATGTACGTGAATTTATCCGACAGCAAGTATGCAGATGAACTTAATCTGTTAGAAAGCATTCTAATCTTACTTAAGAAGTAAAAAAAAAAAAAGTAAAATTTAATGAAAACAAGAAAAATGAAACAAAGAAAAAACAAAAACCCAAGCTTTGAACAGACGCTGATGAAAAATTTTAAGCAATCGTTTCGCTTCGTTAATGAATACTACCCATCCGCATAATAAAATAAAAGATTAAGTTAAAATCCAAAATATAATTTTTTTTATACCACTACCAATGAAGGTGAGGGAGGGTATATTTCCTTTTGTCATTTTGTTTGGAAATCCCAGAAGGAAAGTTTGGAGACCCCACCACAAAGTATATATATTCTTGATCAGCATCACATTTAGAATCGATTTCAGCCGAAAGCTTTCCCCGTAATTACAACTATTTAGAGGAATAATTCCATCATAAGTTTTGCTGTTTTTAGTACGGATTTTATGTTCTAATTAAAAAATGTCTTATTGCTGTATCTATAAAATTTTTGTATCCGTCCGAAGGATGGAGATATATTAATTTTTTAGTTTGCTTGCAAAGACCGAGAAGGAAGTTTCAGATTTCTTATAAAATTTGGTATTCTTGTTTAGCATCAAATTTAGAATCGATTTAAGCACGCTCGCCTGTTCGTTTGTGTAACGTCTTCTCCTGGCCGCAAAAATGAAGGTATCGTCTTCAAATTTGGCAGGAACATTGCAAGTGCTTTTACATACGTTGTTATTGAAAGTGAGCTAAATCGACTATAACTCACGCCTACAGTGTAAGTTGAAACACGTCTGGTTTCTCGATGTGTTACACGATATTCAATCAAAATAAAAAATAAATCTCTCACGCCCATGCATTAAAAATTAGTTTTTGCCCCCCCCTTCCTTTAAGATAGAGATGGTGGGTATAAAAGATTCGGCACAGCCGAATATAATTTTTTTGTACTTGTTTGATAACAAAACAAGGAGATTTTGCGTATATTTGTTACTTTTACATTGAAAATGATTTAAGCCCGTCTATATGCACGCCCAAAAGATAACGAATTTAATTAAAGTAAAAATTTTAAAGATTTTTAAAGATGAAAAAAAAAAAATGAAATAAATTACAATATAATTGAAATTGAAATCAAAAAATATTTTTAAAACTGAATTAATTGAAAATTTTTAAATATTACTTTCCTATGCAAGCGCCTATGCAAAATATGTTATATATATATATATATATATATATAGATAATGTAATGCATTCGTCAAAGCAAAAGCTTAAGGTTGTATACACTGTGTGTTGGAATGTGATATAAGGTAGGTAGCTTATCGTAACTCTGTATACTCTGTGGTAACTTATTTGTGTTTATGAATGTTACAAATTGCACGGGAACGTTTCAGGAAAAATGTAAACTAATTTTACTGAAGATAGAATATTATTACGCTGCATAATCAAAATTTAGGCAGAAAAGCTGACAATTTCCTTAGTTATTGAAAAGAAAAACATTTCATTTGGGCATAAACTAAAACTACGTATGATTGATTACACTGCAAGAGTACGCGCTGATATGTGTACTTTTGTGTATGGAAGTGTGTGTGTGTGTGTTTGTGTGAGACAGAGTGTGCGTGTGAGTGCATATATTCAATACTTGAAGAGTCTTGTGCATTGTTAATCCTGCTCAAGAAAAGGGAAAAACAATTTGTTTTGTTATTGTTTGGAAAGAAACTTGAGATCTCTTTACAAAGTTTTCAGGCAAGAAAAGAACTCTCAAGAACTAACAATAAGCTAACTGACTTTTAATTGGGCTAAACGAAAGAGAAAGATTTCTATACACAAAGAAAACTTAAAGGATATATGAATGCTCTTAAAGGAAACAATTAATTTAAGATGTTTCTCTTTTTTCTTTTTACAAAACTCACTGCGATGTGCTTTGTCGGAAGGGTCTTTACGCAAAACGATCCGACGTTTCGATGAACATATAGGTCCCGAGTCTACGTCGTGTATAACAATTTTAATTGCTTCGCCGTCCATAGAGGTTTGACGACGTGGTGCCTCTAAGTCCTCTAAATTAGGACCAGTAAATGCAGCCAATGGTGGTGGTATGGTAGTAGGTATAGCACCACGAGATTGCAAAGCTGCTAAATCAGGTCTGTCTCATATTAATTAAATAAAAGAAGAAAAATTACAATAATTATATTATATTATCTAATAAAGTTTGCAAGAATTTTTCGAATTTTGTATTTTCAACTTACAATTGTGAGCCACGACGTCTTATGCGTCGATCATCGTCTACCGTTAATACAGGGCTACCTTTGTCTGGACTTGGGCTTTCATCATTTTGAAGATCTTCCGAGGCATGCGGTACACGAAACGAAGGTCTTCTTGAACCCGGCAAAGCGATTTGCGTACCCATCGTATTGCCATCACCTGGAGAACGTTGCAATTGTGTAGCTTGTGTAGCAGCTTGTAAAGTTCCAGGAGCAAAAACATCGTATGCAGACTTTCTATAAATGCAAATAATTATAAAAAATAGCGGTGAACTCTCGTATCACCTTTATCATAACTAATGTAGGTCTAAGAACTAAATTTTTCAATAAGAGATATCTTAGTCTACGACCATAATATTATCTGTAGGACTTAAACGCTTAGCAGCTTGAACTGTTACATAAAATTATGCTCAGCTGGTTGATATAACAGAAATCGGATGTCGTTGTCATTTTCGTCAAAATCTCTAACCGAGGAAAAAATATTCGTAACTTTACCTTCGAGGCATATTGGGTAAACCAAGGCCTGTATCTGCCATAGCGACACCAACTCCTCCGCCACCTACACTAGTATTTCCATCATCATCGTAACTGTGTTGGCGAGCCACACGAGAAGCTCTGCGTGATGCCATACGAGATAATGGTGGCCCAAAGCTGAGCTCATCCTGACGTGGTGGACTCGATGAACGGCTAGGTGCCGTACTTTGGCCACCTTTACGCCAGTCCATATCACCGCCGGGTGTTTTGTTACCTTTTAACTGAAACGAAAAATTTACAAGTATTTTATTACTACCTTCATTTCTTGCGATAACGTACTCGTTCTAGTTCTTTAAGCGACGCAGGCGATACGTCTGAATGACGTCTCAATTCAGGACTACGCGGTGGTGCAAGAGCTCCGCCATTTGATGGCGCCAAGTTCTGTGTGGAACAGCCTAGTTTGGCGTCTGAGTGACGTCGTTGGAGAGCCTCCAATACCGGAACATCCAACATTGAATCAGTCGAGTCTTGTGGTATGCAAACTCGTGAAGCCATTTTTCGCCTGCACACACTGCAACGCCACATACTCTGGAAAGGAAGAAGTAAAATTTATAAACTGACTCAACTTCTCTAAATTAACTTAATATTAACATTTTGCTTATTTGTCAACGTCGTTAAATTTGAATATTTCCTGTTAACTCATCGACTAAACGTGTATTTCCAAACATTCAATTACATTAACATTCTTATCAATTTCCTTTGAATTTTCTTTTGAATATAAATTGAAGAGATAAAACTATTCCTACAAATTCGTGTCTTCCTTTTGCTGATGCTTTCAATACTTCAAATATTATTATTTATGAAATTTGTAGAGAGGTGAGAGAATTTTTCGAAATAAATATACAACAAGGAAGACAATTATATTTGGCTGTGCCGAATTTATAATACGCACCACGTTTATCTTAAAGAAATTCTAAATTTTAATGGGTGGGCGTGGCAGATTTTTTTTATTTTTATAGAATATCATGGAGCATAGCCAGCCATGAAATATCATGGAAAACAGCGAGAGCAAAACAGCGAGAAAGCAGATGTGCTATCAGCTTATACTGTAGGCGTGCTCCATTTAGCGCATTTTCAATAGCAACGTATGTGAAAGAACTTCTAATGGCTTTGCCAAATTTGAAACCGATATCTTTTTTTTTTGCGATCAGGAGACAGACATTACATAGACGGACAGACGGGCAGACGAACATGCTTAAATCGATTTTAAATTTGATGCTGATCAAGAATATATATATTTTGTGGGTTCTCCGAAGTTTCCTTTTGGTAGTTACAAACAACGAGATGACAAAATGAAATATACCCTCAGCTTTGGTGGTCGGTATAAAAATAGTTACTACAAGGTAGCGGGGTGTCTCCGCTTTCTGGTTAAAAAACGGCGATTTGCCTGATTTGGATTTGAATTTCTTGAATTTAAGTTCATTCAAATAGGAAAGTGGATTTTTCCTTCTGCGATAACCTTGAGACTTGACTGTAAGATAATTTAGTTGACAACTTTCATTGGATTGGTTTTTTTTTTTTTATATTTTTTGTAAAATATTTTATTTTATAAAATATTGCTTATCTCTTAAATCATAGTCATAAATTATAAGCCAAAAAAAAAAGACTAACGGCGAACCCTTAACACTTCCCCTAAAACAGGTAATTTACACGTTTACTTGTAGTCAATTCCTTATGTTGTTACCTAGAATATTACCAGTAATTGCTTATGAGCCCATGATCGAATGGACAAAAATTCTGGGAGAGTGCAGAGAATCCTAATGCGTAATTTTCTAGATTAAACTAAATGTATTTGAAACTAAATTGGCTTAACTTCGTTGATGAACGGGATACGATGTCAAATATATTGATAAAGATCTTATCAAAAAAATTTAAAGTACTTATGGATAAATATCGGCAAATTTTACATAATTCGAATCTAATTCGAGCGCGTAGGTATTGCGCTCTTATAATTTTCTTGCTTATAATTACAATCTGTTAAGTGCATCATTTCGTTATAGAGAACGTTTTTGTTATGGTTCCGTGGAGAAAAATATGTTCTCTTCTAAAAAAAAAAAAAAAAATAATTCGTTAAAGCTAACATGTCACAATTATTTACGATCTTCGACTAAATAACATTGAACAGATTAATTTATATGCCAACATTTGCCGATCAAAGCCGAACCCTTCGTATCGATGATTTAATGAGTTAAAGTGTGACCACCTTAAATCACTCTCTTCCTTACGAAACATCGATATCGTACATAAACTGGGAAAAACAAAATAATTATGTTATTTAATTTAGGATTCACGTGAATAACTAAGCACCTCTGCGGCTAAGATTGCTTCAGCCTTGAATGATCATTTAATTGTGCAAGCGATTGAAAATTGCTTATTATGTTCTAAATACATAATTGTCGTGCGCGCATTGAAGATTTATGTATATGAGGTCGGAAATAAATAGAAATCGATTGTATAAGTTTTCGAGACCAACCATAGTTCAACCGACCTCATTTGCACTAATCACTTTTTTTTTTTTTAAACTTGATACGGCTAACACGTAATGTGTAACTATTTTCAGTCGGTTCTGATTGATATGCACATATCTAATTCCCAAAGAGAAAAAGGAAGACAAGTTTATACATGATTCAAAATGATTTTCTATGATGATTATGACACAACTTAATGTAGGCAAATTCAATTCAATTATTGAATTAACAAAATGGCGATTTAATGAGCTACTCATTAAGCAATCTTTATTTCGCTTTGTTTCGTTTCGTTTTTGTATTCGTTGATCGGATTCCCACACTTGAATAAAAATACTTAAACCCCGAAGGTAGCGGCGTTACATGCTTTCAATACATATGTATATTATTTTTGGCGATGTCTGGTTCGTTAGCAAGCAAAGTCTTGCTTATATTAGCAGCAAACTTTGTATTTATTTATTTATATATTTATATATCAATTCCTATTTGTTTATGTTTAAGTCTACATTTAAGATCAACTAATTATATTTTTCTTATTAAACTCTATATATGTATATTTATACTCATAAAAAAGTTTAAAGTTCTCTTTGTAGATTTTAATCGATTTTCATTTTTTATTAAATACGATTCTACTACACATACTTTGCATAAATATACGCGTACAAGCATTTAGTTGTGAATTTTTATGCATGCAGGTGGATGTGCACACATCTTTTTTTATATTTATTTAGATGATATCCACTCTTACAGATATATAAGAATAAATTTAAATGTTTGCATTTCAACAAATTGAGTTCGTGCTATTTGCTCTTTTGGTTTTGTTTGTGTTTTTCCTTTTTTTTTTTTTTTGAAAATAAGAAAACAATATGCATGAGTAAATGAAACTACTGCCGAATTGGGGAAAATAAGATCCGTTATATGATTGAAATAAGTCGGTGTTGTTTTAAGAGAGCACTTTGTTAAATATTAATTGCGAAAAATCGTTAACAGGACGTCTCCCTTAGTCGCAAAAATGCTCACTTGTCATGCAACCTTTGTAAAATTAATCGACCGAATTAAATTTTCTCTGTGAAGAACTTATAGCCCACACACACACACATTTATTTAGTTGCAAATCCTTATTATTATCTTAACAGTGTGTATGTGTTCTGCTATTTAGTGCTATCAACAGAGAGTAAGCTCTCTCTCTCTCTCTCTCTCTGTCTCTTTTTACGTAGATCTTCTTTATTATAATTTATATCATTTATATTAGACCGACTTTAAGAAGTTTGCGTTAAATTTAATTGTTGTATAATGAAAATATGTTTCAAAATCTCATTTAATTTGTAAAAATTTAATCTTGTCTGTTGCACTTCCTATTTTAGTAATCAAAAAGCAAAAAAAAAAAAAAAACTTGTATTTAATTTGAACTCAAAATTATTTTAGTTTCGTTATCGTAAATGAAATGTGTTCAATAATTTACGATGATTAGAATTCAAAATACTTTGGCATTTATCTGTATGACCCTCCGTGAGATGCAACAATAGGGGACAATAAACAAAAATGCTTTATTTGAAATTGTGCACATTGTGAATAATCACGGGACCCATGGGATATATTTGAATCAAAATAAACAAAAGATTGCTTTAAATATTAAAGATTCTATTTTAACTGAATGACATTAAGACATATTGTCACTCCAGAGAAGACACAACAAAAAAAAAAGAGAAGTGAGTTACAATTTCTTAATTCTTTTTTTCTTTTTTCTACGATTCACTATTATGTTCTACATATATATATAAGTACGTAATTTGCTAATCACGTATATGCTTCCTTATGATCTTTAGTGTAAAAAATATAGTTACGGCTTAGCCTTTGAGCTGATTTTTATTTTAGAAATGTTATTAAGAGAAATGTTGAAATAAACTTGAACGTCCTAAAGAAAATTTGAAACTTGTAATCTAAGTTTAAATGGGAAATTTTAAATATGGTTCGAGAATTCAATCACCCGAGCATAGGCATAGAGGCGTATTACAATTCTTCTGAGGTCGCCCGTTAACTTAGTAAGTATCAAGGATATAATTGAGAAGATGAGAAAAATTTTAAACATAATCTTGTTATGCCCGTTGAAGTGTTGTTGTAAGCCAATAACATGATTTAAAGAAAAAGCATTTCTTCGAAAGTAAAATATGAAATTTAAACTCATATTCCTGAAAACTGCGTTTTTCTATCCGGCTGCACCAACGAGTTCTTTGATTTTTATCGATTGTCTGACATAAAGGGGGATTTTTTCTTTCATTTATCCACGTTATACAGTCGAATTTGAAGAGTTTTTTTTTTTTTTTTTTGAAGATTTTTAGCAAATTGATACTATAATGACTAAAAGTTTACTTCTCGAAAAAATCTCAATCTCAATCCCACTAGGCATTGAAACATGTTGTTAGAAAACTTTTAGTTTTCTTTTCTAGATGAGAAATTACAAGCTGTAGTGGTACGAGAATTTAGGTTAAGCAAAAAAAAAAAAAAAATCATTGTTTTTCGAAAGCCGCCGTCAAACTAGGAAGATATTTTACAATTTCTTTGCCTTCAATTAATATTATTTGATAAAAATATATCGTCATAAGTGACAAAAGTGTACTTCGTCCAAGAAATACTTTTTCATAAATATCATCTGGTAATAATATTATTATTAGCCAACCTATAGACATTTTGCGCTAAAATGAACTATCAGTTCAAACCCTTCGTATAGAAACTTACCGCATCTTCATTTTCTTCGAGTTTACTATAGCTGGCACAATCTTCGCATACACGCTGCTGGCATTCAAAGCAGGTTTTGTGATAATCGTCGGGCTTGAAAGATTTTAAACATACACGACAAGCTCCCGCACGACGTCCAGGTTCATTTTGTGTTTTCCCAGCGTTTGTTGTGCCATTACTATTATTGTTATTATAATTTTGATTTGTAGAAGCATCCTGTTGCTGAGACTGTTGCTGTGTGTGATAACCACTATAAGTGCTGTCAGCATCAGTAGGTATTAATGATGGTCTCGGTGACATTTTATTTACTGCATATGTTTGAAGGAAAAAAAAAACAAGAAACAAAAAAACAACAACAACAAAAATGAGATAAAACATTTATTTAATAATAAAAACAAAAATTATTTATATATGTGTACGTTTATCCGCTAGCATAATGCCAAATGTTCAGGAAAACCTTTTTAAATTTTGTTTTATTGTATAGACTGACATTTACTTAAGATTTGTAGTTGATGATTTTAAACTAATTTCAAATGGCTTCTATGTGTGTGATGGCTTTGTATGTGCATAGTTATATTAGTAATCTTACTTACTTATAGACTTCGTAATGTATACATACATATATACGCGATTCGAGTAAAATTCTTATTAAAAATATTTTCTTTTGTACTTTTCTTCTAATTTTAATTAGATCGGAATTCTTGTAAAAAATATTCTAAAATCATTATATAAATGTTATGATATTTTCAAGTTTCTTGATTTCTCGATTGCTTTAGCTATTGAGAGAAGTTTTTATGTTAAATCGTGTCTCTTTTTCATCATATTTGATCTCCCAACGTAGAGTACGAGAGACTTTAAATTTTTATTTTAACTGTTTCCAATCATAGCAAAGTAATGTGTGAACACACACACACACACATATATATATATATATATCGGAATGGACGAACTAGGTCAAGTTCACTCAGCTTCCAACGGTGATGAAGAGGAATAATAAAAAAAAAAAAGTTACAATGATTCTAGAGATAGTGGTGAGTACGAAAATTTATTTCCCAGTCCGAAATGATTAAATTTATGATAAACTATTTTTCTTACATACATTTTTACCATGTTCATATGGCTATCTATACAAACATTTTGTAAATTTTCACACCAAGTTTCCTTAAGTGAAAAGTTTTTATATTGAAATATTGAGAGGAGAAAGAACTCGGAAGACCGGGGAAGAGGGGTTAGGAGATCCTCGTGCGAAAAAGCCATTAAAGGTAACAAAAATACTAAAATTATAGAAAAGGATTGTTGAAGCACACATTAGTTTAAGTGGAAAATTTTAAATGTTCGTTACCTCCGAGAGACTCACACATACCTGTGCGTTGAATATGAAAATGCATATTCACTTGAAACCTTTAAGCATCTGAGTATAAAAGTAAACACAAGCATACACACATACGCAAGGCTGCCACTAAAATCTTTTTTCTTTTTTTTTTTCTTTTTTTTTTTTTACTTTAAGATAAAAGTTAAAAACATAGCAGAGCTGACAGTGCCAATGATTCTCCTTTTTGTTACACACCACGTCTAAGGGATATATAAATTTTAATACAACATTTGTATTGTCGAGATGGCCGACATTAGCAACTGCAGTAGCGGCATATGAAAAAAATTGTTCGGATTTTTATAAAAACAATTTATTAGCTCTTAACACCATAAGGAACAATATTTTATGTGGAGCACTTTGACACATATATATATTTGGCCAATGTTTCCGGTCGCCAAGAGATGTTGTACAAAAAAAATGCCACAATTATTAAACTTGTGTTGTTGGTCGTATAACTTTAGAATGAAATATGCACAGTACTTGAACGTGAACTTTCTCTACAGCTTAGCCATATAGTCGTTCCTAGTTCAATTCTAAATACAGGGATTTAATTAAACTACAAAAGTTTTATTTAAATATCCGATATTATTGGTAAATAATATATATATAATCCGAATATTCCTATACAAGTAAAATATAATACATTTAGCTTTGTCTTGGCCATCACTTGAATTTTTGATGCCCAATTGCGTTTTTACTATATATATTCTTCTCGCTGGGATCACGTTGCATTTTCATTATTGGATGGAAGCAAAAATTACGATAAATGAATTTTCCCTCAATCAATTTCTTATAAATAATTTTATAAATTTTATAATAATTTTCAACTGTGAATCATGGCAACATGGCAAATACAATAATTCGATTTCTCAAGGTCATCAAACTCCTTCGACGATCGGCGAGATGTTAAATACGTCAAATGAACGATCAACACTAATACAATACAATGTCGTTCTTTGTTTTTAAAGGAAAAAGTTCATCTTGTTAAAGTAGTTTTTAAACTGATTTTTTTTTCTATTGATATTTTTACAAAGTATTGATTGTTTCGATAAAACGCAAATTAAAGCAAAATGATTAGTCGGTCAATTTTGTAGATTTCTGTCTTTTTTTTTTTCTTTTTTTTTTAAATATTTTTCGTTATACTTTTGCTTAATAAATATACTTTTCGAATGTAAAGCATTTACTTAACACATAAAAAATTAAAAAATTATGGTTACTCTTAGACAAGGCAGATAGACTGAAAATTATTTAAAATTTACACTTAGCAACTGTTCGCCCAAAATGTGTTTGTATGTAGCGCAATTTTGTGTTGCCTTTTTAACTACGTGCCATACTTTCCGTAGGTAGTAAGTATTGGTGTCACTTTATGTGGCTTGCCGCGTGGAATGTCAAGTGTACATAAACCTAACAAGCACAAATGTGTACAGGCCTGTGTACAGGGTGTGGATACATCACGATATTTATACGTATATATTAGAATAGATAGCTCTACTTAGTGGTACATATGGTTGTCTTTATCTACTTGACTGTTAAGGAAGATACCAAACGTTAACACAGGCAGGTACTTTAACAATTTCTTTTCATATATATGCACTTCCCGTATCACAAGAGTGTCTTTCCTCAGAGCATAGACGACGACGTGTTCGAGCTTACGTTATCTTTTCTTAAAATTACTTAAGTTTGTCTAACAGCAATTTTGCTCTTCGAGTTTTTACATTTTGCTTTCTTCTTCCTTGAGATATTCTAAAAGTATAGTAATTTAGTGTGTCAAGTCAGGTAATGAATATCTCTGACATATTTCATCGTTATGCATACATTATAACAGCACGTTGAGTAATAACAAAAGAAAAGAACCGCATCACATGACAGTTTGTATTTCTTCTTCTGCCTTAGTATTCTGGCCATGGAAAGCATAATGACTGCGGTTTGCTTAACAGTGATGCAGTTTCTCATTTTTTTTTTTTCGCCGTAAAGGAAAAAGCTGAGCTTAAAGGGTAATTATAATTAAATGCTCTTTTTTTTTTTTTTTTTTTTTTTAAATAAAATTAAATCAAGTAACACTCGAATGAATGTTTAAAGATATTAAGCCAAAATTGTAATCCAAAGAAAATTTAAATATTTCGATAAAGAATTTTTTTACTTCGCCTAATTATTTGCTTTTAATTTGATCTTATATTTAGAAATCCATGGAAATGGGGTCTTATTGCTTATAATTATGTAATGATTCCTTTAAAATGGGTTAATAATCATTATTATTATTATTATTATTATTATGAATAGAATGTACCTCTGTCCTGCGCCGTTAGTAGTGATGTTGATAAAGTTTGCTTTAGCTTGCCGAATGTGCCGCCAGTATCAGGTGCGGTTTGCGTGGAGGCAGTCTCATCAGTAGCTACCATCTATAAAATCACATGAAAATATTGATAAACATAAAGATTGATGTGTAAGCTGCAATTAAGCATTTATGATTCAATCATTTTGAATCCATATTCAATTCATTCGATACTTAATTTCAAAATATAATTATACATTTCTGTATGATTCAAACCAGAAGAAAATTATAAAACATTTATTTATATCAGAGGGAGAGAGTTTTAAAGATATCCATCAACTTATACACAAATATTTCTAGATCTCCTAATGTAACGATCCACATTGTTATCATTTGTATATAACTTAATAACAATATGAAAAGTTCTTAATTGATTTTGTTAATGGCGAGCGTGTCAATTAATCTTTAGGAGTCATTTTTACAAGGTCTTTGAGATATGCGTGTAAAATTTAGAAATGCGGGTAGTGTATGTTGCAGATTATAATTAATTGATTTTTTTTTTCAAATTCCCAAAGAATTTCTAATTTGACTACACCTACTTTTGCCCCAAACGCTTTATGACTTCAATTAATGTCTCTGTGTTTTCTGTATGTTATAAATTGTAGTCTTTTCCATGTGGTCAGCGAATCATATTCGTTTCTAAACTAAATTTGTGGATGTCAATCAAAAGTTGACGTTTCAACGAGTCAACGTTTCAACAAAAAAAAGCACGTTTTTCAACTGTATAGTAGCTCTGGAATCTTTGATGTCTGATTGTTGGTGTTGTAAAAAATGGAAAGTATTTACGATGACTTCATGCCCCAGTTTGTGGTTACAAAAACCAAAGAATTTTCAAATTCAATATGAGAACATTTCTTTCTGTTTTTGAGGTTAAAGTACTTAAAGTCAAGGATAAATCAAGAAGGGTATGCTTTCAACTACAGATTTTAAAATTGGAACTGTACTAACTTATAGCAATTTAGCAACAACTAAAAATGTCAAGACACATAAAAACGCAGAAACTCAAACTGCAAAAAAAAAAAAAAAGAAAAAAAAAAGAAAAATAAATGAGAACGACAACTGAAGTTAATAAAATTACCAACTTTTCTCAGCAACTCAGTTCGCTTAAAGGCTTAAAAAATCCGACAGAAACAGTTGCTCAATTTGTTATCGAAATAGTAGCAAATTCGAGTATAAAAAAAAAAATGTTCAGCATAAAAAGCATTAAGAAACGGTGCATCTATCTCAGTTATTATTAAATAGTTTTACTAGAACCGATGTTCAACGAAGCTGTGCTCTCCCGTCCGTCTGCTATCGTAAAAACTGTTCTTTATTAAGAAAAAAGGAAAAAATGAAAATAAAAATTTAATTTCGCAATGATACTAGAAATGCTTTTTTCCAAATTTCCGTCTCCTTAAACGGTTGGTAACGCAATGAGCGCTGTAAATTAGTTTATGATGGAATATTGATTATTGATAGCACATATTTGCGTGCCAGCAATATTTAGAAAGACTTGTTTGTTGTTGTTGTTCTTGTTCATAAAGTTTTAATCAATTTTATCACGCGATTAAAAAATGTCAGAAGCAAAAAATGAATTCATTTTCAACTTAATTATTATACTTAAATTGAAAAAAATGAGTTTTAACAATTTTCTTTGACCGTAAAATTTTCAAAATCTATTTTCTATCTATTACAGATATATAGATATCAAAATTAAATAAATTATTTTTTATTATTGTTTTTATTATTATTGTTACATCTTATTTTCCTATTACATTAAGAGTTTTTGAAAATTGTCTTAAAATTTACATCAAACAAAAGCTAACAAAATAGTGAAAAAAAAAAAAAAAAAAACAGAGGAGGATACATATAATGTCGTTTAATGAAAAAGATTGTTTGGACAACCTTACATATAACGAGAAGATGTTAAATAAATAAGTTTGGAAAATGTAAAAGTTACGAATGTCTAAGATTTTAAGTTTCTTGATGTCGCTTCAGAGAATCTATCACAATATTGGTAGAGTGAAAAGGCCAGACTTTTCGATACGAAAGTTCAAATTTCATGATCGTAATTTTTCCAAAATTTTTTTCTATATCTAATCTAAAATTAAGTTTCTTTAGCAACGAATATTTGAAAATATTTTATAATTTTTTTAAAGGAGATATTTCGGAGATTTACTAAAAGGTAATATTATGGCTTGCGTTCTGAATTCATTTGATTGATTTGAATTGCATTATTTTAAATATCGCATCTTGACACGCAAATAAACGAGATGTCATCTCCGTGTAAAGTTCAGTCAACTATGTTTTAGGAATATTAAACACGCGCAAAGTAAATCGTATACAAACTGGACGAAGCTTTGCGTCAGGGTAACAGAAACGATTTTTCCAGTAGATGACATATTGTTCACGTTAAGGATAAAAAAAACGACTAAGAAAAAAAGTTTTTTAATATTTCGGAAAATGGTAACCAAAGAAATGCATATTATAAACGAATCGATTAGGCTAAAATGAGTAAAACGCTTTTTTATTATCCAGAAAAATAATCCCTTTATTATAGTGATGTAAACTATTATATTGAATTATATTAACAGTAACGGGTGGACTGTGGAATACTCTGCGAAATTTTTAATTATCCTTTTCACAAAGTATTAATGTCTAATTAATATGAGTGCTTTTTCAGGATAATCCATTGTCCAATCTATGCTTATAGCTATTATGATATATCACAATAGTTTGAGATCATTTCCGTTTTTATAAGAGTTTGGAAACTTACTGCCCATTAATGAGTCATTAAATATTTTTGTAAGAATCTCAAACATGATATGGGGCATATGGGGCATATGTTTCAAAATAATATCATTAATATATATGCAAAAACAGTTAATCGATATATTTTTGAATTATTCTCGTATCGTATTTCAACATTTGCAAATTCTTAATTATTCTATGTTCAAAATTTGTAAAAACCTTTTTTAGATCTTAACAGAGATTCAATTCAAACTTAACTCTACCTGTTCAAGTTATTTCAGCTGTCTTCGTTTCGCTTTTTGCTCATGTGCATTGTATCCAATATAATCAAAATCTATTGTTTTTTTTTTCTTCAAAATTGATGATAATGTAAGAAGAATGGCAACTAAAGGTCTTCTAAAAACTTTTATTGCTGCATTTTATAGTCATTAAGGGGAGCATAACCAACATAATAAAATAATTCATTAACAAATAAAGCCTAACCATCTTACTTTTTTAGATCGTATTAAAATTATTAATAAGAAAAAATAAGATAACATATCTTAAGGCTGATTTTATTTCAAAGTTTCGTAGCATACAATGTGACGTTTATGTATTAAAGGATTTTCTATGATAGAAACACGCACGCACATTCACGCACGCAGAGAGAGAGAGAGAGAAAGAGAGAGAGAGAGAGAGAGAGAGAGAGAGAGAGAGAGAAAGAGAAAGAGAAGGAAGGGAACAACATTTTATTTGACATTTTTCTATTTTGAATTTTGTTAGATGCTGTCAGCGTTGAAGAAGTTTACAAAGAAAGTGTCAGTTATTTTAACATTTTAACGTTCCATTACTTTTAACTACAGCTGCAAGAATTTCAAATATGTCTGCTTATTTTTCAGATTAAGGCTAACGTGATATTTATATTTCAACGTCAAGTGTGTGTTTATGTAGTAATCAAAATATAGATTTTGCATAATTTCACAAGCTTTTTGCAGGTGAAGTGGCTTATGATAAATAAGTAACTTTTTTGCATGAGAATTTTCTTTCTAGACTTTTCATTACAAAAACAAAACTCAATACAGTTACGTCCCTCTATTTTTGTGATTATTGGTCTGGGGTATTGTACCCATAAAAATTGAATTGGATATATATAGATTTTGTTATTTTAAGCAAATATGGTAAACACCTGAGAATGCAGAAAATTAAATAAGAAATTTAATAGAGAATTTTAAAATTATTAATATTAAAAAAAAGGTTCAAGTCAAAATGTTGCCTTAATTATGTTGCTCTATATATTATATTAGTTACTATTTACGTTGTAGAAATAAAGCAATATAGCGCAGGAAGTAATTTCTGCACAACCATAAATTATTATTTCCCTCAGGACATGATTTCTCAAAGTTTGATTTTAATATATATATTCTACTTAATTTGATTTCTTGTGTTGCGTATACTTAAAGGCAAGCATTGATGTCACGATACTTTTATTTATAGCTTTCTGTTTTTTTTTTTTTTTTTTTTTTTTAAAGCAACAAAGTGAAGTCAAACGTTATTTATGCCAATATAATGTTAGTTTTTCTTCTATTTTTTTTTTTTTTTTTTCTGAAGTCTGAAGTAAGTGCAAAGGAAATTTTTAAGGAAATTTAAAATGTCGTCAAGTTCAAATTTCCGATAATTCAAATATAATTTAACGATTTTCTTAATGCATATTTTTAAATTATGTTATCAAGTTGTTAAAGCTGAATTTAAATTCAATTGCAATTTTACAGTAATAATTCAATGGATTATCAGAGTACATTGTAAGAAAGTAAATTATAATCACATTATTATCATTGCATTTCTCTACTGAATTATATTAATTTTAATATCATTATTATAGTTATTTATATTTTTACGTAGAACAAATGCGTCCATTATTCGCATGCAATACAAAAATCGAATTACAAATTATCTTTATGTATAAATACAACAAAAATTGGCATTCGATTTACTCTCTCTCTCTTCAGTTCTGCTCTTTTGGTAAGCCTTCTGTATATCTATTATCATCTCTTTTTTTTTACTCTTTATACTCGCTACATCACTTGTGATGAAGGATATATGAAGTTTGTATAGACTTATATATATATATTATATATATATATGTACTTATAAATCCACATTTTATTATACCGATTCTTTCAGAATTATTTCCTGAATCAATTTAAGCTTATCTACTCGTTCGTCTATCTATCTGTCTGCTGATGTCTGTCCATGTATATCCCTGTTCGATTTAAAGGTGGTAAATTTTTGAGATATTTTGGCGAAACTACGTACACTAACGTGTTTTGACCTAAAGACGAACGCTATTGAAAATTACTTCAATTGGATCAAGTTTACGGCCACTACCCACTACCATATAACGCCCAAATCGTATAATTCTTTATATGAAAACAAGTATTATTGTTTCGAATATTTCTCGACCAAAAATCGATGAAATCTAGCATTTTGGAGTAGATAATAAATTTGAAAAACTTCAGATGTCACCTTTTATTGAATCACTTTTTTTGAAAACTAAGCTAAGTTTTTATGACGAAAAAGTCTAGTTTTTAGTATTTTATAATGGAAATGAATCCTTAATAATAATTTGACATGAAAATTAACTGCACCAGATTTCCGATCACGTAAGTCTATTTTTTGCGCAACACCATTTAATGAACGGGCTTGGTCAGTTCTAATATTTTTCTTTATTTTTTTTTTTTTTTAATTTTTTTTGTAATATATTTATATAGAAAAACACACATAAGAAGTTATAAACCAGAAATCTAATGAATTAGTTAACTAAGCTTTGCAAAAAAACCTTTTAACTAAAATCTGTATAGATATGTACGTCTGATCCATGCTATTCGGTTCTAAAATCAGATATATATATTACCATACATTTACCAGTTTTCAGCACCAACTCTATGAATTAGTATTAGGAAAAAGTCATTAAATATTTTTGATGATATTTTAGTTTGACTTTCATATTATTTGTGAATAAACTTTCACATAATAAATATAAATGATAATGTCAATAATAAACGTTAAAAGCATACGCCGTAGAGAATATATCATGAAATCACTTCGAATTCGAATTGCAAAATGCACTTTGATGTGATGTAGGTGTCTTCGTCGTGCATTCTTCATGAATTTACGTATGATTAATATCTCTGCCTGAATACTGCATGAATACAAATTAAATTTGATTCTACATCGATAATAATTTGCAGAAATATTGCAATATCTATTAATAGAGAATAATTCAAAGAAAATGTTCTCCTCTTATGTCCTATATACTAGTGCGTGTTAATTATTGCTTTGAAATCAAATTTTTATTTGCCTATATATATGTCTGTATAATTTCGAACAAAATTATAACAAAATACAGCAGCTTCGGTGTACTCGGTTTTTGACATAATAATATGTGCTAAGAACCACGTAAAAGATATGAAAAATCTCTATTATTTGTTTATATCAAGTCTCATAGTGGATCTATTATGTATAGATTTTAATTTTTTTTCTTCTTTTTCTGCCTGCCAAAAAAAAAGTTAAGAAAGTACTTATATTTTATAAAAACCATAAATTAATAATATCTAGATACACTTAAGAAATAAAATAATAAAAACAAGATAAAAATGCTTTAAATGTTTGCGATGAAATACTCTCCCCTTAGGGCTACTATTATAAAAGAAGTTAAAACAATTTTTATTATTTATATCAATATTTGCCTTACAATTATCAAGTAATAATTTTAGTTAATGAATTGAATCTTAATTCAAAATGTATTTAAATCGTCGAACAAAAAAAAAAGAATTCAGAATTCATTTTAGGATGATGATACGTTCGTTTCGTTTTTTAACTTACCTTCTTCATAAAAGTCATTACATTTGTCGGCAACATTTTATATTTTATATGTAACTTGATAATTATTTAAAAGAAATGTGAATGCGGAATGTATCAAGATTTTAAATATATAAATCAGCTTACGTGGTATTAAGGTTAATAAATTTTCATTATATTTTCTCTCTTCTATTGTTTTTTTATGCACTTTTTCAAAAAATTTGTTTAATGGTTACGTGTTCGGGTTAAAGACTTAAATAACAGAAAAAGAATGATCTCCTTTATGCAATTGTCATACATTGATTTGTGAAATAAATTAGAAATGATTTAAATTAATTGCACGTTTAAGTAACGTATTAACTGACCGTGAATCGTAAAAATGAATCCATTATGTTGATAATAATTTATTCCTTTTCAATATGTAATTTTTTGTTAATTGATTTTAACGTTTTTAACCATTTTGCTTCTGTTGCTTTTGTTGGTGGTACTATTTATTTTTGTGGTGTTCGCAGTCAATGATTACGACCATCGTATGAAAATAATTTTTTTAACGGGTTACCTGCAAAAGTAAAACATTACATATTATTAGTAAATGAAGCAATTAAATCGAAAATTGATTTTCATCTTTCTTTTTTTTTTTTTTTTTTTTTTTTTTTTTAAAAATTTTTTTTTTAAAAAAAATGGAAAAATTTTTTTTTTTTTTTTTTTTTTTTTTTTTTTTTTTTTTTTTTGTATATAAAATTTTTTTTTATAAACAATTGAAAACATTTGTTTTTTTTTTTTTTTTTAAAAAAAAGATTAAGCCAAACTTCAAAAACTATATAAAGAATATTCTCATCCATTCTAACTAATAGATTTTTGTATGTATTTCAATCAGCGACATCTGTTGATGGAAATGTTAAAATAATGTGAAGTATTGAGGTATGTAACGATTAAATCTGATGATATTTCTTTGTATAAAATAAAATTTTTATATTTAATATTATTGAGTTCTTTAGTATATATAGACGATAATCATGGAATGCTTAAAATTGCATTTTCGATGTTCATTATTTTTGCTGTTGGATTTGAAAAAATCTGCTGCCGAAATCTATCAAATACTTTTGGAAGCTTATGATGATGCTCATACATCATATCTCAATTGTTAATTTTGATTTCAAGGATTTAAAGGTGGGTAATGTTTTGAGATTAATGCAAAAAACTGCTTGGAGGATTAAAAAAAAATTTGCAAGCATTAAATTGCAAGACCTATTGAACGAAAAAATTGCGTTTTTGCTCATTACTCATAAATCACATATCAGGTAGATGTATATAAATATTGCGCTATCCCGTAGTATCTATGCAAAAACGGAAAGAATCGACTACATCTCTACATACGCCATAACACAGTGTTGAGTATTAAATTTTTTTTTGTAAAAAGGTTTCTTACATCAAGAAAAATGCTTCAGATACCCTATAAAGTGTATAATCTTTTAATCAGTATTAAATTCAAAATCCACCTAAACGTGTCCGTTTGCCTATCTTTCTATCTTTCCGCTTGCTTACTTGTGAAATGTTGTTGGTGTAATCATTTTCCCCTTCGCAAAATTAAAGATCCTTGAATCAAATTTGGTAAAAATCCCGTCTCTGGGCCAAATCGGTTAAAGGACACACGTACAGTATAATATAAATTGAAGAAACGAAACCTTTTTGGTGTGTTTTGCTCACTACTGACTAAAGAACATCATAAAAATTTCAACGGTATTCCATAAAAATGAAGAAAATCTGCCACGCCTATCCAATATTATAAAGTATCGAAATTTAGTTTTTTCTACCTATTTTTTAAAATAAAATTTGTAGGTTTAAAAGATTCGAAACAACCGAATATAGTTTTCTTGCTGGGTTTTTGTGCTCTTTTTTTTTGGACTTTGCTGGGCCTTTAAAACGTTCAATTTAAAACGTAAAAGTTCACGTTGCCAAGTAACTTGGTTTTCATGGTAATAGCTGAAAATACAATAGTTGTTGAAAACAAAATGATGTTGAAATTTTTTTGCACTTTCCATACAGTCAAACCGTCGTGTATACTATATAGTGTTCATATTTTGTGAGTTAAAAGCACGTATTGAGCTTTCATCAACATAACTGATATTTTTTCATTATTATCTAGGAACGATATGAAGTGTCGTCGCCATACACATTAAGGTAAGTGAAACGAATACTATGTTAAGTATGGAAAATTTGATGTTAAATGAATTTCATCTGGGAATTTGACAGGTACACGTAAAATGCATTAGAGCGTACTCAATTTCATTTTGATTTCAATATAAATTTATTTTTTTATTATTTAAGTCTTTATGTAGAGGCATTGCATCATATAATATTCGTTTAGATTTCTCTGCATTTTTAATACGTTTTCAAATAACGAGAAATCAAACAATTTACTTTCATTAAATGGACATCTAGAGGTTTATTTTAAACTCCCATAGTCCCCGAAAAACTGTATACATTTTTTTTTGGATTTCATAGAATCTCCAGCAAAAGCTTTCAATGTTTTTATCAAATTTCATTCCGATAATTTAGTTTTTGCTACCGGGACAATAGTTACCGTAAAAAAAATCATACAGATGAAGAGATAGACCGATGTATACGCACAGATGGAGGAATAAATAGATTCCAAATTGGATACTGATCAAGAATATATATATATATATATTTTGTGGGATCTCTAAAATGTCTTTTTGATGAAATCTTTCAATGGTGGATATAAACAAGAAAATTATTAAAAATTCTTAAAAATTAAACATAAATAAATGTAACCAAATTTATGTCTTTGTGCATTAATCTTTTTATTTTAATTGGTTGTGTCAAGACTTGGTATACATTACGTGCTTGTCTTATATATTAAAGCAATAGACAACTTTGCTCAACATATTTACATTCCGTCTTATAAATTATGTCATAGTTACATAATAGGTATCTCTCTTACTTTCAATTGATTCGTTTTGCTTTTTTGGAATATTACCATATATTCCGATGAGATTTATTTTCTTTAATTATGAATATTTATACATAAAAAAAAAAAAAAAAAAAAAAAAAAAAAATAATTTAAAGAAAAAAAAAAAGACAAAGCGAGCAACCAAATAAAGTAAACGGACATAATTTCTTGTGCTATTGTTCCGTCAGAACGGTCTTTAAGACAAATATCTATACTACCCACAATTACACGAATTCATAATGAATACATAACGAACATAAATTTCAAAAGTACTAAGTATGAGATTAGTAGATATGGACTTTTATTCATGGAAAATGCGTTATTCATTAGTAAAGTTCTTGTTATTATTACGACTTGATAATCGACCAGAGTATTATGCATTATGTACTATTACTACCTTTGTACGTTTAATGTTATCATTGCAATTGCTCTTGCTACTGAATTCTTAAACATGAATGAATAAGACAACGCGCCAATAGCAGATTCAAAGTTTGCATGTTTCCATAACAATTACATAAAGTATCGCTTTATCTGTGATCTTTTTAAAACAAATGAATTCCTTCTATCAAGCGATAAAATGAACAACATTAAGAAAAAAAAAAAATTTTAAATAAAAATCTTTTTCCTTATCTCTCTTAATAATATGTAATTTTTAAAAAATATTTTTTTTTATATCGAATTCAACACATCCTGAATACATGAACAATAAATGAATTGCAGTAAATTGGTCCAAATTTTAGTTCTGCAGAGACACGATCGTCAAGATGCTTTAACGGAACAAACTTGAGTGTGTGTATGTGTGTATGTGTGTGATCTAAGTTGAAATATAGAAAAACAAACTAAAATAAAAAAAAAAAAAAAATCTTCAGTATTACTATGACTAGGATAGTACTGAACATTGGGATATGTGCTAACTAACTTCGTTATGTAAATACAAGAGTTTTGTTTTTTTTCAGAAATATGCATAAATACACTCAGTATTGTTAGAAAATCAATAAAAAGAAAATGATGGTAAAGGAAAATAAACAAAAAGATAAGATAAAAAGATGAAATGCATTCGAAAACTGGATTTTATTCACAAGCTTTGCAATAAAGTACATATTACTATGAATAACATACGCTTTGGTTCTATATTAAAAAAAAAAAAAAAAAAAAAATTGATAAAAAGGTTTAGAAGAAATTTTCTTTTCCGAAACTATAAGAAAAGAATAAGCAAAAATTTTTCTATTTTAAGCCGAATGTTGAACACATTTCGTTTAAAATTTATTTGATTTTATTTCGAATTTCTACTTAATAATAATATGGACTTCTAGACTGTGAACTATTTTTACTATTATTTAATGCAAACATGACGCATTAATTAATTTTAAATATTATATAGAATATCAATCGAAAATCGTATCAAAGTAATCAACAAATACAACTTTTGTAGGATTTCACTTTTTTAATGTCGAAAATATTTAAAACTATACGACTTTACGATTGAAAAACATTATTTGTTCATTCATTCTGGTTGATATTTATTTATCTCATTATTCAACTTGAGCCAATTATGGATATGAATGCACGTAATAACTTTTTTTTTTTTTTTTTTTTTTTTTTTTTTTTTTTTATATACAAACACTTTTTGGTCTTCAGAACTGTAATCATAAATTGTTATCTGAATAAAGAGAAATGACTAAAACGTATGAGAACTTTACACTGGTGTAGAGTTAAAGAGTCCAATTGCATATTTATAGTTATTTTCTATATAACTCGTACATGAATATTGAAAACGACAATAGCATATGTAAGAATTGATTTTCTAGAATACTGTAAATAATCATATATTTTGATATTCACATGTATATAGTTCAAAAGAAGTTCATTGGTTAGGAAAGGAAAATCGTAACAGCAAAGAAAACATTTACTTATAATAACACATACGTTGAGTGAGTGGAGATGATGATGGGTTGCTTCAGGGTCGATTCATGTTTTATTTTTTTTTTTTTTTATTATTATTCTTTGAGATTATGTTTAACTTTAAATGAAACTTTTTATATCAATAATTTTTCCATTCTATCATTACATAGTACCTGTAATGCGTATCTTCTCTTTTGTTATCTTATGAATTGTTGTACAAGTTTGAATGAAAATAAAAATATTTTTTTAATGACATGTAATACAAGTAGAATAGATAGTATTGCAAGATTGAGTGTAAACTAATTTTGTTACATCGTATGTAGCATTTTTATTTTTATTTTTTATTGCACTTTTTTTTTCCTTTTTGCTGGTTTACCTTTAAAGAGGATCAAGAGACTTTTCTTAGTTTGAAAATGAACAAAGGCTCTTAAAAAATATGTTCATAAGAAGACAAAGAAAGCAAACAGCTCACAGTGTGTTACAAGAAGAAAGAAGGAAATATTTGATTGAAATATTTGATGCATTCATCCATTGACGTATGTTTATATTCATGGAATTTTTCATAAATTTTTTTTTTTGACAATATCATGCTTTTGATATGAACGTAATTGGCGTAGAACATAAATTTTTGGCATTTGACGAAGATATCTCTTTCACTTATGTATGATACACATGATATCATTGAATGAGACCAAATTATTCTTACGATAATTTTAATAAGAAGAAAAATGCACATACGAGATTTGAAAGTTATAAAGTTATGCCTTATTTGAGTATGATTAAGGCTTTTTAAATTCTAGAAAACTGGACTTATTACTGCAATTAATTTTTACAAAATGACTTTAAAAATTTATTAAGTTCACTTTTCGATACTTTGTCAATTTTAAAGATTGCAATTTTTATTAATTTATTTGATCTTAAACGTAAAGCAATAGAATACTAATATTCAAAGAGACTATTAAACAAATTCGTTCGTGTAGGTGTTAAAAAAGACCAATTTATTTTTGATTTAAAAGGCTCTACAATAAATTTGAATGCGAAAAAAAACCACCTAATCTACATATCTACGGGGGTATAGTTTATCAATGAATGTATTTCAATGAAAAGGTTCAATTTTTAATAAATAATTTTTAAAATAAACAAAAGAAACTTTTACGTTACTCATTAGAAATTGTCGTTTTAAAGATTTTGGTAAAAAATTCGAATTAAAGAATGAAAATTGTTAGAGTTATGTTGCTTGTCGTTTTGGAAAATCACATTTTGAAAAAAGAAGCATAACTTATTTATTACACGTATACTGTAGTTGTACAATTATGTGCGAAAAAACACAGTTACTAGATCACGTAAAATTTTGTCACGTTCGTTTTATATCATTCTTGAATATTTAAGGAATAATTCTTTTTTTTTAAATTTTAGATAAAATTAAACTTTAAGGAGGGAAACCATATTAAATTTTTTCAAAAAAAAAAAAATTTTTATTTTTTTCCTTCAAGTTTCATAAATGCTTTGAAGCTCCTTGAGTAAGTGGAAAGTACTTCATTGCTAAAAAAAAAAAATTTTTTCTTGAATTTTCGAACTTTTCACCAAAAGTTTCGAAAAAAATCAGCCTGAATCAAATGAATACCTGCAGGGAAATAGCAGCCACTAATTGCACTTATTGATGTCTTTAGAAAATGTTTACGTTCATTTAATAGGGGTTTCAAAATAAAAATATGTTAGTATTTCATTATTGTTATTATTTACAAGTAGAAAAGTTTTGAAAACTGAATAAAAATTTAAAACATTTGTGGTTCGTTGTTCGATTGAAAGAAGAAAGAGCCAAAGGAAGAATATTTGCACGATCATGGGATTGCACAGACCAATTTGAAAAAATCATAAAGAATGTTTTGCAATAAAAAATGTGTCTATGTGTCAAGTCTTTAAACGAGTTTTTCTTGAAACACGAGTTTTTAAAACGATCCAAAAAATAACTCGTACATTTATTATTTTTTGCGTTCAGATTTTTTACAATATCTTTGACACGTAGGATTTTTCGATAAATACATTTTATTTATTTTTTTTTTATTAATAAGTATTTGCATTTCCCCTCCCCCTTCCTCCACGAAAATTGAAATTTTCTATTCAAATACAATGGCCAATCGCCAACAATCAAAATTTCCATAAAAATCGTACGTGTAGATAAAATGTGGTTTTTATTCCTTTTTGGCTTGACTTACACGGCTTAAACTCCTTAAACTAAGAAGGAATTACTCCGGTGTTATTTAAATTTAATAATTTCCACAAATTATTATTTTTTTTTTGTACTTAAATACATAATCAGTAATTTCTTGGAATCACTTTTTTCACCTCTTATTCCCATGTCTGCTTCTTAATAAACACAAGAGATACTATTATTATAATAATAAAATATTTAATAAAAAAAAACCAAAAAAAAAATATGTTTATATTTATTTTTTTTCTTCAGCGAAATGCATGGTTTAAGTTAAATATGAAGAATATAAATAAACAAAAAGAAAAAAAATTCGGTCTCAAATCTAGCCGTTAGGTAAAAGAAAAACTATACAATTGTATTGTTGCGTACTTTAAGAACAAGATTTATATTAAAAATTTTTAAGCACACAAACAATTTGGAGTTCAAGGGCGGTTTCGAGAATACAACTCAGATACAAATCCGGCAAATAAATGAAACTTACAACCAGTAATAAATATTTGTCAAAAGCCCACCAAAAATATATCTAAACAGTTAGATTGGTAAGCACTGAAGATACCAACATAACTTTTTCTTATTTGTTTTTAACATTTGTTTGATTTTCCATCAGGTATTCAAAAATTGCGAATAATAGAGAAAACCTTATTAGGACAACTAAGTTCTCAATCCGCGTCTCTCTTGTGAATACATAGACCCTCCTCAAGAAATAATAAAATAATAACATACCTAAACCTAAAACCTAAAGAAAAAACTAAAACGAAAAAAAAAAAACGAAAATTTCAAAATACAGTTCCTAATAACTTCCGCCCTCTAACAGATAATCTTTTGGAATTTTATTTTCAACAAAAGTAACTAGAAACTCAGCTTAAAAATAAACTCAAACGATAAAGTGATCTATAATAAAGAAAAGATTATTATTTTAGGCAAACAATGTATGTACATTTTTTGCTAGTTTTAAATAAATAAATAAAAAAAAATTAAAAAAAAAAAATTAATATCTTTCTAAAACAATTCAGTTGCACAAAAACTATTTTTTTTTAATGTTATAGAAGATTTTCATTATTTTTAAATATTATGCACTTATTAGTAGTTGTTGTTTCTGCTTTTATTCAATTCGACTAATTATTGCATTTGAAAACGAAACTGCAATAACTCTACCCGCTTGCCCACACCTCACATTTATTATCGCCATCATCCATCGGCATCCGCAGTCACCGCAGTCACTGCAACGAGCTTTCATTCGTAAAATTTTATATGATATTGATATACCGTAATGATATAAAATAATTGATTATAAATTTCATATGTAATCAAATACCAATAAAAAAAAAATAAAATATTAAAAATAAATTAATAAAGTCTCTGCACTCAGTTGGGAAAAGGTTTATAAATTTTTATACCCATTAAAGAAAAAAGTGAACTTAATGTTAAGTAATATTCTTTTATTCGGTTCACACAACAAATGTTTGTGAATTCTATTCACGATAGCATTGAATTTTATTTGTAAAAATATTTCCCAAAGTAAAAGGAATTTATTCGCACATCTAAAGGAACTTATTTACAGAAATTTATAGAAATTTAGAACGTTTATTATTTTATAACACTTCAGTTTTCCTAAACATTAAATTCACGAAACAGTTTCTTTCCCTGTGTATATCCAGATTGAACCTTTATTACCGTTTCCTTTTGTTTCTGAAATTGCTTGCCTCTAGAAAGGGATTAAACGGCTAATGAACGAATAACATGAATAATACGAATTGAATTAAATCGTTTCCTGAAATTCGTTTTTAATCTCTTTAAGTGATGTTTTCAAGGACCGATGGCCTAAGTGACTGACTGTTAGACTGACTGACTATCACATCGAGAGGTCGATAGCCCGGCAAATTGACAAAAACCTTCAATTATTGAAATAACATCTTAACGGATTGACAAACAAAAGTTGATGAGCCCTATGGGGCAACGAACTGACGAAACAAAAGCTTGACAGAAGACGATAAATTATTATTTTGAACGTTTCATGTATATAGTTTTAATTCATCATCATTCTTTTAATACGTAAAGTTTAAATTTCATTTTTTGAAAAAATAAATAGTAATTATCACGGCAAAAATTATTGCATTTTCGAATAAAATTGATATGAACTACATAAACAAAAAAAAAAAAGAAACGATCATATTGCAAATGAGATCCTCAACAGCATGAGATAATTTAAGAATGAATACTTATTCGCATGCCTGTCTGATTTTTAATAACAATCGATATCACACTGAGATGTAAGTTCTATATAACTTTGTTGGGCCGACTTACTTTAATAGAAATAGACGAATAAAAATAAAGCTGATGAAGTTTATTACAAAATATTTTTGTAAAAAAAAAAAAAAAAAAAATAAGATACAATAAAAAAAACTAATAAAATGACCACATTGTGTTCTCTGAGAGTTAATAAAAAAATTTCTTCAATAAGTAATTATTAACAAAACTTTTTAAACAGTTCTTTCAAAGATTTATTCAGTGAATGGTTGGGTGGAAGTAATAAAAAATGACAATATCCGCCTTTTTAAAAAAAAAATAAAGTTCAAATTAAATTATTAATATATTGTGCACAATATTTCAATGAAAATTCGAAGAGTATATACTTTAAAGAAAACATATTTGAAATGTTCATATTACGATGTATTATTAAAAGAATTAATTAATAAAAAAAAAATAATTATTATTAATTAATAATATAATTAAGTTCACGAGATAATATCATGTTTGCTATAAGCCTAATCGTTCTTGATTTTCGAAAAGTTTTCTATCCAAACGAGAAAGAAAGGGAGAGTGAGAGTGAGTAAGAGAGATAGAGAAAGTGAGAGTGAGTAAGAGAGAGAGAAAAAGAGAAGGAGAGACAGACAGAGAGTGAGTGAGAGAGTGAGAGAGAGGGTGAAAGAGAGAGAGAGAGAGAGAGAGAGAGAGGGTGAGAGAGCGAGAGCGAGAGAGAGAGAGAGAGAGTGAGTAAGTGAGACAGAGATAGAGATAGAGAGATAGATAGAATTTCGTTTAAAAATGTATACATCTTAGAATATCACCGATGTGCGCTTCTGGATACGAAGGATTAAAACGAATTAACAAAACAAACTTAAACATCCAAATCTAAGGAAACATTTCCTTTTCAATTTTCAAAAACATTTTTCTGAACTACATGACATGTAAGTTTACAATACGGACAGATGCACATAAAAGGCATGTGAATAATGCGCTTTTAACTTTCTTCTTCATCAGAAAGCAAAAGAAAGCGTAAATCGCATTAAATAAATAAACACTAAAGCAACTAATCGGAGAGGATGTGGTCATTATCTGCACTTCCAGCATATTGTAATAGATGATACTGACAACGGTTTGGCAGGATATTATAGCAAGAACACAAGAATTCTTTCAGAAAATAAATAAATAAAACTTTACGTCTTCTTTCTAAGTTTGTATTCAAGTTGAAAACCTTGAATAAGTTGAAAATATATTTCAAGCATTTGGTGCGAAGAATTTTCAAAATATAATATAAAAAGAATAAGAAATTTATAATAAAGTAAAGAAGAATCTTTAAGCTTTTAATGTTGAAATAATCAAACAAATATATTTAAGTAATTCAGGCCATTCAATGAATCATATATATCGTTAGTATTATTTAATTAATTCTATGTATATATATACATAAAAATATATTTAAATTAATCTTATATATATTTACTTCATTGATTGACATTACATTGAACAGAATCTATAATCGAAAAACATAAAAAGATAAGTAAAGAAAATTAGAAATTGTTGCGGTATTAACAGCTTTTTTCTCAAGTTAGAGTTTAGTTCATTCCTTTAAAGAAAGGTACCGACAATTATTTATTTACAAGTTCTATTTATTTATTATATCTGAAATTATCTGGCATATAATAGAGGCTTTCGCGACCCATTCTGCTTGCAACTGCAATTAATTATAATATAATGATTGATACTTCTTTATGCTTATCGATGTATCCGATTCAATTTATCTTAAAATATTTGTTTCAAACAATCTACGTATTTTAAACATGAGCGAGCACTCAGTGAGAACTGTGTATAGATGAACGATTTGTTTCGCATTGTTTGGCCACTATCTACCTCATGTTTAATGATTTTTCTTTACTTACAGTTTGATTAACTTTATGGCGTTCTTCGCCTTACAGTAGTTCAGTAGATTATTACGAAAATTTTAATGATTAATTTAAAACTTGAGAAATCATAGGAATGTGATAAAGAAAAAAAAAACGGAAGAAGAGCATGTAATTAGATTAATTAAGTTCAATCAGTAATATATATAATATTATAATATTTTAATTAACGATTATTAACTACTAACCAAATAACTAAAGTTAACTAACTGATCTAATTGGCTTTAAGTTGATGTTTTAAAGAATAAATGAATGCATAGCTAAGACTCTAGAGACAATTTAAAAGCAATTTTGTTTCTCTAGAAAAAGTAAAAAAAAAAAAAAAAGTAATGAGATTGAAATTTTGATTCTAACAAACTCTCTGGCTCCCCCATAAACTTACTCACTTAAATATTTTATTTATTTATTTGTTTTTTTTTTTCTTTTTTTTTCTTGAACCGTTCTGTTTTATATCCAAGTATAAAAGAGTTCGTACTTTCTTTTTTATGAGAAAATCATGCCATACGCTATTATCATGTGTATGTGTTTGTTTATTTTTCACCAGTACAGATACTATACAAAAGAATGAATATTTATGCAAAAGTATAAATTTTAGGTGCAAGCAATTTGTTTGGATACTTCATTGACATACTGGGGATATACTCAGTTTGAAATCAACTCAATTGAATTGAACACCATTTTGTATGTGTACACATACGTTATGCAATGCAATTTATACGAATACGTAACCCATACAATCACAACATGTAACGCATATACAAACGTTAAATAGTGTTTTTGTTTCTGGTTTGATATGATACGATCTGACGTTGCGTTTAGTTGCTGTTGTCATCTCTTATACTCTCTGCTATGGGCGAAACATTAATTCAATTGTTTATTCATGCATGTTGATGTTTGGCACATCAATCACCAAAAGTCCATTCATTCATTCGAATAGATATCGATGAATATGTGTATTTTAGTTAAGTTAATTTAAAATAATTTACATAACATGAATTTTGTTTACCTTACATTAATATAGAGAGAAAGAGAAAGTTTGCTGAGCTTAAATTTTTATGTTGAAAAGAAATTTAAATTGACTTTTAAACCAATTTACAACTCTTTATAAATATATAAATATCAAAAACAAAAAAAAAAAAAAATAAAAAAATAAAAAAACTTTAGAAAGAAAACAATAAAAGCAATCAACAGCATATAATTTTTGGAATTTTTTTTTCAACAGAGATAAAATAGGAAAATTCTCTATTTTCATTCTTAGGAACTTGTTTTCTATTAGTTTAAGCTTAACATTAGAAAGTTATAGCAAAAATTCAAAAATAAAGTAAAAATATTCTCTTTTGGAATATCTTCGATATACGAAATAGTTTTAAAACGAATTTATGGTTTATTTAACAGGTTTCTACGGGATTATATAACGCGATCTAATAACGATATCGTATGTATACCCGTTTATTTTGCATACTATTTATTAATTGATTCCTAACAATTATCAATAAGAAATTTTCCATGTATCTGATTTCATAAGGGAGACGAAAATTGAAATGTGTTTCTAAAAATATATTAAATTATTAAATTATTATTAAATTATTAAAACCACAAGAAAGTTTATGAAGTAGTAAATTAAAGATGAATGCTTATCCGATATTATTCAATTTAAGATAAAATTACTTTAAAACAAAAACAATTAACGAATTTACCTGTGGCTGTATCACAAAAATTTCAATAATTCTCTTACATATAAGAGAAAAGCAAAAAATTATTTTGAAATTTTCCTGAATTCTGATTTTCGTATTAGAAGACCTATTATAAGTTTCTTGTTTGTGGCATTATCAGTAAACAATTTTATTTTATTTTACATACCATTATTATGATAAACATACTAATTTTTTCATTTTGTTTGCAACATGAAAAAATACTTTCTAACGGTATAGGTAGGTGCGGCTGCTTAATATAAGATTCTGCTTAAACTTTTTTTTTATTTTTTTGTTAAATAAGAATTCACACCGATATTTTGCTGTAGATCGCGAAGTATTAAAAAAGAAAAAAAAAACGCTAAAATTAAAAATACTTTTTAAAAGTTTATTAGAAGTTTATTTTATATATGTCATGAAAGGATAAAAAAAGATTTATTTTTAAAATATAATCATTAATATATGAAATAATATTCAATTATATGCACTCGAATGATGTTTTTTTTAATTTTGGAAATTTCAAAGACAAGAGAAACATGAATGGAATATTTAATACGTATCCGCAATTTCAGTCTCCATAATTGTTACCATAAATGTTACAAATGAAACGACAAAATGAATTTATGTATCTTTGTTGACTATAATCATTATTCTTCTTATTATAGCGACATAACTTATATGCTGTAAAATTATTTAACAACTAAATGAATAAATTATAAACAATGCAATATATACATACACACACATATATATATATATACATATAACATATAATAATAAATATATATATATATACAGTATTTTACGAATAAATTATAGTACACTTTTTATGAAACAGTTCAGGACTATATTTTTATCAATGCTTGTGTGAATATATGTTTTATTGGAAACACACATAAACATAAATCCAGGTACACTTAAGTAAATAAGAAAAGAGCATATTCACTTTAGATTGTATAATATATTACTTTTGATATCCATCGAGTTGAAAAGTTTTTTTTTTTCTTTTTGTACTTGATCGAGACCATTTTTCGTTTCGTTTCATCATTTGTCTCTGGTAAGCATATAACAGGTGGACTGAAAATTTCATAGGCTAACACATATATGGCGCTACTAGTATTAAATCCATATGATTTCTTGTTGGCTCTAATCTTCAAAAGACACGTGAATAAATTTGACAGTTTGAAAAAAATGGATAAAAAGAAATTTCGTGTGTTAATAAAGCGTTGCTTTTTGGCGAAAAAAAAAAAATACTATTGAAACCAAGGTTTGGCTTGATAAACATTATTCGGACTTTGTACCAGGAAAGAGAAAGAAAGGTTTGCTAAATTTAAACGAGGCGAAATGAGCACCGAGGACGATGCACGCAGTGGATGCTCGAAAGAAGCTGTTACCGACGAAAACATCAAAAAAGTCCACAATATAATTTCGCATAACCGTAAAGTGAAATTGATTGAGATACCTGAGACCCTAAAGATATTAAAGGAACGTGTTGGACATATCGTGAATGAATATTTGAATATGCGAAAGCTCTGTTCAAAATGGGTGCTGCACGAGCTCACAATCGACCAAAGACAAGAACAAATTAATGATTCTAAGCAGTGTTTGAAGCTGTTTGATCGTAATAAACCCAAATGTTTGCGTCGATATGTGACAATGGATGAAACATGCCTTCATTATTTCACACCGGTGTCTAATCGACTGTCAGGCGAGTGAACTGCAAGCCTATTTTGAGACTAAAGACAAATCGTATTATAAGAATGATATCGAGAAATTTTATGACCGCTATAATCCGTTGTATCGCCCTCGAAGGCAACTATATTGAATAATGAAATCAAATTGTATCAAAAAAGAGAGTTTTTCTATGTTTGCCTACGAACTTTTTAGCTCACTTGATACATCGATACAAATCAGTATTTTATAAATCATCATCCAAAGTAATAATATTTTACTATGTTAGGAAGCGTATAAAGCTCACTTTCAAACTTAACTTATAGACCTAAAGAAAGAAGTAATGTATGTGCCAAGTGATAGGTATTCGCCTTAATTTTTTTTTTTTCGAAATGAGAAAAGAAACAATTGAAAACGTACAAAGTATAGCTAAAGTGTCTCAAAATTTAATGCTGATTACGAGCATATGTCTCGATATACATATTTTATGAACGTTTTTCATTTCTCTTATTTTAATATTACTACGGACCACACACATACATATATATATATATATATATATATATAGCAATACTAACATATCGTGCTCTTTAGAAGGGAAAACAAATTTCAATTAAATTTTATGATATCTGTTGCTTCACTTTAAGGCATAAACACAAAGTTACATAAGCATAACAAAATATTAAATAATAAATAAAATAGAAAAAAAAAATTCGAAAAAGAAAAAGAAAAAAAGAAAATAAACAAATAAATAACGTAAGTAAATTGTTGGGAGAAAAACATTAAAGACTACGTTTTCTTATTTTTACAAATTCATAACGAAACCTTTAAAATGTATTTTATGATTATGTGAAAAATTATATAAGGAATCAATGCGAATTTTTTATTATCATCGATGTGTGTGATACATGCATGCATGCATGCTTTTCATTCTAAATAATTTTGAATATGAAATAATTCATTTAAATTTTTAATTATGTTAATAATAAATAATAATAAATTTCCGTCGTTTTCTATCAAAAATTAGGAATTTTGATAGGAAAGAACGGTACTTGGCATTTTATTTAAAATATTATCCTTCATTAGCTGCTACCTTTTTTCATATTTTATACAATATATGACTATCATAAGGGAAGTTATCGTTATAAGAACGGAAATCATAGTCATAAAATAATAAAATAAGTAATCGATTATAATCAATGTTAATCAGAAAAAATAATGTCCTTTGATAACGGCGGGAAGGTTAGCACATTTTGGCTTACTGCCAATAAAGATTTCTAGGCGTGTTTTGCTATATGGGTTCGAATTTCTTTGTTCTGAAACACTTACGAAATCATAACATTTAATATATTGTGTCGCTTATTCGACATAAAACTTGATGCTGATAAAGAAGTCACTAATAATTCAAAGTTATATTTGTTAATCCAGATTACCCGGTATTACGGTTTTATATTTGACGCTTTCAATAAAACCTTTGTTTGGGTGGGGCAAAGTTTTGTCAAACTGCGGCACAACTTATTTGTTTTTCTAATAATTTTATCTACTCGTGGCACCAGGGGCTTCATAAAGTATATATACTGTTGCGGAGCTTTTGAGTTAGGCATATTCCTCTAGATGTACATTGATATTCGTGTTCATAATTGAATATATTTTTAGATGAATAGTGAAATAGAATCATTATGATCACACGACTTTATAATATAATAATTTTTCTAATTTAAAAATGTACAGGATTCGATCAACAGTAGGGGATATTTAAGGACACGATTATCATATCATAGATAGAGCATAGGCTTAAGAGATATGGAAAATATTCTCCGAATTCCACTAAGAGTCACTAATCGTTATTGGTAGCTACTATTTAGCATTTTTTTTTTTTTTTTTTTTTTATGGTGGTTAGAGGTGTTGGGGATTCATGAATCGTTTCGAAAGCGTGAATAAAACTTTTTTTTAAATTTTCTTTTCACTTTTTCTCGAATCTCTGTTCAAACTATATGCACGTCCTGTGAGTTGTACATAGTTCTAAAAAAAAACTTTACCGTTACAAATTTTATCAAGCATACGCTTCATTAAACTTTACACCAACAAATATAGTATAATAAGAAAGAGTTTATATTCGATGACGAATCTGTAATACCCCCCATCATCTAATTTTGAATATAACAATATTTGTTTACTTCTCATTGTGCATAAGAAATTGTTATCAATATATGTCTCAAATTGCAAAATTATTAATGAAAAAGTTATTAAATTTTTAATTCTTTTAAAATATTTTTAGCTACTCTTTAGTTATAAACACCTAAATTTATGCGAGATCGCGATATTCTTTTCAAATCTGATATATACTTGAGAATTCTAATAAAATAAATTGAGAATTAAAAATGCGTTACATTTTCTGGGTTAATTCTGATCGTTGCAAATGATATAAACGTATTAATATAACTTCTTATATTCTTATTTATAATAATAAGTATAATAATGTATAGTAGTAACAGATGCTCTGATGATTTGATGTCAATGAATTCAAATGAATCGAAATGTGAAATACTCTCATTATAATTGTGCATACAACTGTGCAAGTGTAAGTGAGGTATTTTCGCGATGGAAATCTGAAAGTTTTCTTTTTCAATTTTAATAATGCGTTTTACATTTTTTTTTTTTTTTTTTAAGGTTTTTTATTGAATCTTAAGAGAGATTGGTATGAAAAACTATTATGCATCAAAAAGAGCATCGAACAGAACGCAAAAGTATTTTAATTTCTTCAAGTTAAAATGTTACCGGAGTTATTAACAATTTGTACACTTTTCTACCTTTGAGCAAATGTATATGTGTATGCAGAAATATATATATATATATATTTTTTTTTTTTTTATTTTTTTTTTTTTATATATATAAAGATAAGCTATTTCGTAAATTTCTAATTATCTATAACGATGCTTGATGTTTTACGATGTATCCCATGTTTATGACATTTTGACATTTTGTCACGATTAGTTAAAAAAAATTTAGATGGAAAAATCTTCACTTCCTTTTAATATGCTAATAACATTTTTAAAATGTGTAAATATGCTTTTGCTTTAATTGCACAACGAGGGATTTCCAACTCGGTAAAGTTTACAGCCGCACATACGGGAACTCAGAGATAGATACACACACGAGCAATTAATTATGCGAATGAATTATGTAAACGGTATTCATCACCTCAATAGAAAGAAGAATTGAGGTTTATTTAGCGGAAGGTAAAATTTCAACCGCTACGACCGCTACCGCATTACTACATAGCATTACATTAGATTGCATTGACAATAAATGCGTTGCGCTTGAAAGCTTCTTTTGTCATGTTCTTTGAGATGTTAAAGTACTATTTTGTTAGCAAATAAAACTTTGACAAATATTCAAAATCAAACGAATTTGTTATAGTTAAACGCATAATATTCCATTTGGGATTCGTATTTTTACATTTTTTTCTAAAAAGAGTTAAGTGTTTTACAAAAATAATTAAAATCCTTTCCCTTAAAAATGAAACGTAACTCGGCCGAAACCGTGTAAATATGAATAAGAATGAGAATTTATCGTTTACTTAACAGTAACAGTTCCGTAATAAAGTTTTTGCATTCAATTATAAAAAAAATGTTCTCATATTGAATTGACTTAAATAAATTTAGATATTTTTCCCTAAGCTATGCGAACGTATACGTTGTTCCAAATGTTATTCATCATTAATTGTAATCTTTTTTTTTTTTTTTTTTTGGTTTTTAAGCTTTCCTACCAGGAAAGATATATTTAGAAGAATTAATGTTTGGAGAGTAGAGTCTACGTAACGGGATTTTCTAATAAAATGATTGAAAACATTCTTTGATTTCTTTAGTAAAGTTTAGTAAAAGTTTTGCTTGAAGCTTTTGTCTTTTTTCCATCTTCTCTTCTCTAATCTCGATATAATTACATATATTGATTGTAGTTTAAATTGTTCGTCATTAATTTTTATTCAGTAAATTTAAATATATTAGTTTGGGGAAAAAGAAATCCATTATTTTTAT
>KK351012.1:2855783-2930810 GCA_000671755.1 Glossina brevipalpis
CCTTTGTCAAAGAAAAACTGTAAAATGTACCGAATTTTCTCTTTGTTCACTTCCATTTTTAACACGCTGTAACTCACAACTGAATGCACCAAACAAAAAACAACAAAAAAATTTTTTTTACTGCGAAATGTCACCTTTCCAACGAGCATAAATCTGAAATTGTTTGATCGACACTTTACGAGAAATCTACCCGCGTAGCCATTTTTGATATTGATGTGTGTAGAGGTTAAGCTATGCTTTGAATTTGTATTGAATGCAAATTCCCTGCTTTCCATTAGTTCGCTTTGTTTTCAAAACTCTGTCCTCCTGATCTTTTTAGATTGTAACATGCATTTTCATCTTGAAATTTTATCGGTTGTCCTTGTATGTTCTTTGTCTTAAATCTCGAAAAGGGCTATTTATGAAATATGTAACTTCTCTGACTGACTTCTTTGTCATTTGATTGATTTCAGTTGCATATTAAATAATATAATAAGTTTAAATATGAATTAGTTTAAGCTAACGCATATATGCAAACAAATGTCATGGAAGAAAAAAATGGGAAATTTTGGAAAGTAAGAATTCTACATAGAGTATTCAGGTAAACCCATTGATGCGCTAGGATAACAAAAAAATTGAAAGTAAATTGCCGACTAGCGTAAGGCTTTGCGTTAATTGATTGTAAAATTAATAAAAAAAATCTATATATAAATAAATTAATAAGAGAAAAAAGTTAAAAAATTTAAAAAAATATGTATGTGCAGCAAACTGAGAGTGTACCACTAAATTGAGGAAACCATGCAAAAGCCTGATAGATGATCATATCAACACCGTCTTGCATGTTGATAGATCGATATTGACGATCCTTTTGCACCCACATTTTTTTTTTTTTTTTTTTATCTACCATCGACATCTTAATTCATTTGAAAAATGCATAAAAGGTAATCTGCAATAAATGATAAAATAAAATAAATTTAAAGCTTAGTATATATTGTTACGAAAATTGCCTCTTTCGTACTTTTACTTTTAAGGCTCAGTTCGTATCTCTGAATCGCGAAAAGCTTAGATTTTGGTTATGTACAATTTTCTTTATTTATTCACAAATATTTACAAACTCAGTTATTTTACAATTTATTACAAAGTAATTCTTTCTTCAACAATTGGTTACTCTTCTAATATTTTCAATCGACTCTCCGATATTATTCTTCGACTCTGGTGTTATTTCTCGACTGTCTTGTTCTAAGCAAAATGCTCTGCTTATAAACCTTACGAATATCACAAACTCGGCATACTTTTTGCTTTTAACCTGAATTCGTAGTTTCATTAATTCCTTTCATGTCAGGTTTCGCGGAAATTCGTTGCTAATCTTTGCGTTTATTACCACCAGCCAATATGTCTTTTTATGACCGTCGTAAGTATTGCATTCCAAGGAATTTCCACCCCTTAGACTTATCAAATTTGTTATAGTTGCCGTTTTCCTGTTTGTGATTTTCGTAACAATATATATACTTGGTAACCCTATTATGTTCGAGTATAAAAATTTTTTTGTGTAATTGCGCAAAAACTTTTAAGAAAGTGCAGCTATTCGATTTTTAATCTAATTTTGCACTCGGATCACTTCCTTTGCAAACGATTTTTGAAAATTAATTTGTGTTGCGGTGAACTTTCCTCGTTTTAAGTGTAATTAATTTCATTATCGCTTATACCAACTATTGCTGATTCTATTCGTTGTTTCTGGCTATTCGTATGGTGTTTAATTTTGTTACGTTTATTTATGACTTCAGTTGCGTCAACCATGTTTTTCATTTTATGTACGAAGTCATTAAAAAAGGGGCAACCATTAATTACCTGTATCCAAAGCGGTTAGTTCTTTCATATTGATTGCACTAAGATTTCAAATGAAGCACATGCGGTGTTAATTTGGAAACCCAATAGCATGAAGCTATTCTACCTTTTCAAAATTCAACAGGTTGTCAATCTAATTAGAACTTTAACGTTAAATTTCAAGAGTTCTGTAATACTGTTGAATTGAAAATTTAGAAAGAAAATTTGAGGCAAAATTTAACTCTTGTATTAACAAAATTTTAAGGTGTCATTGAAGTAATGAAGTATAATTCAGCCAAGAAGAACACTAACAGATCTGTTAGGCATCTTAATTGTACAGATATCATCATATAGGATTTGTTGACATATGCAGGGATGTGTTCCGGAAATAGTATCTTGCCTCATGTACGATGGTTTTGTGTGAAATCATTGATGATGATGATTTATTTTCTCTATTAAACTAATTTGATTACATTTTCGTAATAATCTATTTATCATACTTCTCATATTCTCTACTTCGAAATTATGTAATAATCATCTCATTCTATCGTTAACTCTTATTGTCACGACGCTGGATGTCTATCTTAAGCCTATTTGCAGCAACAAATTTTCTCGTAACTATTTTAAGTATGATGGTCTCAGTCCTAAAATTACACATCCACTTTTTATAGAATTTTAATATCTCTAACAGATCTGCTTAATTTCATGAACTTAGGGATCTTCTTGGCGGTAATAAATTAGACATTTTTGCGATAGGTGAACCTAAACGTGACTAAAAGAAAATATTTCTACCTCTGCGTCTTCGTTATATAGTATAGTTTATCTAGGACTGATCGATCTGCACTTAGAGGTGGAGTTTCTATAAACATTTCTCGTAAATTTCATTACAAGGTTGTAGATATAATAGAAAGGATTTGTGAGTGTCTTTGTTGAATTAAATTTTCATAATAACAACTGATTAGGACTTCTCTCTTTTGGTCTCTTTTGGCTTAACTAAACCGTTTGATAGAGTGGCACATTAAAGTTATTAGTAAACTATATATGAAAATACAATTTTTCTAGTTGCGCTTGTATATATATATCTCAAATTGTAAACAGTTTCAGTTTCAGTAAATGATTGCAATTCTTCTTTTGCTGAGATAATGTTTAGGCTTAATGAATCCCTAGTATGTATTAAACCTTGGATATTGAATAAGATGCCTTTTATCAACGCAATTAAGACTAAGGCTGTTCTTTTGAATTTTTCCCGAGCCGCGGTTCCCCAAACTTTTGTATTCCACTGATTTTGTAAACTGAATGTAATATCTTGGGGTAGTCCTTAATTGCAAACCCAAATTTTGCTTTCATTTTGCAAAAATTTTGTCTTACTTGTATTTGCTTCTTCGAGGTAAATGTATTGTTACGCATTCTTTTCTCATGTCGCATGTGAACTTTTGTATTGAAATTTCTTCTGACTGCCCGTCCTATAACTTGGATGGATTTCAAGGTATTGGCAAACGTATTACATGTTTATTATGTCAAACTGAGAGATCATATCCCATCCCTTAGTTCATGCCTTTTTAAAACTTTCCTTCTCCAACTATCTAAAGTTAAGAGTGTTAATTTCGCTTTACAAAATCGACCGAATATGGTTCTCTACAGTAAGTACGAACACTTTTAAATTAATACCACATATTTGTAGATCTCTGGCCGAATGATCATTTATTATTGTTTATGCAATTCATTATTGAAATGTGTTAACGCAAACTGTGAAAACATCTAATGTTTCCTTGAATAGGTTTAGAAGAATATTGGACTCATTCTGAAGTTAGTAAATTTCTCTTGTTTCTGGCTGTTAAGGATTATTATTATTGATAATCATAGAACCTTCAATAGCCCTTCAATCTAATTATAATTTCTCTTGAACATAATATTTACATATCTTGTAACGATGTATATTGCCGTATGACACTGTAGTTACAAATAATGAAATAAACAAAAAAAAACATAGTAATACAATTTATGTAAGAAATATGACGTCAAGTCACATTTGACATAAGAGTGTAAAGCGTGGGTTTAGGTATGACATCAGCATTTTATGAGTATTAGATTTAACGGTATATATAAACGCATCCGATGATGAAGAGATTAAACTTATACATATCATGTTGAATTTTACAAAGGAGTGGGTTAAAATGGGTTAAATAGTTGGCTTAGTTCTATAAAAAGAAAGTTCTTCGGAAACTGAATACGCACATCGATGTTCATTTCATTTCATAAAACCGACTAAAATATCAGTATGTTTAGGGTATATTTTTAGGAGTTTTCTATAGAGTATCTATTACCGCTTTTATAAAGTCTTAGAACAAAACTAGTCATCCTGTAAAAAGGAGGTCTATTCATTTCAAGAGAATGCTTGCAAATGTATGCAATAGAAAGCTGAAACTACATTTTAACGAAAGTAATTCATATAATAACTTATTGTTGAGATGATTTTACTAAGGATTGATAAACAATCATATATTTAGTATGGATAAGTAGCAAATGAATTGAAATTAATAAATAAATTTATTTTTTTGGATTAGTGGAGGTTACTGCTCCGGTGTTTTCGAAATAAATTCTTTGACTAGTGTTTCCTGAACAGAAGACGGTTTTTATTCCGATGTTTGCGAAATAAATTCCTTGACTAGTGTTTTCTGGGCAAAAGACAGTTTTTGTGTGGAGGGTTGAAGTCTTCATTAAGAAAGATGATTTGTAATCTTCGATAACTTCGCGACTGACCTCATCTTGAGATTTCTTACAGCGAGTAAGCTTTTCGATGTATTTACAATCGTCATATAACGCTTGATAATTGTCAAACTTGTTTCATCAAAATGTTAACTCATTACCCAATTCATGAACAAATTTAATTCTTAACAGAATCACCCGTGAAGCCAACACATTTGCCACGTGAGAGCGATCAGATTTTTTTGATGTATTTTTGATACGATCGTCTAACCGTTTATGTGGTAGCTTTAATAATTGAATTTAATATTTAAATTCGAATTTATCGCAAACACTTAAAAAGCAGTTGAAATATTTAAATTATCATGAGTAAAATCTAAAAGATTTTAAAATCATTAAAAAAAAAAGTAATTTCTTCAAACGATGTCTTTAATGTACTTAATGTACTTAAAGCATAACTTGTTAAGTAATTTAAAATTTTAATTAAAATTTTCAAAAGTAAATCATTTATAACCTTAGGTGCAAACTTTATGTTAGAAAATAATTTTAGAAAATTTTAAATACATGTTTTCACAACATAAACCAAAAACTTAATGTCAAGTAAAATTTTCATATTCATTCATTGAAATTGAAATCGCTGTATACTAATTTTTTCATCTGATTTGTAACAATAAAGAGTTCACACAGTGAAGGCCTTCGTAAAGCATTTACGAGTTTATGCTCATAAAGCATAAACTTTTAAATCGAATTACGTTTAATTATATTCATTTCGGTTATTTGGTCAAAGTGAGAAAACTTTGAAATTATCTTTTTAAACTCTTAATTAATACGAAATTAAAGAAAGAGTTTGAAAGAGTGTAAATCTTATTACGTATATATAAGTGTACAATAATTAAAAAAAGCTGAAAAAATTGAAATAAAATTTGTACAGCAAATCAAACAACAACTGAAACAATATTTTGAAAATATATGCTAAACTTCTAAAAATTTAATAAAAAATAAAAAATGGAACCTTATAAAAATGTTATAAAAACCGATTAATATAACAGAAAATAAATAAAATCAAGATTAACATGAATGAGATAATGATTTTAATATTATACGATAACGTAGTGAATACCCGAAGATCGTTGCACGACGAATATAATTTTCTTATTTGTTAGCTACAACTGTGACAACTTTCTTTTTAGAACAACACACACTATTTAACATTTTGCATTATGTGACAACAAGTGGAACGAAATGGAAAACAGGAAAATTCTCTGCTTAACTACATGAAAACTAAATGTGCACTTTTGTTTTAGCATACAGTTGTAAGAAAATTTTATGAAATTCTTACTACTTTATCGCAGGCAGACCTTGACAGTGCTCATTATATACATTAGAACAAATACATGTTTACAGGAATCTTTGTATGTAACGTATATATGCAATCCATACACCGATGTCGTAGACTAGGTAAACATGAGAGTTATTGTACGTTTTGTAGAAAAAGTTATTCAAACACTTATATTATGGACGTTAAAAATTTATATATAAATCATGGTTTTTATTTTGCTTTCTAAAGACAGAAACATACAAAAAAATAAAAAAAAAAAAAAAAATAAAAGAAGAATCAAAGTCTGCCTGCAAACGAAATGAAAACTTTTCAAGGGTAAAAAGTGCAAAACTTGTACAACTTGTAGTAATAAAAAATATCTAAAGCTATTGAAAATATATATATATATTTATATATATATATATATATGACATGTTTGTGTGTAAAATATTCTCAAATTGTAAATAACTTACCTATTAGTTAAGCCATTTATTATATTATTTATACTTATGAATCTACATATGAATCTGTAGTATGACCTTCAGTAATTCTAGGTTGTCTTTAAGACATAAAACAAGAAGAAGAAGTTTTTATCAGTTTTATAAATAAAAAAAAATTATGAAAACTGCCATAGCAATCATCAATTTTCATTAATGATTCATGCTCCGCTATTTAGATTTTATGTTGCTTCCTAAGGGATTTTGAGTATATAACGCATAATGACGGTATGTCAACTCAAAATCATTTGACAAATCGAAATTCGTGAAAAGTTGTTATTGTTATAAATCAGTCAAATTAAAATTTTCTCAATTTACTACGCTAAATAAAATACAAATTTGCCAACCAGCTTTTACCAGGCCTAACGATAGCAGTAAAGTGTGTATTGAAATGAATAAAAAAAAAAAAAATACCCGAAGGATATTTAAAAATTTCTACTTTAATATAATAAACCGTAATACAAATTTTGACGTGATATACATCTAGAAACTAAACGATGTATGTGGCGCCATAGTCAGAAATAGTGGGACGAAGGGAAAAGCCCATGGGCCATCGAGGACTATGGTATGGGTATGGTAAGTATACTCATATGGAAATATTTGGTTTAATCTCTAGACAGGGTACTAAGAAATTTAGATTTTACAACATAGGAATCATTCATTATGCTTTGCAATCTGGTTTAAACAGAGCTTCGTCTTACCGCGGACCTTAATGTCCGTCACCTGGTTTTTTTAAAATTGCGATATTGTCTCGTGTCCAGTATTCATCGGTTGCTGCATTTTTCTTCGAGTTAAGCATAAAAACGTAGCCATTTCTAAGTATTTTAGCATAGAATTCGACTTATCCGAAATTTCCAAAATCTATTTCGTGTACTTTGTTAATATACACATTTCGTGTCTGGATGCCCTTTTTTCTAATTCCTTTTTTTGTCTATAATGTACGGGTGTTGAATTAGCCAAAACTAAAATGTTCATATTTATGGATTGTGGAGTAAAACTATGTAACGAATGTTATCTTAATAAAAAGATACTAAATAAAAACTAAAGTTTACCTCTCGTATTTGCTTCTTATGAAAACTTAATAAGTGAAGTTGTTTACTTACTAACTTTACTAAATGAAATAAAGTTTATGTTCTTAGTCAAGCAGCTACTACTTTACTAACTTTACTTAATGAAATAAAGTTTATGTTTCAACTCGAGTAGTTACTTAGTTATTAGTCAAAGCAGATATAATTACGAAGTACATAAACCTTTCAATACATTAAGCCCCAAGGTCCCGATGTATTATATAATATTAAATCCGCACTTTAGAATACGTGAACGATGTCGCGATTTATTTCAAAAATCGCTTGCTATATGTATATACGAAATATGACTTAAAGCTTCTTCGAGCATCGCTTTTAAAAGATTTCAAATAATTAACGATGTCTTCGGATCCTGTCTCGGAAATTAATTAATAATCCGTTTTTATTTTGCTTGTTATTTAGTTTTCTCTTCTGCATATAAATTAGAGTTTTTTTTTTCAGGAAAATCTCCCGAGTAAACGTAAAAAAGATAACTCGTGACACATTATATAGGGTCATGCACTTTATATACTTTCGGAATAAACGCAAATCACAGGCATACTTCTGATTGGGATTTAGATCAAAATTTTACTCAACATACTATATGAGTCCTGACATTATTTTTGGAATACAACATCATTCAAATGCTCTCCACGGGCATTTCGGCCATTACTTGTATTCAAAGGATCAAGAGTTTAAGAATTGTTCTTATAAACACAATTCTTTGCGTAACCCCACAAAAAATCTAGGAAAGAGAAATCGCACGATCTTGGTGGCCAATTTAGATCAACAAAATGTGTTGCGTGAAACGTGAAATCAAATACTTCAATATCCATATCTTCAATTTCACAATAAAGAAAAATTGGTAATCATGTGTCTGCGCGCGATCAGAATACTGTGCGCGCCGTGTAATGGAGAGGATTTGGTTATTCTTCGATACTTTCACCAACAGCACCAATATTTCCGGTCGAGCGTGCGTTTCGATTAAATAAGTCTATATTAACAAGTCGCAACATCGTTAATGTACTGCTATTCACATGTATTAGAAAGAAGGCAGATTTTTCCCATTTGATGCGACCATAGGAATTCGCAACTTTCGCTGGATCCGTAAGAGTATTTATAATCGAAAAGCTCTAACAAAAATCTAGTAATTGCAACTTGTGGATATTTTTATTCGAGATATTTGAGATTGAACTCCATCTTCTATATAAATCCATAAATCTACACACCGCATTCATAATTGAAACGGTTGTTGAAATCTGGTATTGTTGCTTCACACTTCCTCTTATTATTAAGATGTAATAATTTTATTTATAAAATAATACTTTTAAGTTCTCGGAATTGAATCGAATATCAATAAATTAATCCCTTCACTTGTAAGCAATTAAGTTGACCTAAGCTCTTCTTCTTTTCTGATTTGCTATTCTATAGTGTAGGACCGACCTTCTCATAGTAAGCATCCGCGACTTTGAGGTACCATCCAATTATATCGTATAACTAGTTAATTTAATGAGAGAGCATCGAAAATTTTCCAATATCAATAATATCAAGTTACCGGACTAAAGGTTTTTCTCCTATTTATTTTTTTTTAAATGAACATAAAGTAAAGCGTTTAAAAATAAAAATAAAAACAATTTTACATCATTTTTTTTATACGTGAAACTTCCTCTAAATAATGAACGAATCTTGAATATGTTATATACAGTTGGCAGATCATTTTTAGTCATAGGAAACGCAAACAAATCTTTTGTGCATTCTTATGTGCAAATATACATTTGTTCAAAAGCTACCAGCAGCAGTTTGCCATTTGAACAAAAAGAGTTCATCTTTCATGAAATCATTTAACATTAGGGCAACTATGTAAGCAGCCACCACAGAATTGCATAAACGATGATTATGTGCTTTCTAAGCACAATTTAAGTAAAAAGTACAACAAACAAATGTACACATCTATAAAAAATAATGTGAGTTTAAATATCCTAATAATAATACTCTGAACATTTGCCAATTTTTTCAAGCATGTCCTTAAATGCTGCAAAGACTCCTTTATGGGAATTAGAAATGTTGAAATTTTTTTACACAAACAATAAAAAAACAAAAAAAAAAAAAAATAGTTTCATTCATTGCTTTGGCGAATCCAGTTTAGTCACCATGTAAAGTCAATATACAGAAATTTACAAAATGCTTTTTAATTATGAATATATAAGAAAGGCAATCAGTACCAGTTAGTCGGCAAACATCTTTACGAAATTATAAATAAATATTTGCTTTTACAAATTCTGAATTGTTTTTTTTTTTTTGCCTCTTGTGATCGAATTATACTAGTTTTAAAGATGACCTACAGTACGGATCGAATACTTCTTGAATTGCCTTCGTAATTTATTATTATACCCATCAACGAAGGTGAGGGTTTCATTTTATTTTGACATCTAGTTTGTAACTCGTAGAAAAAGTACATATATTCTTGATTAGCATCAAATTTAGAATCGATTTAATCATGTCCGTCTGTCTGTCTGTTTAACGTTTATGGTAAACATTGTCCAGATCGTAAAAATGAAGATATTGGCTTCATATTTGGACGAAACATTGAAAGTTGTTTCACATACGTTGCTGTTGAAAAGGTGCCACGACAATCACAGGCCACGCCTACGACATAATCTGCAGGCACGTCCGTTTTCTGGCTGTGTTGCACGGTATTCTAGAAAAATAGAAAAAAATCTTCCAGGCGCACCTATTAAAATTTAATTTTCGATCCTTTTTTTAGGATAAAGGTGGTGAATATAAAAGATTCAACACAACCGAATATAATTTTCTTACCTGTTTTATTATTATTATTATTATTTATGTCGACTAAAGAAATAAATTCTTGGACTAAAGTAAGATGAACGGTAACAGTTAGGTCTCTCGACCCTATCATAAGACCAATAATATTAAATTATTTTATTTTAATATGTGAAAGAAAAACTAACAAAAACAAAAAAAAAATTTTAAGTGCTAGGGAAGCTCCGATGTTGATATCAAGGTTTACGTTTGAATGTTGCGGTATAAATGCCTTAAAAAGGATCTTATATGTATACACAAAAATCGGTTTATTATTGAAGAGAATATTTTGATGAAGAATTAATTTTGTTAATATTATATAGAAGTATCGGTTCTATTTAGAATGATACGTATCCATATTAAAGCAGCTAAAAGTATATGTTATATGAAAAATCTAAGATTTTCATAATGTATTATATATTACAAAATAGACGTAGTTGTTATCGAATTTATTTTTAAAAGATTTTTCATAAAGAAAACAAATATATAAATATAATAAATATTTATCCGCCCAAAAGAATCAGTTAGAGAGTCAAAAAGGTATGCAAGCAAACGTACGTGAATTGTAGAGCTAGATCAAGCTTAATACTAATAAATACTATTTCGAAATTTCCGATTAGCTTTTAACACAATTTACCCCTTTGTGTGTAGGGTGTGATAAAATTTATTAAAACATTGCAATAAGTAAAGAGACGAAAGTATGGCTCATATTATTTTAACGTTACTAAGCAAACAAAACCGTAAAAAAAAATCAATATCAATAAACAGATCAATAATTCTCGGGACCAACGCATCGTTATTCATCTCTGAATAAAAATGCATATTACTTTTACTAGATTCTGACTCCGAAACGAAGAAAATGAAGAATGATGATTAGCGAACGTCATACGGCATTTTTGTTTGCTTTGAAATGGGAAATTATTAAAAAAACGGACGGGAATGGGGAAAAAAACCGTCCTCTTTAATGACAACAATAGCAAAATAGCGGGAATTTAATTCCAAATTGGTATCTATGATCTAACATATTTTCCTGATTTAACTACTAAAGACTGTCTTAAAAATCAACCTTTGAAAAAGAAAAAGTTTTCGCTTACTTACTTCCGGGACTTCTTGACCGATGTATTATACACGTGAGGTGCGCAACCCAGGTGCCATTAGAAAATATTTATATTGCTTAAGTGGAGGATGACTGTAAAGTTTATGAACATTTCATACATTTATCCATAATCGTTATTTTTTATATAAGGGCAAATAGTTTGTATATACCCTTTCCGCTATTATTCTTTACACGTGCAAGCTCTACTTCATGATAACGTTTTAACGGAGCATATTAAATTAAATAAAATAATATAATAGAATTTATTTCGTATCATAACTTCTTTTGAGACTGTCACGATATTGCTTAAGGTATTTCTGTATTGTATTGTAAGCATTGTAATAAGCGTAAGAGCCTCTGGGCTAGTCCGGAGAAACGACATTTAGATTTAGAATAAACCATAACCAAACAAAAGCCAAGACTTTCGCTCGAATCTACCCTTAGGTATAGAATTTTATTGGTGAAGAAGAATGTTTACTAATATAAAAAAAAAAAATGAATATAACTGTTGATGGCAACAATACACTCCTTATATATACGCGTCTCAACCATACCTACAATGATAAACACGTTGGCGTCTATGAAATTGAAATGCTATCTACATCTTATCAAAGACATATTTCTGTACTTAATTTATCTTTAAGAAATCTTATATATCCAGTAAGTAAGTTAGTAATGCAAACTTCACTCAAAACTGTTCAGAGATGCAACAATTCCTACAAATTGAAGCAATAATACATACTTAATAATTTACTTAAGTTATACGTATGCTTGAGGACGTGTACTTTAACAAACTTTATCTGGATAATGTTTATTTTCCATTATTGACTCTTTCGAAACTCGATTTTCTCTTTACTTTTCACTCGCTTGCACCTATAGCAATTTGTTTTTTTTTTTTTTTATATGCATATGTATGTGCTGTTATCATAAACTTGCATGTGCGTATACATACCTCTATTACATTTCAGACGTGATTATAAAACAGTTTCTCTTTTTCTTTTTTTTTTATATATATACATTTTCCTCAACATACCATGATATATATGTGCTCAAAACAATAACAAAAACAAATTAAATAGAATTTCAAGCGACTTGTGCAAATAATATATAGGAAGTGTAAACAGTAAGAATTAACTTAGGAAAGTGTCTAAAAAACTAATAATAGATTTTAGAAAGTCCTTTAAATAAATTAGTAATAATTTTAATAAAAATCTTCAAAAGATTAATTCATTCATATTTAATCCATTTTCTTAACTTGTATTCGTAATGGACAATCATGATGATATCTCTAGATCTAGATCTATCTCTCTTAGAAAATGCAATAATTTTCACTCTTCACTCTTCAATGAACCATTACTCGCATAGATAAATTTAACAAGTAAGAAAGCTATATTCGGCTGTGCCACCCTTATCTTAAAAAAGGGGTAAAAACTAAATTGTAATAGGTGGGCATGGCAGTGAAAGAACTTGCAATGTTTCTGACAAATTTGAAGCCGATATCTTCATTTATGCGGCTACGAAAATGTTTACCACAGATAAGTCAGTTAGCTAGATAGTTAAGTATTCAGACAGATGGACGGACGTATCAACGGATACGTCTAGGTGGATTCCGAATTTCATATTGATCAAGCATATATATACACTTTACGGTACTTCTGAAGAATTCTTCTTAATATTACAAATGTTTCCACAAAAAAATTTAATTTCAATATTCTATTATACCGAATGGCCGTGTGTCGATCTTTACCGCTTTTGCACAAAAGTTACGGGATAGCTAATGCAATATTTGTAGAAATTTTTATATATCTATGCGCCATGATTTCTTAGTAATAAGCAAAAATTCGATTTGTTTTTTTTACTTGCAAAAGCAGAGTTTTTCTTAGTCTACGTCATAGTATGGGCGCGGCCTTGAACCGATTTGCGTCATTTTCATAAACAAACTGCTTGCAAAAACTTCCAATGTTGCTGCCAAACTTGAAGACGATATCTTCATTTTTGAGACCAGAAGAATGTTTACCGCAGACATTACACTGACTGATAGACGGACAAACGAATGTGCTTAAATCGATTCTAAATTCAATGCTGGTCAAGAATATATATACTTTGTGGGGTCTCCGAAGTTTCCTTTTGATAGTTACAAACCAAATGACAAAATGAAATATAACGTTCACCTGCGGTGGGTGGTGGGTATAAAAATAGTTTCATGCGTATAAAAAAAAATGTCAAAAAAGGGAAATATATGAAACAGATCTTCATTAATATTATCAACAATCGGTATTAGATACTAATCTGAAATTGGACGATTCAATACTTTTTAATAATTGCAAAACAAAATGAGATCCCAATATTAATATTTACATTTAACGAATCGTTGTGATTCATTTCAAATCAAATAAAGTTCTTTTACGAGCAATAAACAAGAAACAGAAAACTGATCTGTGCTGTGCCGAATGTTTTATACCCACTACCTTTAACTTGAAAATAATTAAATATTGATACTCCATATTATTGGTTGGGCATGGTAGGTTTTTTCCATGGAAATTTTTATGGTTTAGTTTATGAGTAGTGAGCAAAACACATCGAAATTGGAGATTTTTTTTTTTTTTTTTGTTTATAATGTAGGCGTGTCCATCGACCTATTTGTGTCATTTTTGTGTACCAAGTTACGTGCAATAATTTTTAATGCTTGTACCAAACTTGATTTGAAAACTGATACCTGATTAAAATTTAAAAATTGATGTAAAACTGATTGACTGTCTCGTCTGTAGATCATAACGTACTAAATAAGATTTAAAGTTTTTCACATTATTTATACGAAATTTGTCGTGCATAATATTTTAAAAAATTTGGCATAACTTGAATTAATTGGGATTGATGTTGTGATGTACTTTATGAATTTTTTATGTACGAATACATTTAGAAAAATTTTAGACTCTTTAAAAGTAAGATTTCTTTTATTCCCTTTAATCATATAATCCGTTGAACATTAAAGCGATTTCATTTATTATATCATATATTAAAACCAAACAATTTCCATTTTGTATATCATTAATACATTTTCTATTCGAATATTTTACGAAATTGAGTGAATATTCATCTAATGCAGAGGTAGACTCAAGATCAAGACAAATATATTTCTTTCTCTTGTCTATTTTACTAAATAACTAAATAACTATATACCTAACTAAATAATTAACTAAATAACTCAATAACTAAATGAATAGATAACTAAATAAATAAATAACTAAATAATTAAATAAATAAATAACTAAATAACTAAATCACTAAATAACTAAATAATTAATAGGTAAATAACTAAATAACTAAATAAATAATATAAATAAATTGGAGTGAATTTGAACTAAGAACTTATAACATTTGAAAAGAGGCAGCAGAGTCAGTCTCTTTGTCAGTGTTTGAACGTTTGCCTTTTAATCTGCCCCCTTATATATCTGTAACTACGTCTATCGCGTGGTGTTACAAAAATTGAGAGATTGAACGCTGAATCTTACTTGAATGATTCGCCTACATGATGGTAACATTGCGGACATAAACATAAACAAATCCACAATAGACAAAAAATTGTAACTTAGAAACAATATCTCCTATTAATTAGTATTTTCATCATTTACTTGCAGTCTGCAGTAGATGTCGACCCGGCTGTCAGCATAATACATTTTTCAACGTTTCTACATAATATTGATTAAAAAAAAATAAATAAACAAATAAATAGCATTAAGCATTAAAATTGAAATGCATCTATTTGCATATATTAAAACATATTTACATAGTTTTGAACGAAATATATGTTTTGGTGGGCGGTAAACACAAATATACACAACAATAATAATATGATACGTATGCGCTTAAATTTATGATCACATATGGGTGCGTATTAGCAGTAACAAACAAAACAAAAAAAAAAACAACTCACTCAGAACTTATTCCGAATATTAAATTTGAGCTGATATCTCGGCCTGAACTTATCAACCAATTTTACTAACCAATCTAAGCTAATTAAAGGGGAATTGTAAGCATAACAACAGCAACAAAAGTGACGACTACAGCATTGGATAGCAATACGTTAAACACTAAGCCGAACCGAACCGAATACAATGACAAATGTTCTACTTACTGTAAAAAAAGTACAAGGAATTATTTCTTTCAAAATTCCTAAATAAAAATATTAAAGAAAGAATTTACATTTCTAAAAGGTATCATATTTATATCATATATTTCTGTAATCGTACAAAATACTGGAGAAGAATTGCCTCACAAGAACTGAAATGTTTGCATTATGGATAGCACTGAGTACTAACTTTGATATTATAAAGTGAAACAGAAAATGTATGTAGAAGAAGAAAACCTTTTTATTTCACAATCTATCGAGCTCGAATATATTAATGCAATTTTTAAAGGAGAAAACGAAAACTCATTTATATGTTTTAGCTTGAAATAATTTAAAAGTTACGTAAATAAACGAACATTGAAAAAAATGTCCTTTCTTGTATATATATATATATATTTTTGACCGTTTTATTTGCTTATGAAAGATTGACATGACGTATGAATAGAGCAATATTTGAATAAATATTCTTTCATTTGCACAGCTTTATGGCAAAATAGTGGGGAAAAAAAAAGAAAAATAAAAACCTATGAATTTAGGCGTGTGCACGTGCTTTAATATACATAAAATATAGTCTTTTGTTTATTTGTGCTTTTGTTCATATTCAAATGGTTATTTAAACGTTGCTTTACTATATTTGCAAATCCAGTAATACCTCGCTCATGCTCAAGTAAACACATAAAGCAAAGAAATTCACAGCAATGTATGGCACAAGTTAGATAGATCTTTATAAGCCTGGGGTTTTGTATATATATATATTTGACATTAAGAGAATAAATTATGAAAGACGTATTTTTTGAAATTTTTTAGATAAAAAAGAAAATTAAAATTTCTAGCAAAACAACAAACAAACAAACAAAAAATTGTATAATTTTGATGTAATCGAGACCAATAATGGAAAACATTACTAGAATTTTGATAAATATTTTAATTTAATCTCTGAGTGATAATATTAAATTGTTTAACTTAAATTGCGATGTGTCAGGACACGGATTTAATTAAGTTTTTCAAAAAAAAAAATGTATTTTTCTTTTTCACTTAAAAATATAGTCTGAACCTTCAAGAATATGTGGAAAAAAAATTCATTACCTATGAAAATAGTTTTTCTTGAAATTTCAGATTTTTCTCCAAACACTCCAAGAAAACTGACTGTGTCAAACGACTCCTTGCAGGGATATTAAACTTTAACGTCTTACTTTTTGTTTTCTAATTTCTCTAATCCGCTAAAAAGAATTCTTTCGAGCGTATTTATGTTCATTTAATAGCATTTTCAAACAGAAATACATCAATTTAGCCTCACTGAGGCAACAAACTGTGTGAATATAAAGCTTAGAGCGTTTTTTAAAGTTTTCAATGCTTTTACTAAGAAATGAAAAGTATACGATAAAATTGTTGGATTGTTGATTATAAATTCGGCAATAGAATTATACGTTTCTTCATCATTTTCTTTGACATTTCGTTTAACGTATAATTTATAATGAGGCGATTCTGTTTTTGACAGATGCAGTAAAACAAACACTTTCCGGCACTTTCTTTCGAGGAAAATGAATGAGATAGAATGTTTGAATGAATGGTAAGGAATTTTTGCGATCTTACGGGTTGCAGAGTAATCCAAAAAAAATATCATTCCGTTTGGCCTAACAAAATGTTTTATTGAGTGTCAGAGTGTCAGATATAAAATATCATAATATCATTAATTTAGTTATCTGAACTATTATTGACTCCGTATCAGTATCACAAATTTTTTCTGCTTAACTCTAAGCATAGTATCACTAAATCCTTACGAGCGATCAATAGTAGCTATCTTACGATATTCGAAGGAAAAATAACCATAATGCAGATTAGACAAACCATTAACATAGACAGTAAAGCTGAATATCTATAGTGGCCTCAATTGAGGGATTAGATGAGTATAGTGTAGTGTACTACTATAGTTTGTTTCAATCAAATAGAACCATCATTGGGGAACGCTACCAACACTAACTGATGCCGTTAGTTAGTACCAACGCACCGATGCCATATTTTAAAAGCTATGATCCTTTGTGTTTTCAGTGCGACAAGATTTAGCTCCATTTAGCAAAACTCACTGTTATCAGTGGACATTTCTGCTTCTAGTTAACACTGGTTACAATCGATTATTTATTGTACGGTCGAGTGCGATTTTCATACTTACACCGATACCGAACAAGTGACCCTTTTTATTGCACATACTCGAAAGGTCAATTTTCTTTCCCTTACCACCTTGATAGTTTGACTAAAAGATGGAAGAAGTACCAGTTAGGGAAGAATAATAATTTGAGCAAAAAAAAGTAAATGCTTAATATTAGATAGAAAATAGCGGAAACTTATTATTACATCTATTATAATTGAATAAAATGTTTAATCCTATTTCTCGAAACTTTAAACGCATTCTTCTGGAAACATTTTTTTTTTTCAAATTGCATGCAGCATTATTCTAGTGAAACACGTAGCGTAGTAGCGATAGTTAAGTTAGATAAGTTAATTTTGAATATGTTTTACTATCAAATAGGTGTCGCTTTTTGGGTCAAAAATCGAATTTTTCTATTTAAATAAATGTTCTCCAAGTCACATAAAACTCAACATATTTTTAAAATCCTCGCCCTGTGTCATAACATATAAGTACACAGATCTAAAAGTATTTCCGTTTTTTTTGAGTTTCAAATTTAGGCAAATTAGACTGCGTTGCACGGAACCTCTTAAATTAACAGGTTGCGTCAAAAAGTTCGTAGGCTGACACATAGATGGCGCTTTTAGTATTAAATCTATATCCATAACTCAGATATTAATAGTGCAATAGCTATCAAATTTATACACGTGCCTTTTGTAGGTTAGGGCTAACTAAAAATCATATGAATTTAATACTAGTAGCGCCATCTATGGTCAGCCTACGAACTTTTTAGCTTACTTGTGAAACGTGCTTTGTGAGAATGGCTTTGATGTTATGCTATTTTTCAAAAATAAATATTTTTTTCATAATACTTCAAAGCATAGTTAATATTCTTCTCGAATATTTTTATATGATTACTTTTCCATTCAGTAAAAAAAAAAAAGAAAATGAAATGGAAAAGAAATAAAAAGAGAATATCTATTTGAAGGCTGTCGTTTTAGTGGTTTGCTCCCTTAAGAAATCTACTCAAATGTTCAGAGCAAAACAAACTAATTTACATATATATTTGTATATAATCGCAAAAGATTCCTTTAAAGAATGATGATATCTTCCCTAATTATTCTTAGATAAATGATATCTAAGATCAGTTCTAGGTTCTAAGAATATTTTACTTTCTTAATAAACATTCTTAGTGTTCTAAGTTTACTATAACGCCAACCTTATCAATCATTTCATTCATTACCGGAATATTTGTAGCACGATTTTCATATGAAATTTATCGTGACATAGATTTGATCAAAGAAACATTTAATTTGTATTTCTGTTGACGGAACCTTATTGATTTTCTAGAAAAGGAAGGATTTCAAAGAAAAGGAACATGCAAGCGAAATTAAAGTCAATTTTGATTATTGCACTCGACAAAAAAATATACTTCAAAGCATCCATCCCAAAGCAATGCGATTTAAGTAAATAGAAATATTTTGGATATTTTTCGAATTTTTCATGCAAATATTATGAATGAAATGAAATCTTGTTTTCCTTACTTTTTGAAACTATTATCATTTCAACACTTTTAGTTGGACGAAAAAAAAAAAAAAAAAAAAAAAATTCTTACTTTCCATTTAAAGGTATTCGCAAGTTTTGCTTACTTTTATTTACTTATTTCAACAGTTTACCTCTGTTTTGTTTTGTAATGACTTAAGTGCTATACACACACATATATATATAAATGTTTGCATTCAACTTTGCCGATAAAGTAACACGTACCCTACCTCTCCCGATCCAAATCAGAAAGCAATCAAAACTTTTACAAAATAATGAACCTTTTGATACTTAAGAAGAGAATGCTTTTAACCGACAAAAACAGAAATAGCTCATCTATGAAGTGGGAAGCCTCTTTAAAGTTTGTTTTTTTTTTCCTTTTTTTTTCATAACTTCTCTGTCTTTGACTCTGCCTCTCTCTCTCTCTATCTCTTAAACACAGAAATCCTTGCCTACTGTTATATATATATATGTATAGAAATAAACAAAAAAAAAATTTACTTTTTTTTCTATTATTCTAAAAAGGCCTACACACACACACACAAGTTGAGTTTCGTTTTTAATGAGAAAAGTTCAATTTGTTAAAAAATTATGACATAATTACGAAAAATTTGGAAATAAAAAACAATTACACAACAAAAGTAAAAAAAAATGTTCTCCAAGTTACTATTGAAAAATAAAAAAATAAATATATAATTGTGTAAAAGAAAAAGTCGACGAAAACATTTTATTGAAAAAAATACTAAATACAACGATTTTTGAAGAGATCACTTAAGTTTCATAGAATTGGTAGAAAACCAATTTTCATTTACAGCTAAAGCGCAGACAGACGGCCGATTCGAAATTTCAAATTTAAATTATATTTCTTAAATTCAACAGAATTCGAAAATTTTAACAACAACAAATAGAAGAATGGAATGGAATGAAGATTTACAAATTAAAATTTATAATTTCACATCGATCAAGAAATCCGGTGACTTTTGGTGGTATGTGTGGTTAATACAAACACATTTACACAAGTTGGTACAAGTTGTTGGTTGTCATCTATAGCAGCGAATGATAGAAACAAAGTTCAAAAAGACTTTTATTAGTTAAGCAGCTTATCACAAATTATTCTTACAAGTGCTGATGATAAATTGCAAACGTAAACTTTTTGTGCTCGACCTTAAAGCATTCATGTGTTACATTGCATTCGTTATTATATTCGTAACGTCTAATATTGAATGAGTTCTTAATGCGCAGTCACAGAGTATATCTTGAAATCTGAATTAAATTTCTCAGCTTCTTATGCTTAATACACAAGATTTTATTCATTATTTAACGCTTTTGGATAAAAATATTAAAAAATTTTCGTGCTCTCTTCTTAGAAAAGTTTGAAATATTTTTTTTTTTTTTTTTTTTTTTTATTTCAATAACTTATGAACTCCAATAGATCTCGTTTGATGAAAATATGAATTAAATGAATTAAAGCTGTTTAAGCATTTTTTTTTTTATGAAAATCGTACCGATGGCCTTATTTTGAAGTGTTCATAATTAATAAAACTTGACAATTTTTTTTTGTATGTTCGTTTAAAGTTGTGGGTATTTAAAATTCGCCTCAAGGTGAAGATAGTTTTGTTTACGTGTTTATTATATTTTTTTTTGCTAAGGAAGCGAATGTCATAGCAGCATATACTTATACACTAAGAGTATATATATATATATATATGTGTATATATATGAAAACTCAAATGTGAAACTAAGCATAAAAAGGAAAAAATTTGTATTCATTTTGGAACGAATCCATGATACTCCTCATCTAAAGTGAATATAAACAAATTTCGTTAATTCTGAACGAATTATTTGACCAATTAGAACAACTTGTCTACTAACCTAAGATTATTAAATGAACCAGTAAATTGTATCCGACATTAGTATCTGTCAGAGATTGTAAACTTTTTTTATTTCTTATATTATCGGTTAGATTTAGTTTATTTTCACAAAACTGATTCGTGAATTGTTAGATAAACAGAGCTATAGACTGACAGATACGCGGATGGACGAAAAAATAGGAGATGGACAGATAAACTGCCAAACTGCCAAAATAGACAACTAAATGCATGGATGAAGTAGTAGTTAAGAAGTAGTAGTGAAGTAATAGTTAAGAGAAGTAGAAGTAGAAGTAGTAGTTAAATCAATTCCTAGTGTAACGCTAATCAAAAAGTAACGTATACTTCGCCGAGTTTTTGATGAGTATTTTCTTAAAGTACAAATGCAATAACAAGTTTAGTACACCCTCTTCCCTGTTGATGGTATAAAATGTGAATACAAAAAAAAAAAAAAAAAAAAAAAAAAAAATATAGCAACAGTTTTTACCATATAATGTAAACAGCCATCAAGTGCTTGAGTGTTAAGCAGTCATGTAAATATGAGAACGAAACTTTGGTATAAAGTTTCCTTTTGTAACAAAACAAAAAAAAAAAAAAAATGTACACATACACTAATGTATATGCATGTAAAACTTTAGTTTAAACTGAAATGAATAATTGAAAGATAAATTTTGAATTTGGCTCTCAATGTTAGAGTTTCGTGTGGATGGCTTTCTCTCTTTTTTTTTAGCAAGACCGCTTCCTCTGCCACACCCAACGGAAACAGTCAAAAAAAAAAAAAATAGCAATCATTTAAAATTAGAAAAAAAAAAACCTTGTAGGTAGGGTGCGTGCTAGTAAAACTCATCATTCTCGAAAGCCATTTATATCCATTTGAGTGACATTAAGTCGTTTAAGTAAGAAAGAAAAGGAAAGAAATAATAAAAAAGAAATGGATACATATATATCCTCTCTTTGAAAAATATTTCGAATATTACGTAAACGCCTAATACACACAAGAGAAGGAAATAAAAAAATAAAAAAAAATAAAATTATAATTTGTTGCATGTTGTTATGTATACATAAGAAGTTTGTGGGACTTGTTGCTTGAAGATAAGATGCGTGCTACCGATATCAAATAAATTGCATGATAAGGCAGCAATACCTGCATTAAACTTCAGATAAATTGTGTTTGTTTATTAATTAGATGTTTGTTTGTAATTATCGTGTAGATAAACAACTACTGTACCTATTGCTTGTTATATTTAATGTCCGTATTTCCGTGAATGTTTCAAATAAAGTTTTACGTTCAATTTTTTTTTTTCTTTTTTTTTTTGCACAGATATTAGTCGAAATAATCTTTCAGAGATTGGGAAAAAAAAGAGAAGAAGAGTAAGTATGCATTTATATTGTATATGCATGAGAACTAAAAGTAAGTAAGTACGTAATGTGTAGTCATCTTAGGCTCATGTTCATTGCTATGTTATCAAACAATAGGTTTTGTGCGTACAATGTAGCATTTCCTACACTACCGGTCCACTGGACCGTGCAAAGAAGCTTAACTATCTATTGTTGTTACCATTACAAGGACGAATAATTCGTTGTTCAATAAACAAACAACAATGGATTACGTTGACCATAAGTACACAAATACATGCCGGAAATAAGTAGACGCCACGAAAAAACGGCTGACGGAAATTATCGAAAAAGTAAGCACATGTCCCATTGTTATTATATAGTATCCCTGCATTACATGTACATACGCCCGAGGAGAGTAAAGCTCTGTAAGCACAGATATTCACTAATTTTTTAAAAATAAAAATCAAAATATTACACAAACTGTTCCTTTAATATTGTTCTCAAAAATTTACTGAAATTTTTTTTAATTTAAACTATTTGTAGAGGAAACGGAATAGGACTCAAACAATCAATAACGCATATATATATATATTTGATCAATATCAATGTCTGTTTGTTTATCTGTCTGTCTGTCTGTCAGTCTGTCTATCTATCTGTCTGTCTGTCTGTCTGTCTTTTTATATATCTGTCTCTCTGTCTGTCTGTCTGTCTGTCTATCTATCTGTCTGTCTGTCTGTTTGTCTATCTGTCTGTCTGTCCGTCTGTTTGTCTGTCTGTCTNGTCTGTTTGTCTGTCTGTCTACCTGTCTATCTATCTGTCTGTCTGTTTGTCTTTTTATATATCTGTCTGTCTATCTGTTTGTCTATCTGTCTGTCTGTCTATCTATCTGTCTGTCTGTCTGTCTATCTATCTGTCTGTCTGTCTGTTTGTCTGTCTGTTTGTCTGTCTGTCTATCTGTCTATCTATTTGTCTGTCTGTCTTTTTATATATCTGTCTGTCTATCTGTCTATCTGTCCGTCTGCTTGTTTGTCTATCTATCTGCTTGTGTATTAGAATAACAATTACGATCTTACACGAACTTTGTTAAGTCTAACAAAACTTATTTTACAAATTGTTTTCATTCGCATCAGATTAATCTTAGATTAGACGTATTTCGGGCTCATTTCGCATTCGTTTATCATTTAAATTTTGTACGAAAACAAAAGAAAACTTAAATTCATCTTAAATATATTTAATTGAATTGAATCTATATAAAATTTAACTTTTTTTTTTATATTTCCTTTTTTTAAATTTAAATTTTTTGAAAAATTTTTAATAATTTAATATTTCATTTCGCACATTTGCTCATCTAACTTATTGCCGCCTTTGTTTGTGTGCTTATTATTATAATAAACTAATGACCGACGATTTAAAATATACTCTAATGAAATTTGACACATGAATGCTTACTTGTTTATTATCTCCTTCTTTCCATAGAATTCTCATGTAAAGTATACTTATAATGTTTTATTTAATATATTAAGTATACTTTGTTTGTCATATTGCATGTAACTCGGGCACGTAACGAAGATTATCAACGCATAACAGAGTCTGAAAAGGAAAGTGTCTCTTTATATGAAAATTCCGTCCGTCTATCGATCTATGTATTGCTTCTTTATCTTTCTTTACTTCTTTGACTTCGAGAGTTGATATTTATTATAGATGATGAACGCTTCTAACTTTATGTAAACATGAATTATTATATCGTCTTTGTTTTTGTCCACTGAAATTTGGACTTTTGATTGTTGTCGTAGTAGCAAAAAAAAATTTCTGTCTAGAATATAAATCAAGTTTTAATTTGCACACATATATTTTATTTCATTTCATTATTTAATAGAAAGCATTTAATAAATATTATATTTTTTGGAAAATTTTATCTAAAACTAAAATAAGATTTAAGATTTGCTTCTAAAATGCATTTCATAAAAGTCATAAAAATCAAAGTTTGTTCGTCGTCATCATCTAAAAGACTATAAACTAGACATACACACACACACACACATATATATATATATATGCACATTAAACTGAAATAACTTTTGTATTTCAAGCATTTCAGTTTGCAAAGCTTTGGAATATCTCCATATCTCCATCTGAGATACATACAACTATGAACTCAAGTCATAGATAAGTATCTTAGCCAGGTATTCGTTTACATTCATTAGAGTTAGAAATGATTGCCAGTGTCAACGTCAAAACTCGGCATAAACATTCTATCTTATAATCCATATATAATTTATATGCACATATTAAGACGTACATGTATATATATATATATATATATATGTATATATATATGTATGTATATATATTTGTTCATGTGACCGTGAGCATGACCTTCTATGTGTTGGAATTTTCTCTATATTCAACAATTAATTACGGGTATACTATACGCTGTTTATAATGTTTATCATGGCCGGGTTTGAATAAGTTATTGTGGCCCTAGATGAAATGAAGTGAATTAATAACGGTAAATATCCGATAATTAAGTTATACAACTTATTAGTGCAATATTTCTGTTAATTCACTAAACATGGATATGCTTGTATATATATGTATATATATACGTATACATATAAGTAGTTACCTAGTAGATATAAGATTAAGTTTCTTTGTTTGTTATTCACATGCATATATACTTATATTATAAAATAGAAGCTATATTGCATACATAACGACAAGAGATTTTCACTTCAAAAATCTTTTATAAAATTGTTATGTAATTGTTATGTATAAAAGTAACACTAAACCAAATTATTTGCCTTTAGTGGAATTTTAGATACCCAAAAACACCACTAATCGAAAGTATTGTTCAAATTATTTTTATATAAATTACGTTATAAGTTTCACGACGTCACTATATTCGAAAATATGGAATTTTTCCAAGGTTAATTGAATTTTTTTACCTATTTTTTTACCTATCACAGACAGGTCTTAAATTAAATCGTTATTGCTTTCAAATCAAGTGTATAGATAATTAGATGAAATTGTTTATCCTAATTCTTATGAATTTAAGAATTCTAACGTAACAAGAAAACGTAAAGCTGTATAAAGTGTAAAGTGTATATGTATAGATTTCGAATGGACGGATATTCAAATATCAATACAACTTTATGGAATAATTTAATACTTATTTCTTACTATCACAAAAGCCAAACTTCATATCATATATTTGTAAAGCATTTATAAGTTAACCTATAGGCAAATTTATTACTGGATTTGAATTTAATAAAATGAAAAGAAAATATAAATCAAAGACACCACAAGAAATTTAATATGTTACTGATTATTGACATTTTTTAAATGAAGATTAACACTAATGAGCTCGTTTATTTTATTACATTTTTAGCCGGATTTTGAAGTTTGCTTGAAATTTGACGTGCCAATAATAAAGTCTATCGGTAGAAAGAAGATATTTATCGCGATAAAGTAATAATATAAAATTGAAAGTTTCTAAAAAACTTTTTCACATAAATTGTAAAAGAAAATACCTTTCCACGCAATCAGTTAGAAACAATTCTATAAAAAGTTTTCTGAAAGTCTTCTTATTTAATGCGACTTTTGGAATAAAAATAAACTTTTAATTTATTTCATTTTGTCTAATTTTTTTTTTTTGTTTTGGTTTTTTATTCTTCTTATAAATCGTAGAAATATATAATAAAATCAAATGAAATCTTTCGTAAATGTTACAAATATAGTCAGTTAGCTCTTTAGTTTTTCTCTCGGTATATCTTTTTGTTTAGGCGCGCTAGTCCGATCACATACATAATTTTAGCAAAATAGTTGATTAGAGTTTTTAAAAAATTCGTTACTTATTACATCCGAGATCTTCATATTAACATGTTATAAATAAGAAGTACTTAGCATGAAATTTTAATTAAAATTATTATAAATTAAATGATTATCGTCGATTTCGTCTGCACTTATCTAAATAAATTAAGTTTTTTTTTCGTTTATTTTTCAGTACATTTTAGGAAACTTTAACAAATCCTATTAAAAATTTCTAAGAAATTTTATCATTTTTTTATAAAATTAAATTATCGATGTGTTTTATTGTGCTAAACGCATAATATTCTCTTAATATAGTTGAATTAATTTTACTAAAAAGTGATTTTATGTTAAGGTCTTCCTTTTAATAAAAATTCTCATTTCCCATTTTATTTTTTTTTAAATGATTTCGTAGCTTTTCCACTAGATATCGAAGCTTAGCATTTTTTAATGAAATTTAAATTGAATCAGTAATGCAAGGAATAGAGAAATTTTTCAAACCTTTTGCTAAAATGCTCCTTCAATGGCATCAATTTTACATATGTTAACGCTTTCTTTCAGGCCGTTATAATTCTAATACTGATAAGCAAACCATGAAATATTTTATAAAAAAAATTAATTTAATAATTATAATAACAATAAACGAAACGAAATCCGAATTTGAAGTACTATAAACGAATCGTAATGTTTATGTCGCACTAAAGGATTGAACAAAATATTTGCAAAACTATGCGAGACTGAAATAAAGAAATTTTAGGTTATGTATTATTTTTAAGAATAGGAGATTTGCCAGAATAATTTGCAAGAACTTGAAGTTTTCAACATTTAAAGTTTTAGTAAAACACGTTAGAATGTTACTTAGCCGTCAGAATATTTCTAAAATTCCCTAAAGCGAGATTCACCGAAGGCGACCGATTAACGACCGATAAATCTTATATTTGTAGATTCCCTACTAAATTTTAAACCGAGGAACATCACTGTATTTTCTTTGAAGACAACTTGAACAAAGAATTACAAAATATATTTTTATATTTTTGCGCGTACGTTTTCTACATGTCTTTGTTTGGTCCGCCTGTTCTTAATTAGTTCAGGTATTTTTTTTTTTTCAATATTTTATTTTTTTATTTATTTATTTATTTTTTTTTTTTTTTTTTTGTATATGCACCGAAAACAATAAAATTTATATCTAAATATAATCTAGTTTATTATTGAAAATCATGAAAAATTTTATTTGCAAATTAATTGAATTAAAATTTAATATCGTAATTAAAAAAAATAAAAAAAATTTAAAAAATATTGCATAACATTGAAAAATGATTTATTTGTATAGAAAATCCGGCAAATAAATATATTCACCAATTCAAGTTATTTAAAAATTTCAAATGTGTGTGAAATTTAGAAAAAAAGGTATCAAAAAGCCTTAGTTGTCGACATGTTCAAATAACGGATATCGCTCAAAATTGAATTGAAATCAGATAAATAGATTCAGTCTCTCGCTTACGGTCTATTAGAAGCTTACTCGCATGTCTTGTTTGTGTAGCAACCTATAGTTCATTATCCATTTATTATTATAATACATCTGTTCTTCCGATATTTATTTTGTTAAATATACAAGAATAGAATAATGGTTTGAATACGTGGTGCCAGCATTTGCCTATCAAGTTTTACAGTTATGTATTTTTAATAAGACTTTTTAGTTTCGTAACGTTTAGATTAACATGCAAGGGACGACAAACAATATAAGAGAAGTGCAAATGAAAAGATCCGATCTTAAACGAATAAAATCTCTATGTCTTGCTTTTTATGCTTTTTTCATTCAAAAGCGGATGTGCTTGCACATTTATATGTAGTTTTAAATCAGATTTTGCGAAAAGTGAAATGAAAACTTTTTACTTTTTCACAGAAGAACTCTGATTGCGGCTTTCCTGTAATAAAAGCTTCAAATTTTACAAAATTTTTCTTTAGCATACTTTCGTTTTATTTTTTTGTTGTTGTTGTTGTCATTTATAAAACAAAGAGTAAGAAACTTTTTTTTCTTCGCATTATTTGAACATAATAATAAAGTAAGTAATAAATTTAATATGGGAAATAAGTGAAAACAGAATATTATGCGAGGAGAAGAAACTTTCACGCTGTGAAATTTAATATTTTGCAATAATTTCGCACTCAAATCACGCTTCTTAAATGAGGCCCCTTACTGAAGTCATTTAAGTTTATTAGCTTTTTTCTTTTTTTTTTCTAATCAAAGCTTTGAATTAAAATTTCTGTTTCAGAAGTATATAGATAATAAAAAACAATTCCATTTATTCTTTAGATATATTTCTAACCCTCTATCCAAGTTTTACTATTATTACCATTCCTTTTTGTAATGCATAGTGTAAGTGACACGGCCTTAATTAATACAGAAAAAGAAAAAAAAAAGATTCATTTCGAGATGGGTACAACCTGTTTTACTTACTTCAGTGGTATACAGGTATATTAAGCTTGTGATGCGCAAAAGAGAACCCTCTAAAGTGTATATATATATTTGTTTAGCTCTTTTTAATATTCACGTATGAGATCCAAAAGGCTTTGATTTGATTTTTTTTTTTTTGCAAATGATATCACTGCTTTAAGGTATTTAAAACTATTAATACATAAAATTTTAATCGTACTTATTTTTTAAATTATTCTATTCCAACTAAGCCTACTCCTTCCTCATGCATCTCAAATCTCAATCAATCAATTTTACATAAGTTCAACTTTAACTTTCCATAATAAATTTCTCGAATGTGACTTTATAGCAACATTCTCTAGAGCTACGTATCGAAGTTTATAGACAATTTTTCAAAACTTTTCAAAAATTAAACATTTTTTTTACTGAAATCCATATCCATTCTTCAAATCAATATTCCAAAAAAATGTGCAGAAAAAAAAACTTTTTTGTGACAGCTTCTGTGTTAGCTTTTTTCTTTCAAATAGTTATTCAAAAAATTTTTAAATATCTTAACGAATGTACAAATATGTTTGCAATACTATGAATGAATGATTTGAATTGATTTGTCTATCGCAAAAATTCTTATAATTTTTTACTCCTTAAGTCATTTTAGTTATGCTTATGCGACTGTCTTATTTTTTGATACTAAAACCTTGAAGAAAGCATAAAAATTAGATATAAATTTCAAACTTGGAGAATACTACTACTACTACTACTACTACTACTACTATTACTACTACTACTACTACTACTGAACTAAACAATTTTCTTACAAACATGACCGAAGAGTTAATAGATATTTTTATCAATAATTTTCAAGTTGCAAAGGATATTAATCTAACATTTTGCATAAGTATTTTATAGGGCTGACTATAATTGTCATGGGAAAATTAGTAATTATTATTATTATCATTATTATTATTATTATACTCTAGACTAATGAAATGAATTCTTAGACTAGAAAGATGAGGGTACACTTGCAGCTTAGACTATCGGCTCGTTGATGTTGATTTTTCATTTATTGACTTGCAAGAGACGTTACCAATTGTTAATTGATCTTAATTGATTGAAAGTTATGAACGTTTCTTAAATTTGGAAAAAAAATTTTTTTAATTTTCAAATTTAATCTTTGCAGGATTTTTTAGTCTTATTTTACAAGAATCAAAAACGGAACAGCACAATTGATATTTATAAGTATTTTCCAAAGAAATAGGTTTTTTTTTATACATCTCGTCACTTACGGTCGAATAAATTATATTTTTTTACAATAAATTTTACAAAATTTACAAATATTATTCGCTTAAAAGAGTACTCGTATCGAGGGTTTTTTTTTATAGCGAATGTAACATCAAATAAAATGATACAGAATAGATACAGTTCCTTCGATCAGCGTCATGTGCCAAAATAATCTAAACAAAGCCTGCGAGCCTAATGTTGTGCCTAAAGTTATTAAAAAAAGCTTGAAATTCTTTCAAAATCGTCTTAAGAGTTAATTTCTAATGAAACTTCTACGGAAAATTGTCCGATACATCACTTATTTCGAAAGTCAAAATACATAAATCATAAATTTCAGAGATGATTAGAAAAAAAAATCTTTTAAAAATGGAAAAATAAAAGATAGTCAGTCATCTTTGTAAATTAAATGATAAAACAACACTTTTTCGATAGAAGAACCCTTCGAACTTATAAAAGAACCCATACGATATTGTATAAGCCTTAAGGCGTATATCATCACATGTTTACATGCGTGATATTGTTTGTGAATTCTAGTCTTTTTTTTTTTTTTCTTCATTTCGAGTAAAAGAGACTTAACAATCAATTTACTACAAAATAACTTCCACAACAATAAAAAAAAACAGCTATTGTAGCATCGTAACGGTATAAGGGATTGTTTCCCCTATTTTATACCATTTTGTAAAAGTCAGTATATTGACATTTAAAAAAGGCGCTTTATATACATACATAAGTAGCAACAGATGAATCGATATATTATAGAAGAACAAAGTTGTAGAAAAACCTTAAGGTTATATATATATATATATATATATATATATATATATACATATATATAAATGATTATCTTTGAAAAGAAATTCTTGACTTGTTGCCATGAAATACTGTTACTAAGGATTCGATTATCATGCATTTTCCAATCAACATTTTCAAGCCTGAAAATATGGAACACATATTTTTTTTTATGAAATACTTGAAATAGTTTGTTTGCCAACTGTTGTGCATAATATTTAGCACAGCAAGTGATAAGTTTTTTATTCGCTCATATTTTTTTACAACCGAAATTTATATCATTTGCATAATGTAATAGTAAAAAAAAAAAAAAAAATGTTTTTATTGCATTTTAATAAGGGCCACCAATGACGGACGTAAAAATATATTACCGTATCTATAGAAGAAGAGCAAAAGGTTTTAGATAAAATGTAATACAAATTACTTCTATTTATCGTTCAATATGAACATCGTGATGAGTCTTAGTGAAAGTATTTTCGAAATTTCAAAATAAAGTTACTTTGGAATGTAAAATTAAGCTAAAGAGCTTTCATCAGTTGATTGATAACAAAAATTACATTTTTCCTTTAAAAGATGCAGCACGTTATAGTAGAAAATATTCTTACTACTACTCGTTAAAGAATTAAAAAATTTATGATCGCTTGAAAAATGCCAACAAATAAAAACTAATGATCGCTATATATATATATATATATATATATATATCTGGGAGATATTAAATTACATATGTTGTATGTGTTATGTGAATCTTCGAAACACACCCTCTAAACTCATATATACAATATATCCTCGGCACCACTTTTACACTAAAATATATTTGTATTAATTTTAAGGACTTATAAGGACTATTCTAAGTTACAATTCTGTGTCTATTGGAGGTAGATATCACTCACTTTTTCCACGGATGTTTTTAAAATAATTCTTGTAAGTATTTATGTGTACAAAGCTTTAAATCAATAGATACTATGATTTTTAAGTTATATTTTTCTATATAATGGTGGATCTGAATCTCGGTGTAGCGTTGCCACTTTTAAAAAATAGACTGGCCATTAACTGAAAGTTTTCCCATCAAATTTCATTCATTTTATCTTAATTTTTCTGAACGTATACCAACGCAATAAAGATGCACCGACGGACGGACAGACAGACAGAATCAAACCGAGTTAAAAACGTGTGTTAGTCAAAAATATATCTACCTGTTAGCTATAGATGTATGGGATCGAATTATCAAACGAAAAGACAAATCTAATATATCGAGATTTATCGATAGGGGATATAAAAATGCAACAATAAATTCAGTTGTCTTTACGATTATAATAAAAGTAAAGTAAAGTAAAGCAATATAAAATCCAAGATGGATGAGAAGATATGACAACGACATATAGCGATAGTGATGCAGTAAAATGTAGCGATAGTGAGCAACATTGAAGTTTTTTAGTTAGAGTTAAATGGATGCTCACAATTACGAGATCATTTAAAAAAAACTATATATATATATATATATATTAAATTACATATATATATATATATACATAATTTTTGTCTGCACTTTTTTTAATGTTTATTTAACTGTGTAACTTTATTTTGCCGCAATTTGAGCTTGTCAAACAAAAAAAAAAAAAGAAAAGAAAAGGCCATAGTCCCTAATGGTTCCTAGCACATCTGCCATAAATACTTGTAAATGTATTAAACTCTTTTTTTTTTCTTCACACGATTACTGTGCAAAATAATGCAAATTGAAGGTGTATGGTGCTTACGGTTACTTTAAGAAAGAAAAAAAAAATTATTTTCTCCTACATCAGAAGCACTCGATTAGATATGATACGAACGGGGGATTAATACAAAATTACAAATAAATTCCCATCTGATATGGTCTCTACAGTGAAAGTACAATTACGAACTTTATAATCAATTCCGTGTTCCTTGTAATAATCTCGTTATCAGAATCGATTAATAAGATAAAAAGCGTTCCAACACAGTAATGGTCATTGATTTCAAACGAATAGTTAACAAACTTTCGTATGTTTGTGGCCATTTAAGACACGTGTGCAGTTTATATGCAAACAAATGTATGTTCACTGGCTACGACTGTAATTCTATTATATATCACTGCATGCACAGGATTTCTTTTTGTTTTTTTTTTTTATTTTTTTATTTATTGATTTTTACCCAATTTTGATCATACATTTTCAATTTGAAACGACTTGAAAAGTGAGTTGTATAACTGTAGGAGAGCAGTTGATGGTTTAACTCTAATTATTTATTTTCACAGCATGAAAAACGAACAAAAAATGAAACCTAGTAGTTTAACTACTCAATTGCTCATGCGTAATCTATAGCAAGCGATCGTTGTTTACTAAAAAAATGGGAGTTTCGAGAGAGCGCTTTCTTATAAATAAATAAGAAATTTTGGAAACTATTAGACTTACAATAAATTCAAAATAAAACTTTATGTTGCATTAATCGAGTTAGATTTATTCAAAAAGATCTACTAAAATCATACGTAACAAGTGGGCTGCAACGTTCGTAGGCTGACACATAGATGGCGCTACTAATATTAAAACGATATAATCAGAAGACACGTGCATAAATATGACAGGTGTTGCACTATTACTATGTGAGTTATAGCATTTTTAGTGAAGCAACTTTTGTTAGTTTGGAAAAATGGATAAAAAGGAATTTCGTGTGTTATTAAACCATTGCTTTTTGCCAAAAAAAAATACTATTGAAGCATAGGCTTGGCTTGATAAACATTAATCGAACTTTGCACCAGGAAAATCAATCGTAGAGAAATGGTTTGCTAAATTTAAACGAGGCGAAATGAGCACCGTGGACGCTCTAAAGAGTCTGTTATCGACGAAAACATCAAAAAAGTCCACCATATAATTTCGCGTAACCGTAAAATGAAATTGATTGAGATACCTGAGACCCTAAAGATATTAAAGGAACGTGTTGGGCATATCGTGAATGAATATTTGGATATGCGAAAGCTTTGTTCAAAGTGGGTGCTGCGCGAGCTCACAATCGAACAAAAACAAGAACGAATTGATAATTCTAAGCAGTGTTTGGAGCTGTTTGATTGTAATAAACCTAAATGTTTGCGTCGATATGTGACAATGGATGAAACATGCCTCCATTATTTCACACCGGAGTCCAATCGACAGTCAGCCGAGTGGACCTATTAGCCTATTTTGAGACTAAAGACAAATCGTATTATAAAAATGGTATCGAAAAATTGTATAACCGCTATAATCGTTGCGTCGCCCTCGAAGGTAACTGCATCGAATAATAAAATCAAATTCTATCAAAAAAAAAAGAAATTTTTCTCTGTTAGCCTACGAACTTTTCAGCTCATCCCGAGTTACTACACACCATAGTCAACTAAAGTCCAGTCTCATCATTGGTTTTAAAAGTTTTGTTTACTTATATATAAAAAACTCAGCAAGAATAGAAACTCCACAAAATTAAACCAAAAAAAAAAAAATAAATACAAATGCAAATCAAAATTAAAGTAAAAATATTACAAATAATAGACTTATTATAGAATTATGATATTATACCCAAAGATTAAATAAAAAGAAAACAATTAAAAGTGTGAAATATCTCTACATAAATAAATAAACAAATAAAAAATGATTTTTTTTTTTTAATTTAAAAAGAAAACATCCAAACAACATCTAACTCAGGATTCGCTTACTAACATTCGTTTAATGGTTTGTGCATGTTTGACAATCAATAGTAGTTTTGTTGTGATTTCTAATGATGATCTAATTGATTAACTTTGTAAATAAATGTTTCGTTTCATGTGTGGTTGCAAATCTACAAAATAGACAAGAATGGTTTCATAACTATAAAAACTTTACTGACAAACAAAGGGACTGATAGTAAATAATTCTGATATCAATAAACAATTTGATGTTTTCTGCAAGTTGTACTCAGCAGTTAATCAATTTTTTGTTTATTTATTGTTTTTTTTTTGTTTATATGGATTCTGATAGTGATGATGATGAACGACTTAAAAACTTAAAATGACTTCACTTGGGCCGTACCGAGCAATCAGGCAAGAGGCATTCTCCAACCAATGCATTGGGTAAACAGTACGTACAAAAAGCAGTTCTCTTTAGGCAACCTGATCCTTGTCGATGTTGTTGGACCTTTGAATTTTCTACATATCCTGGAAGCTTCATTCTGCTATCTTACTATCTAATGTAATTGAAAAGACATCGACACATCTCCTATACTGGCTCTACTCCCATATTCAATATTGGTTCAACGAACCATCGAAACTTATTATATTACAAATTTAACTTTTAACATTTTCAGTTTTCATTGCTTACGCCCAACCAATTTTCCACTTAATATTTGATCCCTACGCACTTACTATATTCAAATCCCAGCTGCCAAACAACTTTCAGCGTGACGCGCTATTGGCCATACGCCCCAATCTCGGAAACAGTAACGCTATCTCAGAAAGAAAGAATTTGCTCTAAATTTTAGCATATCCCATACTCAATATTATCAAACTATAAGCGCAAGAACAACGAACAACCTTAACCAAAAGTGTTTAACACGCTCTGTAAAACTAAAAGATTTTCTATAAAATCCATAGTATTCACTAACAGATAATTCTCAGATTTTGATCTTATGAAACAGCTTTTAAAGCGTAGAACCACGGAATACAGCAATAATTAAGAAAGATTTAAAAAATACTTTAATTCACGGGTAAAATTCCATAATTGTAGATATATGAGGATACGGAAGGCTTGTACAAAGCATATCATAAAACATTATTGTTATAATAAATAATAAAGTGCAAGTGTGAACCCGCTAAGCAACCAAAGTCATTTGGAAAACAATAAAACTTTTATTAGTTATTTCAAAAACCAAAAATGTACTAAAAGTTTGTGTAATCAATAGTATCAACTGAATAATATATTTACCATCTGTTTAAAGGGAGTTACAATAATTCGCACATAGTTATATATGTAATTATTCTATTATGATTTCCTATTCAATGTAAAACCGAATACCACCACCGAAGGTGATGGGTATATTTCATCACTTATCATTTTGTTTGCAATGTCCAGAAGAAAACTTCGGATACAACACAAATGTTTACATTCTTGATCAGCATCAAATTTAGAATCGCAAAAATTAAGATATCGGCTACAAAATTTTTAGAAACACCTGAAGTTCGCTCGCATACTGCATTGCTACTGAAGGCGTTCCAAAACGATCACATACCACACCTACAATATAAAATAAGCTACAGTATCAAATAAGCCAAAAAAAAAAACTCTTCTTTTCTGGATGTTTCACTCGGTGCTCATTAAAAACTTCCACAGGATTTAATAATAATAGAAAAAATCTGCCAAGTCCACCCATTAAAATTGGGCTTTTTCCATTTTTTTAAGAAAAAGGTGGTGAGTACGATAATAATTCGGTATAGCCGAATATAACTTCCTTACTTGTTTTATACTCACCACCGAAGGTGAAGGGGTACATTCATTTTTTATTTTGTTTGTAATGCCCAGAAGGAAACTTCAGAGAGCCCATAAAGTGTATATATGCTTGATCAGCATTCAATTTACAATAAACTTAAACATGTCCGTCTGTCCGTCTGACCGTCTGTTCGTTTGCGTATTGTCTGTGGTAAACATTCTCCTGGCCCGCAAAAATGAAGATATCGGTTTTAAATTTGGTAGAAACATTGAAAGCTCATTCATATACGTTGCTATTGAAGACGGGCCAAATCGAACACAGGCCACGACTCCATTGTAAAATAAGCTGAAAACACGTCTGTTTTCTGGCTGTTTTGCCCAATACTTATAGACTGTAAAAATAAAAAATTTCTAGGGTATTCCATAAAAATAGAAAAAATATGCAACACCCACCCTTTTTTTAAAAAAAAAGGTAGTGGGTATACAAGATTCGGCACAGCCGAATATAATCTTCTTACAAATTATTTTTGGATTTTTTTTTTTTAACATTACAACGACACAAATCTTTCGACAAACTCTTTTGTTTATATTTATCATAACGATTACCAAGTACCCCCTCATTGCATAACGTATGCCAAGAAAGCTGGCATTGTCGACTAAAATTTAATTATTATTAAAATTTTTCCATTAGCCACGATAAGTATTTTTTAAGCAATAAAAATATATTATAGCTTTATTATACATGTAATAAACGGAAGCAAACATTAATCATTTTATACACCATACACACATGTTTGATTAGAATAAGATCTTTACTCGATTTAATCCTGAACGTTTGTTTGCATTTCGGTCTCTTCAATTCAAATTCTCCAACTTACAATAATTCATATTCGGCGTTTATATATTTGGCTTATCTAGTGCTTAGATTTTGGTTTGGAAGTTATCCTTACCGAGCCAAAAGCACGCCTATGCTTAATGCATAACTTAAAAGAAGAAACAATTACTTTTACCAATATCTTGCAACCTATTGTAGATAATAATTTAAAATTTAGGAGATATTCTCTTAGGGCTATTTAAAAATTAAACGCTTCCGCCCGCTCTATCCGACCTTGTCAGGATTTGCAAAATTTCGTATCAATATTTCATTTATAAGACGCTTCAAATCTAACCAATAATACTCATCTTTATTTATTTAATTAATTATTTTAGGCTTATTTAAGAAGATGCTAACACATTGACTTGTGAAGAATATATGATATTAAAGAAAAAGAAAAAAAAAATTTTTTTTTTAAGCCAAATAAATGAAAATTTATTTAAGTTGACAGTTTATTTAATTTAAAAATGATTTCATAAAAAAATTTTCCTAAAAATTTATGAAACGTCTTCTTCCGAAAAAAATACTTAATTAAAGACTTAGCAGTAAAGCCCCACAAGCGCTAATATATAACTTATATAAACAAAAAAAAAAAAAAAACTCTTAAAAGGTTTCATACTTAAATAAAAAAAATTTTTATTTTAGTTTTATTTTTCTATTCAGTTAATTCCAGATTGGACAACGTATCTCCTTTAGAAATAATTTTAAATAAGTACATAACGCAACAAAAACATTTACCCCGAATTGTTCCAAACAACCGGTAATTCTTAGCGTAAATATACGAAATTTTTAAATTTAACATAGCTGGTTATACGCCAGCTTGTAGAAAAAGAAAAAAAAGAAAAAAAAGGGAGAAAAACAGAAAATTTTTTGTTAGTATTACGTGATTTATTACGATTTCATTTGCATTTGAACTTTTATTCACTGAGTTGTTCACATTTGCTTCACACAGAATAAAAGGAAAATTGTTTTTAAAAAATCCATTACTTGGTTCGTTTCAAGGATTTGTTACAGTTTTTAAGTCACGTTATTCTACATTACTTTGATGAAATTTTTAGAAATTTCCTCTTTCATGTAGATATATGTATGAAAAAACAGAAAGAATTTTTTGTTTCTTTTTTTTTTTTTTTATAATGGATGTATTATAGCTGTTAAAGTAGATGGATATATCCGGACTCATTATTAGATTCAAAGTTGATTTACTCTAAACCGTCACAAGAGAATAACAATACCTATGCAGAAGCTTAGGTACATAACGGAAATTTACTTAATATGTGTATAACGTTAAAATGCATCTCGTCGAACTATAATACTTAGGTCGATTCTAAAACATGTTATGGGTTCTTTTTTTTTTTTTTTTTTGTGGAGACAAAAAATCAACCGCAATGAATCACAAAAATTCTTTGAAAAATTTTCTAAGAATGACGCTTAATCGATAAAATCGTATCACAAGTCCTCTCAGTTGCAATCATTATTCTATTCGGTGTAATGCATTCACAAAATATATGATAATACTGCCCATAAAAAGATAAATAAAAAATAAAAATCCAAATGTCACACAATTAAACTTAAAGATTTAAAACTCCCGTAAAAGTGTCCCATAGACGTTAGTTAAATATTCTAAAATTACTTGAGGAGTTTTTCGAAAGCTTCACACAGAATTGAATGATAAATCATGAGATTAAAACGACATTTACTTTTGATATTTAAATCTCAATCTTCTTAACAGAAATACCGATCAAGAACTTTGTATAATATAGCAACATTTAATTATTATTATAGGAACACTTCATTCTTTGTCCTAACACTACTAGGAGGTATCTCAAATTTCCCTTTAGGTAAACATAGTTTTCATATTTTCTTTTTTTATTTACGTTTCTCATGCCAATGCTTGAAAGTAACTAACTATTCTTCTTATATAGAAAAAATATTGCTCTAATTTTTTTTTTTTTTTTTTTAGTTTTAGTTTTGTTTTTCTTTCTTTTTTTTTTTCTCACATATCTGGCCAACAAGCTAACTGGTTTATTGTTGTTGCTATTTTTCTTGTTCATTATAAACTTTTTTTGTGGGTTCTCTTTTTGCTTACGGCTTAATTAAAAAAAAAGTTTATAGATATGTGTGCGTTCTCTTGTTGATACGTACGTACGTATGAGTCCTGTTTGCTGTCTGGGATAACTGACATTATTTAAATCAGTTGTCAGTGTGTGTAGGTCTGTGTGTGTGTATATATGAAAGAAATTTAGTTAGCTTCCATCAACCATAAGAGCAACAGTAGCGAATGAAGATTATATGTGTGATATGGATACACATATATAGATGAAAATATTTTGCTTAACTTCAATTGAATTTTCCCGTTGACACAAAATCAAAATAAAATAATGGCTTTCACTAGGATTTATTACCAATCAATCATGTGCTATGCCACGGCTGGTTATTCAAAACAAACGTTGGAAAGTTATACAGATGCAACCTCACTCGCTAACTGCATATTTTAATTCATACGTGTGAGAGATGAAAGCCACTTCACTTTTTCAACAAAAAAAGGCAACATTTTTTGTTTTTTTTTGTTTTTTGCCTTTTTTGGCAAATATTTGCATTTTAGCTTACCATTTAGTATAGTTTAGTCAGCGTTAGTCAGCACATTTGCAAAACAAAATATGCATATTTTGAAGAATATAAAGTTTTAATTAATACTCAAAGATCTCTTTTCTCTTTTTAATTTTTATACTTTGCACATTTTGCCAATTTTTGGTATATTCATTTGATCATATTATTTAACTGAACATTATTTTTATATTTTTTTATTTTCTTTTATTTTTTCAATTTTTATAATTAAGACTAGAGAAATAAAGAATGAAAGAAAGACGGACATAAAGTGCGTTTTATCATAACTATTTAATAACTTTTTTTACTCCACGCATCATGGATCTACATGGTTGATCTATTGGTCCATTTTTTAAACTCATTAATGATAGAAATCCTTCATCAGGTCGATCCGGCCATGCGCCTGCTCCTTTACCTGCTTTTCCCCGACTATCGCTCTCAATGGATTTATCAGGACGGTAATATTTAAATTTGGCACAGACAGAGAGGCTCTGTTTAGAGATGTCCTATTACCGTTTGCTTTACTTATACTTATAACATGCTATTTTATCATAGTTTCTTTTGATGTTTCAATTTTGGAAAAGTCAACATACAATTCCGAAACAACAGAATTTATAAATCATGAAGATTTACAATTTTTCTAAATATCAAAATATTTGTTCATCATGTAATTAGATATCGTATCATTTCCCCAATTGTGCAATTGAAAAATCGAGACTGTTAACCGATCCGATAGTCCGATTTCGTATCTTGTGTGCTATTCTCAAAAATTCATAATCGCTAAAATGATCTAAAAAAAATAATCTTGAATCCCTTTGGAAACGGAATCAGTATTGGATAATCTATAAATACCGTACCTTGCTATACACATTTTATTCATTTAATTCATATATTCACGTGTGGTACTAACTAACTAACTATATCAATCAATGGGATCAATATTTTTATACTCAGAATAGAAGGTGGTAGATATACATAAATTTTTCCATACAGAGTATGCATCGGAAATTCCCATTTGTATATACTTGATATATATTATGCATTCTTTACAGTTATACTTGATTAGCATTGAATCCGTTGACGACTATTTGCAATCTAAATTTCTAAATCTAAATTTCCATACTCTACAATATTGAATCGACGTGACTGATGTTTGCAGCTTATGACCAAAAGTTCACAAGAAAGAGAACTCATTTATGTTGCACTGAAGTTTGGCTGATTTGATCTTTCTTCAATACTGCGTGAAAGAATTTTTTTTGCGACCGGAAAAATGTCTGCGCAGAGATATTATAATACAAAGGAAAGCAGAGGAAATCATGGAAGAGTATCGAGGCGCAGCAAATACAGGGCACCTTAGCGTCACGAAAGTCGTTAGGTCGATCAGACGGGATAGGACGCCCGGAAGCAGTAGCAGCAACGAATGTGTAGCTGCGGCAACTGTGGTAAATCGAAAGGCGAGAGAAATAACTTGAGGAATCACGGCGGACCGAAACTACCCAGAAGGAGAAGTCACACCGCCAGCAACAAGCTGACGGGCAGCAAGGGTGCAAAAGCGAACATGGAAGGTTTTGTTGGAAAAAACGTAAACGGGAAGCACCTTGGCGTCACCAAAGTGGTCAGACAGAAGTTTTACGGGATAGAACGGCCAGAAACAGTAGCAGCATGAATGCATAACTGTGGGAACGGTGGTAAACCGAAAGAAGCGAGGAACAACTCAAGAAATCACAGAGGACAGGAACTGATTTATAAGGAGACGTCGGATCAGCAGTGACAAGCTAAAGGGCAGTAAAGGTGCAAGGGCGAATTTGGGAGGTTTTATTGAAGGAGATCCAGTGCAGCTGTATAAGCCATCGTGTAATAAAGGGCAAGCGCCAAATCGTCATTTCAGCTGGCAAAGGCCATATACGGACATCATGAAGGTAGCTGGCAAAATATACCGCAGTCAGAAAAATGCAAGAGACGGAGCCATGGATAAGACGGCATATACAAGCCAAGTGGTGGCTCACGAGAAAGACCTTGTTTGGGACGAACAAGATTAAGTGGAGGGCAATGTTACGAAAATCACAAACTAATAAAACAACTATAACAATTTGATAAGAGGAAATTCCTTTGAATGTAATACATACCACTGTCATAAAAAGATATATTTGCAACTGGCAATAAAAGCAAAGATTGGCAAAGAATTTCCGCGAAACCTGACAAGAATCGAATTAATGAAGCTACGTATTCGCAGGTAAAGCAGAGGGGGATACAGACTTTGTGATATTCATAGGGTTTATAAGCAGAGAATTTTGCTTAATCCACGACAGTCGATAAAAAAATATTAGAAAAATAACTAAATATTAAAGAAAATAATTCCTTTGTAATAAATTGTAAAATAATTGAGATTATAAATAATTCTTAATAAATAAAGGAAATTGTAAATTGTGCCTTAAAGGTAAAACCACAAAAGACAATTTTCGTAACAATACAAAGGAAAGTAGAGGAATAGGTGAACAGACGGGCGGATTTCCATGTCTCTCATGGATTCCTAATTTGATAAAGATCATCAATACATACATTTGATGGGATTTCGGAAGTTTCAGTCTTTTGGATTGTTACTTACATTTTGTTGATAAAACAAAAACTTTAATTTCAATATTCTGTAATATTGGGCGGCGTGGATAACTATTCTCATTTTTATATACACATCACATCATTTATTACTGCGTACAAAAATTTCCCATGCTGTCTATAGAAACGTATAGACTGACAAACTGACGGATCTACAGACGGACAGCGTAATTTGATACTGGTCAAAGTATATATATATATATATATATATATGGGGTATCTAAAGCTCCCTTTTAGGTGTTGCAAACAAAATAACTAAATGAATATACAACCATCCAATGTGCAGTGGTGGATATAAAAGATGCACTTTTGTGACAGGTGAATTTTGAAAGGAAACGTTATCCATTCACTATGAATCCCGTAGAAAGCCAACAACAACCGTGTATACGTTAAATATTAATCTAAAATTTACTTAAATTTACTTAAAATTTTATCGTCAGCAAAGGCCGTTCGTCACCTAAAAATAGGCACACAATTGATAAAAAAAAATTGTAATTAGAAGAAATATTAAAACAAAACATATTATATATAATATGTATGCGTTATCAAAAAGCGATTTAAATTGTCAATGTAAAGAAATTTCAATCGAGCAGCTAACACGCCCATAATTAATCAAATTCGTAACCATTTTCCTATCCTGGTATACATTGAGTATCAAAGAATTCGTACTTGTTTTCTCGTATTCTATTTGGATAAGTTGCTTGGTCTCGTTTCGAAGCAAAAGCTACAATTTTTATTGTCTTGAGAACCACGACTCTGATTATTTTCCATATAAATGCATTATAGAATTGTAAAAAAAAAAAAAAAAAATTACAACAAAATTAAATAAACGAATAAAGACAAATATTTTTTTATTTTGCTCGTAAATTACTATCTTTGTTTAATACTCTTAGGAATAAATTAAAATTTTTCTTAGATTTTTGCCGAAATACAAATAATAAATTAATTATTAATCCAATTTAAATAATGTTTGTATCCACCATGCAAGAATTAAGGTATATAAGGTAAAAGGACCCGTAAAATACGTATACATATCAGATATAGATATAAATTATAAATATATGTCGATACATATGTCTATCCATACATAAATCGATTGAAATTTAGTGTACAAATTCGTATTATAGCAGCAGAGAATTGCAAGTTAGAGTCTACGGGAGTCCGAAAAAGATGTTCTGCATGGTGAAGGCTAAGGAGAAATCGTTCAAGGAGGTCGACATTCAATATTCATTTCCTATAAGAAATATTCAGCATTTCCTATAAGAAATATTCGGCTGTGCCGAATCTTCTATAACCACCACCTTTATCCAAAAAAAAGGGGAAAAACTAAATTTTAATAGGTAAGCTTGGCAGATTTTTCCCCTTTTTATTGAGTACCGTGGAACACAATCAGCCATAGGATACCGGGGTAAACAGTCAGTGTAAAACAGCCAGAAATCAAACTAGCTTTCGGCTTTCACTGTAAGCGTGGCCCGTCATCAATTTGATCCATTATACATAGCATATAGTATGTGAGAGAACATCCAATGTTTCTGCTAAATTTGATGTCGATATTTTCATTCTTGCGGCCAGGGTATTACAGCCAAAATGACAACACTTACGTGGTGGTGGGTATAAAAACTAGATTCGTCTATGCCAAATCTTTTACATGCACTTCTTTTATTTTCAAAAATAGGTCGAAAAAACTAAATTTCGATACTCTATAACATTGAGTAGGTGTGGCAGATTTTTTTTCATTTGTATGGAATACCATGGAAATTTTTATGGTTTAATTTATGAGTAGTGAGCAAAACATACCGAAAACGAGGATTTTTTCACCTTATATTATAGTGTAGACGGGTCTTTTGACCGATTTGGCTCATTTTCTGTACCAAGATACAATGCTTTTGCCAAACTTGATCCACAGATCTTAATTTTTACGAAGGGGAAAATATTTACCGCAGACATGCTACAACTAAGCAAACAGAGAGATGGACGGACGGACGAACGGACGAACGGATACGTCTAGATGGATTCTGAATTTAATATAGATCAAGAAATTATACACTTTACAGAGTCTCTGAAACTTTTTTCTTGATATAGTAAACGTTTTTATAAAAAAAAAATTAATCTCGATACTGTATTATGTCGGGCAGGCGTAACCGATCCTTTCCATCTTACGGGATAGCTAGTGCAGTATTTGTAGAAATTTTTATCTGCTATGGCTTATGGGTAATGACTAAAAATCCCAATTTATTTTGCTTTCAAAAACAGAGGTGTTCTCAGTTTACATTTCATTGCAGGCGTATCCTTTGACCAGTTTTCCTCATTTGCAATACCAACCTGCGAACGAGAATTTCGAACGTTTCTGCCAAATTTGAAACGGACATCTTCATTCTTGCGGCCAGGAGTACGCTTACCACAGACAATACGCAGACGGACAGATGGACAGACGAGCATGCTTAAATCGTTTCTAAATTTAATACTGATCAAAAGTATATATACTTTGCGGGGTCCCCCCAAAAATTTCCTTCTGGGCATTACAAGCGTAACCATTGAGAGAATGAATATATCCCTCACATTCGGTGATTAGTATAATAAATAAATTGTTAAGCGAAAAATGCACCAAAATTATGTTACCTTCATTCGAGTAAAACACAATTCTCCATTATGAACAATGTCCATAGTCAATAAGTGATAGAAAGTTTTTATGTGTTATCAGTTAAAAGAATATCATGAGGATGCTGTACGTATGCAATGTGATAATGAAACAAAGCGAATGCGGCCTTGACTTTGTAGCCTTGTAATGAAAAAATAAATAAATAAATAAATAAACCATAAATTTATTTAAACTTGATATGGTAAATAACTAATCGAGTTAACAATTTTTGGTAAATTAAAGTAATTATTTACTAAAAATGTACTCTATAAACCTAAAAATGTGTTCGTTCATTCATATAAATAAATTTATAATTTAGTTTTATATAATTTAGTTTTAATATTTCAAGGTCATAATTTATATCGATATTCGCGAATTTTTAAGCTACCATTACATTACTTACAATGAATACTATTAATAACTTTTCCTCATTCGATATCGAACTTTTTTGTACTATTCATTATTTTCAAATATCAATTCATGTCATAATGCTCTTTTCAAATCTGAAAAATGTTTGAAAATGTGCTTGAGAAAAAAATTCATAAACATTAACTCAAAATGATTAAAAACACTCACTTAAACTCCGTACAGGTTTCAATAATTGTTTGATTCAGTTTAATTAATTTCTTTTATTATACAGAATAAACGGCTGACATAAAATTTTTTTTTATTATCTTTTAATGAATGTGTTCAGAATCTGTTTATTTGCATTAAGAGTGATTGTAAAATACACGCTCGTTACAAATATATATAAATGTTTATATATGTATATATATACAAGCTACATATACATATATACATATATATATATATATATATATATATATACATATATTATATATATATAATATTATTATTATATATATATATATATAAGTCCATAATTTTTTATGTATTTAAATAAATTAAATAATTAAAATTAATTCCTCTTTTTTTTTGTTTGCTGCCTGCCTTCCTAAGCAATGCGATGTACCGATATTCATACTTGCACACTAGGAACTGCTGAACAGTAAGAAACTCACATACACTCACGCATACACTAAAAAAATAGCACTATACAATAGTACTTGCACTGTATACTTATGCAGATTCAATACAATATCTTCCGCATTTTATATCTACAACTCATGACGGCTCAACTCGAACTGTGACTTAAGGTTAATGTTTCACAGTTATTTAGAGACTCACTTTTCATATGTTCCCCTTCTATTCCTTCAACTAACCATACCACAAATCCTGCACAGTGCTTTCTCATACTCTTCTCGTAATAATTTTCCAAAATCAAAGAAAAAGGAAAGATTCGCTTTCTCTCTCTCTCTCTCTCTATCTTTCACTCAACCTCTCTCTCTCTCCCCCTCTCTCACTCTATCACTCTCTCTCTTTCTCTTTCTCTTTGTCTCTCTCACACTTTCTCTCTTCCAGTTAGTGAAATAGCAGAATAGTTAAAAAATAGTTAGAACACCTGTCGTGGTTTATATAAATTTTCAGTAAAACGTATACAAGTATACATAATATATGCTACGTATATATATATATATATATACTGAAGCAACAGCTTTAACTATCCTATCCCTGGATGTATCTCGATGCCGACACTCTCCGTTCTTCAAATGAGAATAAACAGCTGATGTTTACCTCTCTTTGATTGAAAAAGAGGATATAATAAAAATACATAATTTTCTTTTTTTTTTTTTTCATATTTTCTGCACATTTCCTATATAAGAGGGTTGCCAGAATTACTCTTACAAACGCTTGTTTTAACATTTCTTTAATCACAGTAACATGAAACGAAAAGTTACTTAAACGATGAACATTAAAATACATGAAAAAAAAAATCAAATTATAAATTAAAAATAAATTAAAATTAAAAATAAGGAAATTATGCAAAATAAAATGAAATGAAGAAAATATTTAAAGATATAATAATATATTAAATAAAAGAGAGAATACCTTCGTGCATACCTCGCTGAGTTTTTATTAATTTTATTATGTATGCCAACATGCTGCAACCGGTTGAGATTATTTTTTCGATTTGTCGAATTGTTCAGATGATTCTTAATATGTATTTTAGATTGATATCTGTTTTAAATAAGTCATTAGCCCCGACATTTCAGTTTTCAAAAGTACTGCCGTTTCTAGTTTTTTTTAAAATGAATGTGATTGGATCATGCCAAAATTCCAAAATTAATCAATGAAAAGCAATTTAGTCTCATATAAGTGAAGGATTACATTTTCTTGATCGACTGTATCGATCAAAAAACTTCATCAAAATCATCGATATATATAATATATAATATTTGTAGTGATTATAATATGTAGTTCGAGAGAGAGAGAGAGAGAGAGAGAGAGAGAGAGAGAGAGAGAGAAAGAGAGAGAGAGAGAAATGCTATAAAAGATAAAAAAAATTCGAAAACTTTTTTGGTAGGAAGTAAAGCGAAATAAAACGAGAAATGATCTGTATTTGGGTGTATACTGGACCAAATTGTTTGAAACGAATCGAGATATTAATAAATTGTATTAATTATATCGTTAGTTTCGTAATCTTTAGATAACTAGGGTACAAGTTAAGACCCAGCACACTGAAAAACTCCAAGATATCGTTAACAAAATGTAAACAATTATTGTATTAATGCAAACAATATTTGCATCGTTTTTGTTTATAAAGTTGATAGGTATGTCACCCAATCAAATTAAGTTCCTGAACCATGTATTGTAAGGGAAGAAATTATAAGAACGCTTATTGCCCGATTGTCTGATATACATCTGACGAGCACATATCGTCTACATGAAACTTAGTTTACAAATCATAGAGTATGCTATGAAAAGATCATCAAGACTATGCACGAAATAAGATCAAACAAATAAAATTCCTGTCAACTTCTATCATCATTCCTATCAACTTCTTTTCAATGAAATTCACCGCTCCAGTAAAACGATTCAGTTGACAAGTGCTCAGAATAGTTTGCGAACAAGTAGAGTCTAAGCTTAAAAGATAAATTAAAAGGAGATAGAATGGTAATGTCGTCCGTCATAATCAAAATGTCATGCATGAGACTAATTTATATAATGCATATGCAAATTTATATATAAAAAAAAAAAAAGAAAATATATTCGATTGTGTGGAATCTTTTATACCCACCACCTGTATATTCAAAAGAAAGGCTAATTTCAATTTTCTATAATATTGGATAGGTGCGGCCGATTTCGTCCTGTATATAGAAGATCGTAGAAATTTTTTTTATTATTTAGTTCAAGAGTAGTAAAGCAAAACATGCGAAAAGCAAAGATGTTACAGTTTATGTTACACTGTAGGTGTATCCTTTAGCCGATTTGGATCAATTTTCAATACCAGCTTATGTGCAAAAACTTCCAATGTGTCAGCCACATTTGAAAGTAATATCTTAATTTTGGCGTCCAGATATATGTTTACCACAAACATAACTTCAACAGATCGGCAGTTAAAAAACGGACATTCTTAAGACGCTTCTAAATTCGATGCTGATCAAGAATATATATGTATTTTAGGGGGCCTCTGAAACTTCTTATCTGGTTGTTGCAAGCAAAATGGCAAAATTAATATATCCCATATCTTTCGGTAGTAGATATGACTAAAACGAACAAATTTTTTTTATTTTATTCGCTTTTCGCGTTTTTGAACCATCTATACGTTCCGCAAACATAGCTAAAAGAAATGATTTTAGGGAAAATCGCTAAATCGCCAAACCGATTTACTAGAAATTTTTGTGTAACTTTGGGAGAGTGAAGAAAAATTCAAGCTAGCTGTATTCGCCCAAAAAAAAACCATTGCCTGCTACAAACATGGTTTCAACAGAAAGGCAGACAGTTTAAGTTAATTATTTTAATTACATTAATCAAATATATATAAACTTCATCGAGAATTTCTATAAAATTTTGATGCGGGGACCACAATAATTAATGTAATTATGGAAAATTTAGAATTAAAATTAAACCAAACAGACAACAAAACTATGTTTTAGTATTGAGGAGAAGTTTTGTTATTCTATACAAGACTTATTACAACTTTTTTCATTACTTGAATTACCACTCCTGCATCGTATAATCATGGCAAATATATTGTGAAAAAAAAAACTGTTCAATTAATCAGTTTATCTCAAACGTTTAAAAAACTTTCAAACTATCAAAAGCAATCAGTAAAAAATTGAAGCTTTGAATAACAGGGCACAATGCAAATTAAAATAAAAAACAACAATGCAAACTATAATCTATCCTTTAGAGAAAAAAGTAAAAAAAAAAAAACCATACATAAAGTAAACTCAAACCTGGACCACAAGAACTGCTAATATGATGGAATTGAAAAGGACTCGTCAAGTTGAATTCAACTTTTTGTTCAAAAGGATTGACTACTCAAAATTGATTGATTTAATTAATTAATGCAAACAAAATTCTTTTTATCACAAAACGTCTTGCATCTCTGCTAATAATATATTATAACTCGCCCATTAAAAGTGGTAGATCTTAAGAGTGAACACGCTATTCGCTATTCACTAAATTCAATGTTAGATGGTGTTCATATATATATATATATATATATAAATGCTTGTTATTTGTACCACCTCGTATTTCGTAAATACGAATATTAATTTATTCATCAATCAAAATATTTTAATAAATTTTTTCCGCTTTTAAATTATTTAGTTAAGAAAAGAGAGATTGGTTTTTACTATAATTATAAAAATGCATCGAATATATTCTATCGGTCTTATAACAGAAAAGAAGTTTACTCGAATTTCATACTAAGTAAAAGCAAACGAGACTTTTTCTAAGTTTTTAAAAATGTGCTTGTGTATTAGGAGCATTCAGGATGTAATAAAATCGCAATAAAGTATTATCTTGCCGCACAAACTATTAAATATTTTAGTACAATCAAACACAAATTATGTCAATCTCTTAGCATAGAAAGTTGCCCCACAAGAACAGAATGGTTATGTACACAACATTGTATAGTTATATACATCCATCCATCCGTATATTTCTTTATGGAATTTTTGAAACCGCAAAATGTAAGCGAGAAAATTAAAACTTAACATAAAGCAGATATTCATGGTTATAATTTCAAAACCAAAAAAAAAAAAAAAAGAAAAAAAAAACTGAAACGATATTAAAACGAAACTTTGATAATATTTTTTACAATTAACGAACTGCAATTCTGATTTTTTTACTTAATTTCAAAGACTTAATGAATGTTCATCTTAGGTCCGCTTGTAAAATAATCGCAATCAGTCGCCTGCAGGTGTCAAAGTCCAGATGTTTTTTTTTTGTATCCTCTTATCAAAAAAATAATAAGAGTAAGTGCTCTTCTTCGATTACCACGGTACAGTGTATTATAAATTCTCTCAAACCCGCAACAAAGTTATAACAAAAAAAATTATAATAGGCCGATAATTTATACTTTCTATACTACGATAATGCACGAACACAAAATGCATTAGTTTTTCGAGACTTTTTTTCACCAAATATGTAATTCATATTATTCCGCATCTACATTATTAGCCTCGTCTGACTTCGTCAGATTACATTCGAAATGCAAAAAGTTGTTCCAAACACACTGTTTTAATCCGATCGAAGGAATAAAGGCGAATAGAAAAAAATTGACTTTTTTTTTTATTTCTATCTCTTCGACATTAAAAAAAATCCAGGAATCACACGTTGAAAAAATATAGAAATCAAAGATTTCAGTAAGTCTCAGTTTGTCTAGTGCTTGTTATTGATATTCTTAAATTCCAGAAAATACGAAAGTAAAGAAATTAAAAAATTGCACTTTTACTAATACATTTAAACCCTATACATACATAACGAATGATTGGAAATAGAAATTTATAAAAGTCAACATTTATAATTTATGAAGAAGTGAAATAAATGCATTCGTTACCTTATCAAAATCGCATACACGGAGAGCTCTCATTGAAGGAAAAGTCATATTAGTGCCGAATTTTCGATCCAAATACAATATAAAAAATTCAAATTAATGTTACACAGTAAACAATTTGATTTACAAACAGTAAGAAAAATATTTAAAATATGCAGACTGTTTTAACCTCTAAAAATATTAAAAGGTTTTTTTTCTTGGTCTTGGGACGCATCTGAATAAGTTTACAAAAATTTGTTTGTTGCAGATTTGTCTATCGAGCGTGCACATTTTCCTTCACTTATTTTCAAATTCTAAATGTGAATCTAATGAATATGTCGTAACTATCGAAGGTAAAAGTTGACAGCTAATGGACATAAGGACAGATTTATCTCCATTTAGAAGCATGAGTTGTATGAAAATATATGTATTTTATAAGTGGCCTCCGATATTTGCATCTAGATATTAGACGTCATTAATCACTTTAAAAATACGATTCTTTTTTTTTAATACGCGATCTATCGAACAACAAATCATGATCTAATTTAACGATTGTTAATGCTTTCTTTTTTTAATTTTTGGAAGAGCTGTAATCTGAAAATGTTTTAACACATTTTTTTGTTGATTTTTTTTTTTTTTTTCATTATTATTAAATTTGTAAGCTACAGGAATAGAAATACAATACAATTTAAGCGTTATCGATGATTTTCATGTAATGCATATATAAATTAAAGATATAAATGTAATAAGTAAAAATGAAATCGTAAAACAATACACACATGTAGGTGAAAAGATGCGTACGTGTACTCGCATGTATGCGTATAAATAATTATTCATGCAATATATACATACGTGTACGCGCTATATAGAATGCTCATCAAATCCATGTAATGTCTTCATATTGTATTATAAGTTTATAGAGCTATTCAGTAGATTAAAAAAAAAAAAAGAAAAAATTATGCTTTTTAGCTAAAATTCAACTTAAAACAATCAACGGCTTCTTGTCCGAGGTAAACACAAACACTAGAGAAGCAACAGGAAAACTGAACACGAAATATTTTTAAAAATATCACACAACAAACGTTACGTACTATACAGTGATTACCATATACAGCATAAACGCATAAACATACACACACACACACACGCAAGCATTGTTGAGAGTATATTAGCAGAGCTTTTCAAATTGCTAATATTTTCTCTCTTTTACAGTTTTTGTCTCTCTTACATATCCACTCTCTCTCTCTCTTTTTCTTCCTCTGCCTCCTACCCCTACACTTTCTCACTCTTTTTATCACACTTACATTGTCTCTCTCTCTCTCTCTGTTCGTGTTAACTCTCTTGACTTTCGAAAACTGACATTGAAAATAGCAACAGTTATGAAAAATAAAAATGAAAACATTTTGAAAGAACTAACAAAACATTACATATTCAACTAGTTGGTAGCTTTGTTAACAGAGAGAGAATGGTGTTTGCTTATCCATCCCTATGTATAGATGGCTTTATGTGTGTACACAAATACAAATATATGCATAAAAACACTGGAAACGAAAGCAACAGGATTATTGGGAAATATAAACACACATACGTAATTATATATAATATTTTCCAAGAATTAATATAGAAAATATAGCATTTTTGCTGAAACAAGGCAATCACAAATAATTAGTATAAGCATTGAAAGAATTTTCTGTGTTGATGATGTTAATGTTGTTGCTGCTGTTGTGGGGTTTATTCAAATTTCGTTTTCGTTTTTTTTTTAGTGAATTTGATAAAGCAACTGCTAAGCAGAAGAAAATGGAGAGATTGACAAAAGATTACAAACTAAAGTTCTGCTACGATATGAATTGAATAAAACTTTTGAAAAGTTACAATTTGCTGCAAGTCGATATTCTCTCGATTTCTAAATATTATACCGTTAGCTAAGAGATGCCATGACATTAAACGCAAATCACATAAAGTTAAGAAGGTATGAATCGTTATTTGAGCGAAAAACAAAAAAAAAAAAATCTTTTTCGTTCTATAAATTTTTCAACTGACCACCACTTCATGGACAGTTCTGTCTTCTGGACATTACTGTGCAAGCTAATGAAATTTGTTAATGTGTTCGCTGCCGTCGTTAAATATTGTTTTATGTTAAAAGAAAGAAAGAAGGAATACGTATCGATGAACTTAAAAAGTCCATTTAAGGATTATAACAAGTAAACGATGTTTTCTTTTTTTTTATTGACTAAAACTGTGCCTAAAATATCCAAAAATTATATAAAAATAAGATCTTGCAGCAACAAACAAACAAATTATAAATGAGCGAGAAAATCAAGTCTATAAACATACTTGTAAAGTCCTATTACAAGATTTTTGATTGTAGTGGATAATTTGACGAAAAATGTTTTAAGCACAATCCTACCAAGCCTATAGAAATATTTAAAGTTGTGAAACCTGTGATGAGTTTCAGGCCTTCAAATTAAAATAAAAAAATATAAATCACTTCAAAATTGTAATATATTACTTGAGAGATAACTCATATTTTTCTGGGACTACTTTTTCGGGCTTACCGCACCGTTGACTCTTTCAGGTTTTATCCAATTGCATATATTTTAAATCAATCTTTTGGAAAAAATTCTACATTTTTCACAAAAATTTGATTAATTTTTTTCAGAATATTTGTAATTTGTTGTTCGAATTCTAAAATTGTAGCGGTATGATAAGGTAAGTTAAAAAAAAAAAAAGAACACCGTTTTGGGCAAACAACCATGTCTTCACTTTATCAAAATTTTGGGAGGAAAATACTTTTAATATACTTTAAGATTTGTATATTCATAGGGAAAAAGTCAAGAAAATTAGACAATTTTAGTGAACATAGTTCGAGCTTACCTTTAAAGGCATAAAAATCATACTCAACAACAATCACTCATGTTCGCCTTGTATGACATAAATGTATACATAACCGATCCATTTCCCTAAACTTCTTATAATTCGCAAAATTTAAAAAAAATTCAAATCAAAGGATTTTCATTTTGCAGCGAAACAGAGGCGTTGCTCTGATTCAATAGTATATATATTAGATTTACAAAGAAAATTTTAATATTTATTGATAAAATTCAAATTTATTGAAAATATACTTATTAGAAAACTACGAAATAGTCATCAACATTATCTCTGATCTTTTGCCATTTAGTGATTAACTTACAAATGCCTTCGCTCTAGAAATTTCAATGACCCATTTTCAGACATCTTCAAATTTTATGAGAAAGTGTAAAATCAGAACGAAACAAATCTAGAAAATAATCCACAATTGGAATCGATTCCATCAAGTTGAAACTTATTCCTGGAATGCTTTTATTGCGACAGAGGAATTCGTGCGATTTTCCTTACATTTCATCATTATCAAGAGTACAATTTTTTCCACGACATCTAGCAAATCACTTTTTCCCACATTAAAACAGAATAAGATGCAATATTTTAAATGCTGCCTATTGATATCCATCTGTTTACGATATATGCTAAACGATATTCTATAAACAACTGAAACTTATATCGTATAAACATAAATATACACCTGAAATTTCGGTAGAATTGTTTACAACATGTAGAATTTACAAAGCAATACGCTCCCTAATGTCAAAAATGCATTTGTAAATCTATTATATAAATAATAATAACAACAACACTAATTATAATATAGTAACAATAATTATAATATACTAATAATAATAATAAGAATAATAATAATAAAACGTTTCCATGTCTGAAAAGCTTACCAATCTTAAGCGCTAATAGATATAATGTCAACAAAATCAAGATTCTTATACTCGATTAACTTTTGTAGATATGGTTGCAATGTCAAATGGTGGAACAAATGCGAAGAGCTGTTATCAAACGTTTTATTTCAAAATAACTCTAACTCTACAATTATTTATACATTTTTCAACTAAAATCGAAGTGATATCAATTATGTTATCTATGCTTTCTTTCTTAAAATGTCAAGCAATTACTTATCCTGGCAAAATTAGTAAGGCGACTTGAATTGACTTGATTGAAATGAATTCGACAAATTAATAAAGGTTTAAAAATTTTAAAAAAAATATTTATATGTAAGTAAAACATAAAATAGAAAATATTTTTTTTTCTTGCGTTACAATATCAAAATTTTAAGATGTAACAGATAAATGTAGGACATAATAATAGAAAAAATAAATTAGTCAAAACCTGTTTTCAGGTTATAGAAACACACATGAGGCATTTATACCACTCACTTTATATACATTTAATTTCAATGGTTAAACTTTATACAAATATGTTTAGCGTACACACATATAATTCCTCTTAGCAAATATATACACACAAGAGTATTTCGAATATAGAACTAATCCAATCCAATCATTCATTTCATATTCATATTGAATATATTTTACTATCGCATACACTCAAGCGTATACGTGTTATTAATGCCTGGCCTTTACATACATGCATGTCGCCCAGTTCGTGCTGATTTCTGTTTTTTTGCTCTCTGGTTCTCATAGCGTTGATTTGATTACTCTTTTACTTTTTAATCTCAACGATGAGATTTAATCTCAAAAAAATTTTTAGAGTTTTTGCGATGCGGATCAATTGATCTCTCAATTGAAGACAAACATCAAATTTGACACACAAGAAAACGAGATTCATAACCACATGTCAAAATGGTTGCTTGAATATTTCCGGAAGTCAGTGAGGCTAAAAGAATTAGAAAAATTTTATCACAATTACGAAGATTTGTGCAGATAGCATGATGTTCTCAACTTGAGTTTCTTGCCTTACCCTACCTTTCAATAAAAAGGGTTTTCTTTTTCAATTTATGCAAACATATATGTATATTATATTAGGATTTTATGTTTCATATGTAAAAAAAAACTTAAAAGGTTTGAAAAAAAAGAGAAGCCCACTATTATAGTTATTTACCGTTATCGAGTTTCATTCACTTTATCGTACTAGTAAAAACTCTTTTACATCTGTTGTACAAAGTATCTTATAAGAATCACATTTACGTAGTATTTCTGGATGGCACTACTTTTTAATACAATATACACTTGCGGTATAAGTGGCATTTGCATTGTTTACCATTAATTGAACCGCATTTGTATATAAAGTGTTATGCAGAAGTTCTGTACGTGTAAATGTGCGGCATTGCAAATAAGGCAAGGTTGACAATACAAACATTGTATTGTAGTTGAAATAAACCTCATTCATGTGGTGCCGCGCTCATCATATGTGGTAAAAGTGCGAATGCTAGTTTTCACATAATAGATAACATATGTGTTTGTGAATTGCTGTGCTTTGATGTTGTCATCATATTTTATCTGTAAGAAAACATTGAAGAAGAAATAAACAAAAGAAAGTGCAAACGGAATTTATCACTTCAAAGCGACAACCGAAAAAATTTAGAAACGAACAATTGGCGAAAGAATAGTTTTTAAATGAAAATTTTAGATAAAAACAACAATTGAGGCAGACGTAAAATTTTACGTTGATCAAGTATATAATATATTAGGTAGACTGAAAATGATTCAGCCTGTACGAGTTCAGGAACGTTTAGTATCTTAATTACTATTCTGAAACATTGACGGTTAAGTCTCATTAACACTATCACTATCGTTCGGCATATTACTCTTTTTTGGACTAGTCATCCTGGCATTTGTAGCTGAATGTCCAGAAATTGAATGCATTAAAATAATATCGACATCAATTGCTATTCCAAGTGAAACTCATATTGGGTCATCACTCATGGCGAGAAGAAGCTACTGATTTTAGTGTATTATCGATATATCCTTTACAGAAGGAAAATCTTCCCTGCATGCAAAATGGACAAACGAAATGACAGTATTACAGTAACATTAATTTTGTTCCTTTCGTGTCATCAGTTAACCTATTTTAAATGAAATTCAGAACTTTTACCTTTTTTAGCATACCTTGTGTTGTTGCCCTTAAAACATTCAAAGCCTATGAACATAAACATTTTATAATATTTTATTGCTTTCAGTTTCATCTTAAAATTCTCTAACACTTATGATGAACATTATTTAAAAAGGTTTTCTAAAATTTAATAATCGTATATTTAAAGAAATACTTAAGGAAAAGGGACAATTTTTATGCAGATATTCGTTCAGCGTTTTATTTTCTATTGCTTTTTATTTTAAAGAATAAAATTTAATTAAAAATCAAACACGTTATCCCTGTCAGTAAATGTTAGCTGTTAGCTTATCCGCCTTTAATTTTGCCTTTGCCGTTACGGCACCCATTGGTTTGACATTAATATTAATTGTTACGTCGCAACCAACTGGCAATGCAAGAATGGTTACGCTGCATAACAATAATACTTGGTATTAGCGACCTCGAGTAAAAAAGAGCAACAATTGTTATTAAGGATAAAATATATCGTTAAATGAGCAGAAAAAAAAAAAAAACCAAATAAAGCGAACTGGCACAATAAACATGACAAAAACTAGAAATTCTTGTAGCAATAAATCTACTCTAACAAAAATATTTAGGGTCGTATGCTAGCTATAAAAGCAATAACAACGAAACCAGCAGTTTTAACGCAACTTGTTGATCCTTTCATTTACTTCCACAGCATCCTTTTGTCTGTTATTTTCACATATTAAAAACGAAAAGCAAGCATTTATTTTCTGTGTGTGTGGTCGTTCTCGTTCACTTATTTACTTTATATTTACTTTGTTTAAGTTAGCGATGTAAATATGAATTTAGATTTAAAACAAAAAAAACAAAAAAATCAAATCAGATCTTTCGTACAAACGCAGATACCATATATGATAATGTTTAATATAAAACCTAATATAGCAAGCACATCAATTAAGCGTACATAAGCTAAAACAAATATATGGAGTAGCCAGCCTCCCAGAAGAAGATAAACTGATTTACTTTGTTTTAACAAAAATTTTTTAAACACGTTGACACACAATTCGTCAAAGAAATTGATCATGTTATATAGTACTACTTCATTCAATTGCTTGTATCTCTGTCGTCAAGGGGTAATTCGTCTTTAAAATAACTGTAATATCGCACAATCTGCTTCCTAACGCCACTAGACAACAACACCTTTACTTTTTTTTCTTTCGAACAATACATAAGTAAATGATTTCATTGTGACACTAATGAGATCTATCTTGTTGAATTAACAGGTCTTTCACATTCTCCATATTCATTTCAGATTACGATATTTATTTAATAAATGATAAATAAATTTAAAATATCAGTCCATTTAGAGAAACCCTACATTGGTATAATACTTGAATTGACGCAATCGTAGAATGGGCCGAAAAATTAACAATAATGAATATACGCTTTATTCACCGCCCGAATCAACCTAAAATGTTACTAATTAAAATACAAAAATTAATTGTTACAAAATATAATATATGTTACATGTTATTTTTTAACATGGAGCTGCGCAATTTCAGCTTTTAATCACAATCGACTGACTGTAGTAAATAAGAACATGTCTTCAAATGCGTTTGCCCTCGAAGACGGCATCTACATGACTATTATATGAAAACTAAATTTAAATTTCATTTATACGCAAACGAACATCAACAATTTAATGAAATGAACGAAGAGAAAGCAACAACGGTAAATGAAATTTGTTGTTTTATTAATGACATAAAACGAAATTTTTTAATTAAAAGCAAAAAAAAATTTCCAAACTGAGAAAAATTTATAGCTTAACATCCACCTCTTGAAGGTGAACATTTCGAATGAATTTTATTTCAACAAAAAGCAACAAACTTGTGCAAAACATAATTGTTTTCCTTAAATTTTATCTTCCTTTCTAAGTAACAGTTTAATTTAATATTAATTGTCAGCCTGAAAGTACGCTGTAAATTTTATACATGCAATGATAGAGTAAAAGATTGTCTTTCTTCTGAAACAATTATTTGTTAAAATTTGAAATAAATCAAGAAATTCACGTTTAAAATAATGCCTACGCATATTCAAAGATTATGTTTACTCTGGAAAATTTCCTAGATTGATTAACAATACAAGAAAGGCGACATTAGCGGAGCTAATTAATTCTCATTTCACTTCAGTTGTGGCTTTAAGCGAAGTTTTAGAAATCGTCTGAAGAACAAATAAGTTTAATAAAAAACATCTTCGTTTTTAATGTGATTGACGTGTAGACATTTTTAAAAAGGAAATAAATAATTATTTCGTTTTAGTTCAGCTGTCCTTAAAGTGTAAGCCCACCCTAAACGTTCCAGGTAATCAATTTCTTATTTTTACTGACTTAATAAATGCGTTGGACCTTCTAGAAAACGTGGAGAATATTCATTATCTGTAACAAATTTTTGCATTGAAATTTTGAGGTTTTCTATAAGCGCTTAAAAGAAAAAAATGGTGTCAAATTAATCCCTTCTGAGATGTTACAGCCTATAATCTTGCCTGTGGACTGATCATTTTTACATTTTGTTTCAAAGTTCAATATGAAGCGTCAAAGATCTTATAAAGTGTATACATCCTTCATCAGCATCAAATTTAGAATCGATTTAAATATGCCCGTCTGTCCATCTGTGCAATGTCTATTTTGAATTCTCTTCTGTTAACCAAAAGTAATGTATCTAGCAGAAACATTGGAAGTTCTTGCAGACAAGTTAGTAATGAAAATGGGGTGAAACGTCCGCTCCTACAGTAGAACATAAACAGAGAAGATCTCTGATATTTTGATAATTACTCATAAACTATAGCACATAGATCTATAAAAAATCCTACGCGTGCTGTGTTAACTATTATTCAGCACCTTTGTAAAAATCGGCCACGCCTACAGTGTAACATAAACTGAAAATATCTATGCTTTCTGAGTATTTGCTCACTACTCATAAACTACAACAAATATACAATAAAAATTATAACAGTATTCCCTAAAAATGAGTAAATCTTTCAACGTTTTGCGAAGACGAAGATACTCGAATATAAAAGATTCAATTACAAAGGAATATAATTTTCTCTCTTGTTTTATTTATCATTCTGTTAAAAATGCTTAAATCTCACGGCAACCAGCATGATGATCTTCCTTTATTAGTTCATTGTTTAGGAATCGCATCAATCTTAACAATTCTATAAAGCCATATAACATATGTGAAAGGAGACGATGTTCAGACAATTAAATAAGAAACGTTTCAACAATTCTCAATTCAGCCAAATGAGCTTAAACTTTAAAAAAATGCACTACATTTTCTGTAACTCTTTACAATGCTATGAAAAGATTCATAGCATTTAGAATGAAAATCAAAATCATCAGCAGACGTATGATTTGTTAATTTCACTTTTTCCGCCTAATTAATTTCGATCTTAAAGATGCACCACGATCGATTCGACTACTCATTGATATACCGAATGAAATTCTTCAAATAATTTAGGAAAAAGGGCACATTTCATCTTATGACATCGTTGCGGAATTAAACATTGGCCAAAAAATTATTTTAAATCTCGATATTTGGATGCAAAATGAATTATAAACGAAAACTTTAATAGATAAGACTTCCATCCCCAAATGGCTACTGAAACAAAACGATATTGGTTCATTTTTGAGATAATTGAAAATGGGCGATGAAAAGTTGGTCACATACACAAATAATGTGTGAAAACGGTGGTGGTCCAAAATGAGCGAAACTTGCATGAACGAAAACAAAGTCCGAAGTGACGGATGGTAAAGTTATATTTTGCGTGTGGTGGGATCATGAGGTAGCGCGTATCGTAAACTGCTACAACCTAGTCAAACGATTTATTCCATTCTCCGCTGCGGACAACTAATATGATTAAAGGATATAATTAAATAATTAAGAATTAATTAATCCGAGAGTGTCGTCTTCCGTTACAACTATATCTGACACAAATCTTTAATGACTAGGCAAAAGCTGAGAGACCTGGGCAAGGAAGTTCTGATGTGAATCTCCGTATATTCCGGACCTTGCTTTTGTTAACTATAGTGATCTACGAAAAACATTTTGTTCGGTTTTTCTCCGATCAATCCCAAATTTTTTATAGTGCTAATGGCAAAAAGGAATTTACGAAATAGTTACGGAAAGCAAAAATTTAATTGAATAAACTTTATTTGAAATATTTAATATTATTTAAGTTTGTTTCAAAAACACCACGAACTTTTTACTTTACCTTAATACTTTGTACGTTGTTAGGAAACGTTTCTCTGCCTTAGGAACGAAGGCAGCGTAAGTATACAAAACTTATCAATCTAAGCATTTTTTTCTCATGTTATGCAAATGTATATAATATAAATACCTATATAGTTACACTTATGAAAAATATTAACCTTTTCCTACATACTTGAGATTATATTATATAACTAAAAAGTAGGCTCATTTTACGTCAAACTATATAGCTGTACGTTCATACCGATACAACACATGCATAACCATACTGTTGACAGGAATTTAGAAGCTTATGCATGCATCTACTTACGCTACAGGAAATATAAACTACGTTAAATTTATTCACATTCCTAAACCAAAACATCCTTAGGCATACACATGCATGTACAATAGTGAGACATTTGATTAAACATGTTCGCAACTACCGCTAGCTTACGGTAATCATGTGCAAAAATCAAAATTAATATGAAACTACTGTATTATCAGCGATACAATATAGAAGCAACAAATGCATCTCCATAAGCATAGAAAGCAGTACCACACGACATACGAACGTTCCAATAATATGACAGATAAGGCGAACGAGTCTCACACATTTGTGTTACGGCAGCCAGAAAGAAAGAAAAGCATTTAAACAGGATCAATGAACGTAGAATTGTGAAAGAAAACTCAATAGTCGAACCAAGATCCAACAGAAACTCTCTAGCATGAGTTACGGCATCATGCACCTATAATTTAACAATCCACTAATAATACCAATACCGAGTTTTCTCCTTAAGAATTTGCAATAGACTCCAACAACGAATAGATAAAATCAGACGTAAAAAAATGTTTAAGAAAACACAGACCAGATGTCCCAGTTATTTCTATACAAATTCCATAGCGTAAAAACTATGAAAAGCCTCGAGTTTGTACCTTCAGTAAAGAGATCATCAAAAGATTAAATTACTTTTAATCTGCCTTTACAATCATTCAATTGTAAAAAAAATACTTTGAACTCTCGTTCAAACATTCTGCTAAAGAGATCATCAAAAGATTAAATTACTTTTAATCTGCCTTTACAATCATTCAATTGTAAAAAAAAATACTTTGAACTCTCGTTCAAACATTCTGCTTTAATTTTAGATTGAGTCTAATTAAAATTTCAATTTATGTCTTAAGTTCAAATGTTTTACTAAATATTGTAGATGTATTCTTGTTCGATTTTTAAAAATGACTAAAACCTTTGCACCAACTACTTGTTAAAGGATAAGTTAACCAAAACAGATATGGGCGTGTTAAACAAAAAGTTCCATTCGTTTAGTTTAGTTTAATAATAAAGAGAATATTTTCAATCAACAACAATTAAAACGTTATACTTACATTTGCAAGAAAAATAAAATAATTAACTGTTATTTTGGAAAAAAAATTGATAAGTAAATTTTATTTTATTTTTTGTTTTTTTTTTTTTTTTTTTTTTTTTTTTTCATTTTGTAAATTTACGATAATTTAGTTTACTGCGTTTTTATATCATATTATATTTATTTATATTTTTTAAGCTTATTTTTAAATCATTGTAATAAGTAATCAAATATATATAATGTAATTTTGACTAATGTTAAAATATATATTTAGCATGTATGTGTATACAGCAATAGGTATGCTGTATAGTAAGAATAGATAGGTAGGCAGAAAGTAGAGCGCCCAAACGCTAGCATCAAATAAGAGGTGTTTTGTGTATATAATAATTTATTGATTACGTTATTAAATATAATGATGTGTGTTTGTGTGTGTGTGTGTGTGTGTGTGTAGGTAGGTAGGTGTACACACTTATCATTTCATAAAAAGAAATTTGAAAAGAATTCATAAATATGTTTGAAAAAAATTATTTGCAATTCTGTAACCGTATGCTTTATTGTTTTTATTGTTTTTTTAATGGTTTAACCTTATCATTTCTCAAAACTTGTTAGATGTATGTGTTTAATATATTATCATTGTATTTTTTAATGGAAGATATTGGAAAAATTTATAGCATATTTTTATAGGTGTGTAATTAGAGAAATAATTATTATAGTTAATACAATCTGTTACTGAGTTACAAAAAAAAAAAAAAAAAAAAAAAGATATTTAAAATATTCTTTATCAACTTAACTAAAGCAATGTTTCAATTATGAATTCTCTTTCATATAATAATATGTCAATGAATTAAGTATTTGCTTTTTATGCGACGACTGTACATGTTGTTGTTTTTTTTTTCTTTTTTTTTTTTATAAAGTCCACATAAACTAAATTTACAAGAAAATTAATGCCCGCGCGACAAACAAATTTATTTATTTCTCTTTAAGAAAAATAAAAAAAAAAAAAAAAGTAACAGAAAAATATATCTTAAGTAATTAATATAGCTGTTAATATATTGTTTAAATATCGCGATATAGAAAAATATATGTATTTCTTTACAATTCTTTTAATTTTAAGTTAGATTAAGGAAATTAATTAAAACTATAAACATTTCATACCCATCACCGAAGAACTCGTTGTTTCCCATGTTTGCAACATCTTACAGCAGTAGACAGCAGTAAGCATTACAAAAACCCCCGAGATGTATATGGAATTTATCGAACTAGCGACATGCTTCCGTATTTCACTTTATTACTGGAACCAAAATAAGCTAATAATGAAAAGTCGATAAGAAAACTGAAACTCTTTGTGTAAATACATTTGAAAAGGACAGTAAGAGCCTATATAAGCACCCTCACGTAAATAAAATCACTACAGCACTTTAACACAAAAAAAGGCCGACAATTTAGAAATGTTTTCATGTTTACCGATAACATTAAAAAAGAAGGAACGAATCTTTAAAAAAAGAAACGCATTTAAATGGTTAAAAAAAAAACTAATACCGTAATGTTGCCTGTTAAACATTGTAGTAGTTTTCATGTATTTCTGTTACAGATTAACATTTTTTTTTTTTGGTTTGAGATTTTTTCGATCATTATTTTGTTTTAAGGAAATGCGTCTAACGATCAAAAAATGAAATTTGGAACGTATAAAATCATGGATTGATCTTTACATTTCCATCATAATGATTTATTGTTCAACCAAACCAAACTGCGGAAGGAAAATGTTATTTTTCGTTTTATGCAATCGAAGGAACATGATCTCCTGTGGACTTCTAAAAGCAGACGAGGCTACAATAATAGGCTATTAATATTAAATCAGAATCCTTGTTATAGATGAAATATTTAGTGGAAGATTTACCTGAGTCTAGATGGTGGGCATTAAAAATTCGCCCGAAGGCAAACATAAATTTTTATTTTCTTTTTTTAATTTTTTTTGAAAATTAATTGAATGCTAAGCATTTATTCTTTTTATTATATTTTATTATAAATTATTAAAATATACTTTTATTTTTGTTTCACGTGTGTAAAATAAACTATATTTCACGTATTTAAGAAATTAATTCTTTATTAGTAAATTAATTTTGTTTTATAATTTATTTTTTATTATTCAACTTTAAAACGGAATTACAAGGGTTTTTATTTAAAAAAAAAAAAAAAAAAAAAAACTTTTTATAAATTAACTAACATAATTAACATTTTTCAACATTTTAAACACAGTTTTCATCCAAATCATGGGTAATGCAAAGGCTTTATTTCTTCTGGGAATATTTCTTGCTATTCGTGTTATTTTGATAGAACTATAAATTCTAAGCTTTTTATTGTATATTAGTATATAATATATATATATGTATTTTTTTTTCACTTAGTTATTGGTTTGTGTATGCATTCGCATTTATTTACATTTTTTTTTTTAAATTATTTAAAATGATTTTGTTGATTTTTCGCTTAAATATTTAATGAATGTTCTCCTCTGTGCTGTAACTTAATCAAGTATCAAAATTATGTTAAACAGGCTGTTAAAAAGCAATCCATTTACGAAAGCAAAAAGAGAATGGCAAAGGCTTAAACATCTCCATTGCATTTCTTATCAATTTAATGTAAACCAAATCGATTCGTTAGGCTACATCATAGACATCGCTTCGGCCGGTTTGGACCGTCTTTCATAAACTGTTCCACACCTCAATGACTTTTAGTACGCTTTTCTATTTTTTTTATTTATTTTTAGTTGGAATGCTCTTAATTATATTATATTTTTTATATTTTTTTTTTTTTTAGTTTTTTTTTTACAATTTTTTTTTTATTTCTTATGAAATGATAATAATTTTTGGTAAACAGATTGTTCGCTAAATATATTTTTTTATGTAGTTTTTCCTTAATTGTTCAAATATTGCAAAAGAAATTTTTTTTCTCAACAAAAAAAGAAGGGATTGCTTTCAAGAATTTTTCTCATTTTTTTTTTTTTTTATTATTAAATGCATCAAAACAATTCTGGGAAATTATTATATTTTCATTGAAAATGTGTTTTTTTTTTGTTTTAATTTTACACTTAACCTTATTAAAAAACGGGAAGTACCATTAAAATTTTTGTTAAAGAGATATATATGGATTCTATTAAAATTTAACTAAAAAAATGTTTCAATTTGTAGGTAAATATGCTAAGTATTAGTAAGAAAGCAAGATAAAGATTCTGTTCGGCCTAAGCCAAAACTATTGATACCCATCACCTAAATTACTACTTGAGAATTCTTGCATTTGACCTATCCTGTCTGTATATGTATTTATGTTAATTTTATTAGAAACACATCTAATCTACATAGTGTTAGGTGTTAGGTTAGGTGTTAGGTTAAGTTTTCATATACACGGATAAAATCTTGAAGCGAATTTTGGATACCCACTATCCGTTCGTAATTAAGAACGTGATAGTGAGCTAATCAAGATATGATTTTAACACCAAAATTTCACTCTAAAATTATTCATGTAAATATTTTGAAATGCTCGATTTTTTCTTAGTTCTTTAAGTATTAGGAAAATAGTAAACAGATCATGTCTGTTTTCATAATTATCTCTGTCTATTTATATCATTATGCTTTGTTTGATCCCTTGTTGATCAACAATATAAACACTTGAAAAGATATCTGATGCATATTTCTGGATGTTAAAATTATGCGTTTCAAAGTTGATTATATACGAATAAAATCCGATGATGACCGCGTAGTGACAGTAATATTATTCCGCCCGAAATTTGAGCCCATTGAGCTAGATTAACTTAGGATTTTAAACCGATTAAATTGGTAAATACTTCAATTCTTTATAAACGGAATGACAACGATATTTTATATTTTGTTATAGCGAGCATAGAATGAATCGAACCATAAATTTAGCCTTTTTTTTATTTACTAGTGTGCTAGTACGTCTCAATATACGTAATTTTTGAAATTTTCTCTGGCCGTTTTGTATTATTATTATGATTTAAACAGCAAAATCTCCCTCGCCCCAAGACATTTTATAATCGTCAATGTTAAATAAATCAAATATGTCGGAACTGCCACTACCAAACGAATCGTTAGCAGTAGTATTTTCAGAGACCGTTGCATTGCAAATAGACATTTGTTCATCATGCGTTACGTTAGCAGCAGATGTTAAGGCAGTGCCGGCACCACCGCAGCTAGTTGTGGTAGCCTGCATTCCACAACTGCCCATGGCGGAAGCAATAGTTGTATTAACAACTGAACTTAAACCAAAGGGGTGTGGAGGTGTATTAATGTTGGAATCTGGCGATAGAGTTGAAAAATTAAAATTGCTCAATGGATTATCGAACTCATCGCAAACATCCATAGGAGTGGTGCTGCTATGATTTGTTTGCATATGCGTCGTTCCATTGCCATTAACGTCATTTGTATGCTGTTGGTCATGCTGATGATGAGATTGCTGTAAGTGTTGCACAAATGTGTTGGCATCGAAATCATCTAAATGATGTTCCAGACCACTTTGCATACTATTATTACTGTTACCAGTGCTACTACAATTGCTCACAGGACTAGTAACAGCACTTTTATTATTGTTATAATTGCCACTGTTCATGTTCTCGGTATGGGTTTGCATTAATTCTGAGATGGAAGGTTGCAGGCTGGGATTCATGTGCCGCCTCAAACCATTCATGATAGTTGCTTTGTCATCTGAATGCAATTGTTGGAACTGTATATTTCCATTATTATTTCTTGTTGTTTCGTACGACACGGAATCAACCCCAATATCCATTTCTAATTGCTGCGACATTAATTCGAGTAATTCAAACTCATCGAAATGATTAAGTTTTGCCTCTTCTGACGATAAATGCAGTTGCTGCGCCAATGGTTGTTCTACTGCAAAGGAGGGCTTACTTAACATATCGTGGTGTGTAGGTGACTGATGTTGTGTTACCATTGCTCTCCCGTCTCCTTCTGCTCCTCCTCTAATTAAGACTTGATGCTGCTCTAAAAATATGTCAAAAGACTTCGCTACACTTTCAGAATCTAAATGACAATCTGGTTGTAGGGGCGAAGCCATGTCGATATTGTCAGTAAAATTATTGAGAGCGTTATTTGCAGCAGTTTGACTTAAGCTTGCATTCATATTATTGGATTTGCGATAAAAATCAAAAACACCGACCGAAGCACTCGAAAGATTTTTTGGGGATCCAGTAGTGTCCATGGCTACGCAGTTGTTCAGATTCTTTGGTGGAGCGTTTGTTAATGACTCCGATGTTTGTTTATTATCTGCCGTTTCTTGTTTAAGTTGATTGTCAGCTGCTTGGAAAATTAAACTTTCAGTTAAATCAGACATTAAAGCATTACCACCTCCTGGAGTCAGGGGAGTGGTAATCGGTGTTATCGGTTCTAATGCACTTTCTGGTAATTCTCCTTGTTTTACTAAAATATCTAAGACATCTGTCAATTTTTCTGATTTAATAGCAATTTTCCCAGATTTCTCATCTGCCTTCATTGCATTAATTTGATTTGTTACACCGGAAGTTGTAGCAGCAACGGAGGGTGACATAACAGTGGGCTCTTCCTTTATTTTTATGAATGAATTTAACAAAGTAATAGCGCTGTTGTCATTATTGTTGTTGTTAGATTTCATTTTTAAATGTTTTGTGGCTTCTTCGTAATGCGGTGGTAAAGGTGGTGGCGGCGGTGGTGCCGTTAAATTTTGTGGCTTAATGTCAACTTCTACAATCTGTTGATGATGTTGATGTTGGTGTTGTTGATGCAATATTTGTTGAAATTGTTGTTGCTGATGTTGCTGTAAATGCAATTTTTGCAATTGTTGGGCTGTTAAAATCGGTTTCGCTTCAATTACCGTTTGTTCCGTTGGATGTGTCGCATTTGCGTTGTTTGCGGTTGCCAACGGAAAAACAATACTAGGCAATGAATTCGTACGTTGATGGCCATTTAGAAATTTTTTAGCAACTGGATTGGCATTTGCTAAACTAATATTGCCTATAGTGTGAGCGGTCATATGTTGGTCGTTTAATCCCACCAAAAATATGGTTTGATTGCCTTCATTCCACACTAAACCTAGATTATTATGGGTCTTTGTTAGTGGTAGTTGATTCGTTACGATAGTAGCAGTAGTTGACGTCGGCGTAGTGGGTTTTACGGTTGCCATTCTAGCTCTCTGCACACTTAGCTTATCGTCTAATTTACTAGCAGCTGTTGTAGTGGTCAGGGTAGGTCCAGTTGGAATGAGAACAGTCTGTGTCTTTTGTGTTAATAGACGAATCTGAGGCTGAGCTTGAGATTGAACCAATGCTTGAGTTTGCATTTGCGCTAAAGCTTGAGCTTGTGCTTGAGCTTGGGCAGCAGCAGCAGCTGCTGCTGCCGCCGCTTGCTTTTGCTTTTGTATCTTAGCCTCTAGTTGTTGCTTGACCACCATTTTTTGCGTCATAGGTTGAGTACTGTTTGGGGATTGAATCGTCGAACTAGGAATTACTGATGCAGCTTTTTTAATAAACACTGGCGTTGGAGCAACAATTGATTTTACACTTGGTGCTTTAAGCATTACCTTAGTTGATCCCATTGTCTCTTGGACTTGCGATTGCAAGACGTTTACATTTTGAGGTGTCGTAGCCGTTGTAGTAGTAGTCGCAATTAATGTGATCTGTTGACTAGGCGAAGCGTTAACTACTTGCGCAGTCACAGTTTGCTTTTGAAATTGTTGTTGTTTGAATTGTTGTTGGTGCTGCTGCTGATGTTGCTGTTGTTGCTGATTCTGCTGTTGCTGCTGCCTTTGTCGTATTTCTTGCAGTTCTTGTTGAGACTTTTGTAACTGTCTTTGCAATTCATCAATTTTTCGTTGTTGCTCCCTTAATAGCTCCTCATTAGAAAGAATTATAGTAGCTGTTTGGGGCTGAGGTTGCATTACTGTTTGCAAAGGTAGGGGTTTAGGTGAGTTTAACTGCTGAATTACATCCATTTGCTCGTGTTCTAAGTTGAGTTGTTGAGGGGACATGGCAATAGAACGAGTATCATGTATATTTGCTACTGCGGACCCAGTATCCATGGCCTCCACAGAAGATGATTGTTTCAATGAATCAACAGTCCCATTTACCGGAATTGAACTGATAGTTTCTAAAGTCTCTAAGGGTAGGAAGGGCTTTAACCGTTCTATTAATTGAGGTTTTGGCCCTGAAACTGGCAAATTGCGCTTTTTCAAATGCTTCTTCAAATCAGAAACCTTCATTTTCTCTAGTTTAGCCACTTCGGACACTGAAGATGTAGTGGATTCGGCGTAGCTTGTGGCTGGACTAGGCGGCACAGAAGAACATACGGAAAGCGCAGGTGAAGGTAAAGGTGGAGGTCTAGGTGCAGTAGCTTTTACAAATTGATTATTGCCCAAAGTTGCTTGATTGATGACCGTTACGTTTGAATTTTGGGTACTTAACGATGGACTTGTTATTTCAGTCGTTATACCTTGCATAGGATTTAGTGTATTGGATACTGGTGAGGATAATGCGAGAGTACTGCTCGAGTTAGCTGTAGCTGTTGTCACAGTATTTATAACATTACTACCTGATTTACCAACTGTACTTATAACACTAGAAGTGGGTGTAGTATTAGGCCCACTGGTTGCCGGTATAATGGACTGATTTTTGTTAAGGGTTTCTAGGAACTTCAACAAACAGTTCTGCTGCTCCAACATCAGTTGATAAGAAGTCTCTTCGCTAGTTGTTGAATTTTCTAATGTGGCCTTATGAGCAGCACTTGGTGGTCCTTTGTATTCATGGAATTTAATAGTTCTGGCTTTCGAAACCGATTTTGATTTGGATTTCTTTCGATTTTTGTCTTTTCCTGGAGCATCTGACTTGGCAATTTGCAAAGCTGGTGATTGTATTATAGGCCTGGAAGTCGCTGAATGTGGCGGTGAAGCAATCGAAGACAAAGGACTTAAGGTCGATGTACTAGAAGCTAAGGAGCCAGGGGAAGCAACCATCTGTAGATAATTAGAATTCGATCCAGCGACTGATTGGCATAATTCTTCATATAAATTCGCCGTTTCTTGCTTAACTTTAATGCTCCCAGTATTGGGCATTGGTGGCGGAGGTGGTGGTGGCACATAACTGTTTTTTGAATTAGGCAATTTCGTTTGAATAATGGGGGCTGACGTGACCACCACTTGGCCACCACTGGCTGGTATAGTCAAAGCCAAGGTAACAATGCCCCTCGAAGCGGGGGCTGTTTGTAGTGTCTCACTGGGACCTGTGGTCTGATCAACATTTTCACTCCCTGGTGGTGTTTGTCTGGTGCTGTCACTTTCTGAGCTTTGAGAGTCATCTTCAAATGTTACATAACTATTAGGATGTTGAGGCCGAGTCAATAAACCTTCACTAGTCGCTTTAAATGTTACTAAACCTTCTTTTACTATTTTTTCAATGGGTTTCTCCGTATGTAAAATGTTTTTCTTAATTAATTCTAAAGGACCCGGTCGATGTTGAATTTGCGAGTTCAGCTGATCAGCCAAGCGAGCCTTTTTAAGCATACGCTGTTTCTCAGCCAAACTTGGATCAATATGACATTCATCTTCTTCTAAAATATGACGACGTTCAAGATCTTCACGATTGGGTCTTTGCTGAATTTTGGCCTTTAACAAATCACTAGTTTTGGCACGCTCCAATTGTTTGCATTGCTTATGTATCGCGGGAGAAGTTTTCAAAGCTGCAGAAAAGGGAAAAAGAAGGAAAGATTTTTACTATTGTAATGAATCAAGCCATAGGAACTTGTTCGTATTAAAATAATTGATCAACGAATACATTTCGTCACTACGACAAATAAAATTGTATCTTTAAAGCAAATATATTTGCATACAAGAAAATTTACCACCACAAAAAATGTGGGCGTATATTTACAGAGACCGGCAGATGTAGATATATATATATATATATATATACAACACAATGTAAATTACGTTTTCGTAATTCACAATGCACGCTGCCAGTGCATTGGTCGTTACTTGCATTACGAACAGACTAACGTCACGGATTGTGTAAGAAAAAGTAGAATACTTTGCAATAATAATGTAGAAATATATAAAGTATTAGCGCATTAATATGTAACATTTGAAAAATTCTTTTAGTTTTATTCATATAAAATATTTGAATGCTTTCAAATTCTGTATTTAATACAGGATTTTATATTCTTTAAAAACGTTGCGTAATTCTTATATATATTAGAAGAGCATTTTGTAACACAGTGCACAATAGAAACAGAAGCAAAGAAAACAAAAAAAAAAGACTAGTATTGTTAGTCTTATTATTACGATTCTTTTCCATTTTATTTACACGATTATTAGTAAATAGTAAAAATAAATACACTGTTAATAATAATAGTAATAATATAATACTTATTGTAAAATAATTTTTTTTTTTTTTTTTTTTTTTTTTTTTTTTTTTTTTTTTTTTTTTTTTTTTTTTTTTGAATTGCCGGTATGTCCCCAATTTTGATAGATAAATTAATCAATCACAATTCCTAAATGTACCGCTTTACCGTTACTCACGCGGTTTAAAAACGGTTAATATTTGGTATGATACTTAAGAAATCAGATTAAGAAATAGGAATTAAAAGATTATATAAATCCATAGTGCACTTACGTGGTATAATGCCTTGCTCAACAAGCTGAGAGTGCGGTCTTCGAACCATTAATTTGACTTTAAGTGCTGCAGAATTGATCGATTTTATATACACATACACCAAGAAGAAAACGACCAGCGAGGTATAATAGGCGTTTATAAAAAGATGAAAAAACAAATTAAAGAAAAGTTATTATTTAATATCAATATTTATATTGGACATTTACTTAAGAAAAAGTATTTTTAAACAACTTATTCACTTATTTTTATTTGGATGGTAATGTCTTACAATTAAAGCATATACCTTCGATTTAAGTTTTTATTGCTTTATATTTTTTATTGGAAATATTGTAAGCGTGACTTGCTAAGTTAGCTTAATACCCTACCTAACAGGTGATAGGGTTTCATTTGCTTTAAACAACAAACAAAACTGAATAGTAAATTTATTCTTTACTAAATAGTCCTAATGGTGAGCAAATTTATCAAATCAGTTGACTGCTTTTGTAAACGATTCCAACACAATTTAACAAGAAGAGCTTCAGATGAAATTTTCAAAATTCAAATTTTATTTGTGAGAGTTCGAAGACTTTTAAAAGCTTACAATTCAATAGCAGGAAAAATAAACAACATATTTTTACTAATTTCACATCATTTCACACCGGAGCCCAATCGACAGTCGGCCGAGTGGACTGAACGTGATGAACCGACTCCAAAGCGTTACTTCACTAAATATTCTATAACTCACATACTAATAGTGCAACAGATGTCAAATTTATACAACACGTGTCTTCTGAAGGTTAGGGCTAATTAAAAATCATATGGATTTAATACTAGTAGCGCCATCTATCTGTCAGTCTACGAACTTTTTAGCCCACCTGTTAAAATGCATTAAACGCATTTATTTGTTCCGGCGTTTTGGATGTACATAGTTTAAATATTGGTGTTTATACGATAGAAGTTCTAGTAGTTTTCAAACTTTCATAGAATATGTATCAGACAGAGTATGTAGAGATGAATATCGAAAAGCTGCATTTACGGGTTTAAAATGGGAAAATATATAGCTAAAGCTATTGAAGCTATTTCGTATCAAAATTGTAATCTTGAAGAAGGCGGACTCCGCGAAAGGTGTTGGATGAAAATATCCAAAGTTTACTTGTCGAAAATCTATCAAGAACTATAAAAAAGCTTTCTATACAGTTAGAAATAAGCCCAGAAGGAATTTTAGTTCGATGAGAAAGATACAGAAGAAGGTAGGTTGTCAAGAAGAGGAAAAATCGAAAACTTGACACCTATTGACTGTTTGTCAAGTCGCTATGAAAGGAACAATTATCGTCATCAAATTGTTACGGACATAAAAAATAGTGTCTGTGCAATAATTGCAAACAAAGAAAAGCATGGGTTGATACAGCGCAACCGTTCATGTCTTTTGCAAACATATTTTAAAATGCAAAATTTCAGATAATTACCCGAATTTTTACACTGATAATTTTGACGACAAAGGAACCCAAGAACAAAGCTATACCAATGGGATAACGCAAAACGTTAGCCTAAAAAATAACGCATTTTTACAACACAATAGATAACATTGTCCCTTCTTTATGTTTAAGCATCATATTCAGGCTTCTGGCGATTGCATAAATTACCTCGCTGAAATGCAAACAACAAGTTTTTTTAAACTTTTAATGGATAGAATTGTAAGGAAGTTGCTACGCATCCGGAAATGGACACGCTAGGATTATGTGAACTAGCGAGGTCGAGTATTAAAAAGAACGCCACAGATCAATATCGAATGAGAGCCTACATAGGATAACCAATGGATGCGGTATATGATGAGCTCTCACAATCCAAAAACCTTATAGCGAGAAATGTTATCACTATAGATCAGTATGGCCCCTATCGAGTTGTGCTGAGGAGAGCATTGTGTAAGCTGGGCCGTGTCGATGTTTCCTTTTCCGATTTTGAAAATCAATTCAGTAAGAGTAAGTCAAGGCTTGTGCTCCGGTATTGTATGGAAATTTAAAATATTGCTGAAAACACTACTCTGCAGAGTTTCCTGGTAATTGTTGTCAACTCGTAGCGCGCGCATTAAACGTTTATTTAGAGTATAGAAATTAGTTCATATGTATGGTCTCTTTTAAGCACTTCGAAAGTGGTGCGGCATCCTAAATGATGGTGGTTCTCTCTCTCTCTCTCTCGTCCCTAAGGGCCGATGACGTTGACGTTTCAAATTACCCTGCATATCATCGGACTCCGTGGCGTTGAGTATTTATATATATTTGAATACCATAAATTATATTTAAAATTGCGATACGTTGGAAATGACAAAGTTAGTATAGCTTTATCTAACTATGATGGATATAAAAGCCGTTGCAATTTCATTCATTGACGTAATAATACCATAATAAAAAATAGATTAAATATATTTTTAAACTGGCATTCGTGCATTTCAACGTTAGAATTACTACGAAAAACACCTTTGAATACTTCTTTATAAACTTAAAGTTTTACGTCAACATTTATAACGAAATTAAAAAGTAATGAAACCTGAAATTTACTGAAATTAAGATTTTACATCTTTGCTCACATTTAGCGAAATTCATTCGTTCGTTTTTACCGTTATTGTTTTTATGTTGTTTTACTATACAATAGCCCAAAAAAAACCAAAAAAAAATCAGACAACCTTGAAAAAATGGAAAGCTTTCGCCGAAACGTTAGACAAAGCAAATTGTAAATCTTGTGTAAGTGAATGAGACTCAGTTGGAACTCAGTCCGAACTTGCGTACAATTAAGAAAAAAAAAAAAAAAAAACTACATTTTGCATCTATTTATTCTTGCAATGAATGAAGAATCAATTTAAGCTGCATAATTTAAATTTGAAACACCATTATAATCGTACGTGACTTATTAATCGAAAATTCGTTTCATTTCTCATTATTATTCGATTCAGTTTTAAATTGACGTCATTGCGGCTAATCCATACCAAATTGACAAATAACGATAAGATTATTTGAATAAAATCGATAAAATAAATATTCTAGGCATCTAACTAAATACATGCAACTAAATAGCGACATTAAAACCAAAGGTATTCAATACAAACATCGGTCTATCAGATGTGGCTGAGTTCCCTATTAACAGAAATTTGTATAACTTTTTAATGCATATATATGTGTATTTGTTTAACCCATGCTGAGACAAATATATTTGTATGTATAA